>OX421509.1:2292500-2857500 GCA_949126835.1 Anisus vortex
CCCATGACTTCGTGGTTGCATTGGTAATGGTAATGGTAATTTATATAGCGCTTCTATCCATGCTATTTTAGCATGCTCAGTGCGCTCTAGAAGACTATTAATCTGTGAGAGGTTTCACTGCTGCCGGTTAAGCGCATGTGATAACAACTCAATATTAACGTCATCTAGTCCCAAAACTCCTGTAGGGCGACAGGGATCTGCCGGTGGTGGGGCTCGAACCCGCGACGTGAGAAGTTGTTTTTTTGGTTGACAGTCTGGTGAGCTAACCGCTAGGCCAGCCGGCTTCACGACATTGGGACATTAATTCTTCGTTGGATACTTTTTGTGGCCAGAAAATTTTCAAAATCCTCCAAAGTTTTTTTGTCTGAAAAGTGGAAAGCTTCGCAAGGTCCTGTTGTGTCAAGCGCCAACATTCGGCACCATACAGAAGGACAGGAAGTACACAGCTGTTATAGAGCTGCTTTTTTTTTTGTTCTGGTACTATATTGAAAGGATTTTCAGATGTTGTTCAAGTTGTTAAATGCAATTCTTGATTTATTAAGTCTGCTCTGAATGTCTTCTTTGCTTCCCCCATCTGGTGTCAGTGAGCTTCCTAGGTATGTGTACATACCTAGGAATACCTATATATCTACCTATATCTATATATATATATATCTGTCTATCTATATCTATCAACTGACCTTTGTGTTAAATCTCTCCCTCTATCTATTTATTTATCTATCCTTCTGTATATTTCTCCATATATCTATTTATATAACTATTTCTCTGTATGTTCCCCCATCTACCTATCTATTTTCTATCTATTTCTCTGTTTATTTCACTATTTATTTATCTATCTCTCTGTATATTCCCACAGTTTATTAAGTTTACCAATATATTATATATTTTCAGTGAAGAAAGCTTTATTCTGCAACGTTGTAAACTTTTAGGCGCGGAAAATTTCACAGGTTGTTCATTTTACTATAGAGGCGTTTTCTCTTTTTCTCTCTCGTTGTTTCTCTCTATTCTCTCTCTCTCTTTCTTCCTTTCTTTTGCTCTCTCTCTCTCTATCTATCACTTTTTCTCTCTCACTCTCTCTTCCACGCTCTCTTTTTCTCTTTCTCTTTCAAGAGGGAGGGGCGGTTGCAAAGATTGGGAGGTGCCAAGTAAAATAAATTACCGTGTCCTCTTCACACCATGTGATCCGTAGGGCCTGTAAAGCAACGTTCACAAGTTTCCGTCGATACGACATACTAGAAGGTTGTGTGGCCATCAAAGTGACCAGCAGACAAGTGCTCTCGGGTACCCATTGGGAGCGGAGAAGACTCAGGGACACCACCTCCACCCCCTGACCCAAGAAGAAAATCCTAGCCATCATCAGGATTCGAATCGGGGCCCTTCGGTACACTAGGCACTAGACAACCGTCTAGTGCAAGGTGCGGGAACAGCATGAAATATCCATAAACTAATGAAAAATTAAAATACCGGTACATAGAAATGTTAATACATGTTTTTCAAGCTATAGACCAACTAAAGTGAATGCTAAAAATAGGTGTTTAGAAACCTGAAGCGGATCAATGGGCTTTAAAGTTATTGTTATTCCTCCACTGAAAAATAAATAAAACAATTAAGAAAGCAAATTGAATATTTAAATAATTAGATCTATTTGGAAAAGAGGAATCTTTTTGCCGAAACCTTTCACTGCTGTTTTAATGCCAAAACATCATTAGCTCAGTGTTGCTAGAATAAAATGTATCGTGCTGCGTCATTGGTTGATTTAGTTGTTTATATTGGTTGCCATGACAGGGACTTCCGTCTATGGAGATAAACCAATCGGCGTTGTGATAGGCGCGTGCAGAACCACGATGAGGAACTGCTCCTCTCAAATCTTTCTGAGTGAGTAGACAGGAAGGGACGATTTGTTTGATTGTGTGCTCCTCTCAGATCTTTCTGAGAAGACAGGAAGGGACTATTTGTTTGGTTGTTTGAATAAATGGACTCAAATCGTGTAAGAGCGACAAGCTGGGCCCTAAAATCATTGTATCTATCTATCTATCTAAAAAATAATAATTTCTAGCGTCTCTTTTTCCTTTTCTCTCTCTATCCAAATCACTCTTGATAAATCCATCTATCGATCCATTAATCAAATTAACAGTTAATCTCTCAATCTATCTATCTATTTCTCTATTTCTCTTTGTATCTGTTAATCTATATTTAATAAATGTGTACGTATCTTAATATATAGCCTATATATATATGTGTGTGTGTGTGTGTGTTTATTTAAACATATTTCCATCAACCTTCTTTTCTACATACTTATACATTAAAATAAAATTAATGAAATATAGTAAAGTATAATATAATAATATTTATACATAAAAATAATTATTATAATACATATATCTATAAAAAACTAACTAACTATCTGAGGTCTTTATTCTGTCATTGGCTCCAAGTGATTCATAAATAAAGACCGGTCAGTAGCCTATTTGTAAGACTTAGCTACTGGCTATAAATACTCTACAAAAATGGTATAGTGTGTATATAGAACACGACTCATGACTTTTATGACTTTCGTGCTTCTCATCGGAGGCTAGAATCATGACATAAAACGCACTAGCTTACAAGGATTTCGAACTATTACCTTATGCAGTTCGATGTTTACATCGCTTCCATTTCGAACACCACGAGACGTGCTTATTTCAAGGAGGAAATTGTAAATCCAAGTCGTCGTTGCCATTTTAGGTCTCGCGTGACGATCTTTCCCCTTGCAGGCCATCGTGTGGCTGTAGCGACCAGTCCTCGGAAATACAGGCACGGTCACACTTGGTGCAGATGAATACAGCGGAGGGGGAACCACATTTTCCTCCCCCGTCTTGTTCCTTGCGCGATCCTCTACTGCGAGCCGGGAACCTACATTGATCCCTCCAGGTGGGCTTATCCTGCCTATCCATGTCCTCCCAGTTAATATGGTCATTCCAAGTTGTGTTCTATTGACCCTATAAACCACAGGGATGCTGCAACAGGTCAGTAAACATGGCAACGAGTTCATCATCGTGAACTTGTCCATACTGGACGCGGAGATTGTTGTCGTGACTCTGGAGGCCAGAACGAATCTGAACTTTGAACTGCAAGAGCAAAAATTAAGCGTAGTGCTGGACAATCCCGGAAAAAGCTACAAGGTATAATATAGAATTTAGATATATGTATATATATTAACAAGCCGTAAAGATGGGCATAGTTTTTATAGAAAGTGAAATGCCCCGTTCACATTTCACTTTCTATTTTTAAAAAATTGCAAACATCTGCGTAAGGTTGGACGGCAGCTTATTTGACCCGCGTACCGAAGGTTCCGAAATAAAATCCTGGTGAATAAGATTTCTTTGCTGGGTCTGGCGGGTGTCCATGAGTCCACTCAGCGTACATGTTTGTGGGCATTGTGATGGCCACACAATCCCTTAGAATCTGTGGCCATCAACGGCTTTATGGATCAACTTATATCCGATGGGCTTTCTTTTTCAAAAGTATATTAGTCTTTAAATGGATAATTCACAAGTCTATTAGATAAACACTACCACGTAAAAAGGCAAAGATAAAGAGAGTAACTAGAACAGTGTAATGAAAGTAGTATGGCGTATACGTTACTTCCGGAAAAAGAAGAAAATGGCGATTGCGCATTCTTCTTTTTTCTATTCTATGGCTTGCATTTGCTTTCAGGTCAACATAACTCAGGGCTACAGCGGCCTGTTGACGAGTGACAAGCCCGTGGCGTGCTTTTTGATGTACCGCAGGTCCTGTCACCAAAAGGACACGGCTCTTTACCCTTGGTTGACCTCCATCCAGCCGAATTGTCTGTTTTACGACGTATACCTGTGGAGCATCAGGTCAGCGCTTGATAACGACAACGACATATTAACACCATAAGAACATTATAACAACACCATAACATTACCATAATAACACCAAAATATCATCATAACAATACTATAATAATACCATAACAACGCCATAACAACGCCATAATAACTCCACAATAACAAAATAAAAACATAATACCACCATAATAACAACACCAAAAACAACACCATTTAATTTTTAAAGTTTGAACCCATCCAAAAATTATACGAACAAAATACATTTTTTTAGATGACGCTATCGTGAGTAACTGATATTGGTTGGGAGGGGGGGGGACAATGTTGGCCGGGCGTTAAGCTTGCCTATAAATCCCCCGTGAATGTCGCAGCATTTGAACGCAGCTTTGCTAGACCCCAAAACAAACATGGTCTGAATAAGTGATTCTTTAATTTTATATTACATAATATCAATAAGGCAGAAAAATTCGTGAACAGTGGTTGTAGCCGAATTAGCGGTGGCGGACTTGCCAATCATTATGCTAAGAAAAGCGTTTTAGACCTTGTAAAGTGTAAAACGAACTTAAAAGAACATCAACTACAAATTATATCTATTGTTATAGCGATCACGCAGACGTCTCAGGCAGGTTCGACCACTCTGTAACTTTCATCATACGGGCAGGTCGTGAGGAAATGATCACCTTGGACGGGCGGTTACTTTCTTCAAGGTGAGCGAGCGACACAATTATTAGCAAAGGTTAAATCTAAATATGCGTATTACAGTGCATCACAAAAACTACCATTGCAATGATTACTAATAAAGACCATAACAGTTCTAATGCGGGTATAAAACCCGTGATACAAGTTTGACAAAACTGAATAATCAGTGATTCAGTGGTAGCAATAATTGGACTACGAATGCACATGTCTCGCACTGGATTATTTCTAAACAATCGGTGCCTTTGTTTTTCACCCGACTGGGAAGTTTAAGGCGTCCGGGCGTTGTGCTGACATACATTCCTTTCGAAATCTGTGTTCAGGGAACCTCTGATTTTTTATCATCGAGTCTTAAAAGTCAACGTTGTTACATCTTAGCTTAAAATAAAGTAAACACTTAAAACTTAAATTTGAATTCTCCCCGACAATATTTTATTTATCATTGCCTTTTACATTGTCCTTTATTTTTTCCTTTCAAAGAAATCAGGAAAAAAGGATTCCCGATTCTGTGGATGTTAGGAGCTCAAAAAATTGTTTAAATGTGTTATCATCGGCAACTAGTATATGGGCCACATTTCCTCTCGATAGGATGACGGGAAAAGGGTCAATCAGTCTTCCAAGAATTTTGACACACACACACAAAAGGAAATTTACTATGAAGGATTAAATAAAATACAATCAACACACCATAGTTAAACACCAAAAACTGATTTAATGTCAGTGTTCCTTGTCAGTGAAGTGATTATTTTAGCTCAAATTGATTTGGACTCATTAGTTGAAACATGTTATAGTTAGTTGCAACATGTTATAGTTAGATGCAACATGTTATAGTTAGTTGCAACATGTTATAGTTAGTTGCAACATGTTATAGTTAGTTGCAACATGTTATAGTTAGATGAAACATGTTATAGTTAGATGCAACATGTTATAGTTAGATGCAACATGTTATAGTTAGATGCAACATGTTATAGTTAGATGAAACATGTTATAGTTAGATGCAACATGTTATAGTTAGATGCAACATGTTATAGTTAGATGCAACATGTTATAGTTAGATGCAACATGTTATAGTTAGATGCAACATGTTATAGTTAGATGCAACATGTTATAGTTAGATGCAACATGTTATAGTTAAATGCAACATGTTATAGTTAGATGCAACATGTTATAGTTAGATGCAACATGTTATAGTTAGATGCAACATGTTATAGTTAGATGCAACATGTTATAGTTAGATGCAACATGTTATAGTTAGATGCAACATGTTATAGTTAGTTGCAACATGTTATAGTTAGATGCAACATGTTATAGTTAGATGCAACATGTTATAGTTAGATGCAACATGTTATAGTTAGATGCAACATGTTATAGTTAGATGCAACATGTTATAGTTAGATGCAACATGTTATAGTTAGATGCAACATGTTATAGTTAGATGCAACATGTTATAGTTAGATGCAACATGTTATAGTTAGATGCAACATGTTATAGTTAGATGCAACATGTTATAGTTAGATGCAACATGTTATAGTTAGATGCAACATGTTATAGTTAGTTGCAACATGTTATAGTTAGATGCAACATGTTATAGTTAGATGCAACATGTTATAGTTAGATGCAACATGTTATAGTTAGATGCTAAGCCACTTGTCTATTTTTATCTCGTTTTCAATTTGTACTCTCTAAGCACCGTGTGGAGCTATGTAGGTCAGACAGTGAAGTGGACAACCACAAGGCTGTCCTACGTGACTGAAGGAACTCACGAGGCCGAGACGGCCAAGGGGGTGCCGTTTGTTTGCTACGCCAGCACAGTCCACTACAGCGACAACGACTTCAGCGACTTCAGTGGTAGTGGTAACAACAACATGTTACTTTTGTCGGGTTGATTTTTGTATTTCCCCCCTCCTTCTTTGGTGTTAGACTAGTGCACAATATAATGTAATTAAAACTTGTATCAAAGCAGTAGGTTGCGTCAGTGCACACTATAATGTAATTAAAACTTGTATCAAAGCAGTAGGTTGCGTCAGTGCACACTATAATGTAATTAAAACTTGTATCAAAGCAGTAGGTTGCGTCAGTGCACAATATAATGTAATTAAAACTTGTATCAAAGCAGTAGGTTGCGTCGGTCGTGGCGCGGGGAGGGCAAAGACATTTTTAGTTACAATTTACACTTATCTATATTTAACCTAATGTTGACATATTGGAACTGTCGATAACAAATGGGTGTTATTCTTTTTGGCTACACATTAATATAAATCAAAGCCTTAGAGAAAACTGTATGCAAACTGTTGTTTTTGTTTGGGAGAGGAGGGGTATAAAAAAAAACGCTTAATATGTTTCCATTGGGTTCACTATTTTGCATGCATACTAATGCCGGTATACCCATTTCCGCGTGTAAGACGGCTAGTGACGTGCTTCTTCTAAAAAAAAATGTATTTTGTTCGTATAATTTTGCGATGGGTTCCTCCCGTACTCAGTGGCGTTGACGTTCGGATTCGAATCGGTCCAGTCGTTAAAGGGTCTCGAGTTCGGTGTCTTCTGTTCGGTTTTGGTTCGATTTCCACCATAAGCAATAGTCCTTATTGTATTATTGTTCTTGGGTGCGAAGCAGGAGGAGTGGGGGGGGGGGGTAATGTTTGGATGGAATGTGTCGGCATCATTACATCATTCTTATATACGACGCCACTCCTAACTAATTCACACATTTTAATATATTTGTATCATCAACGATTGGGATGTTTTATTATTTAAAATAAATGAATGTATACATTTGAATTTTTTAAAACAAAACATAAAACGTTATGTAAGTAAGACTGTTGGTTGTAATTGGGTTATGTTTCCAGAACTGACCATGAACGTCAGCTGGAGCTATTGGGAAGAGTGGACATGTGAACATGAGTGCGGGCCAAGCAAGTTCCAAAGAACCAGGTGAGAAGAACTTCTGATCGGTCTACTTCTCCCAATGTTCTTGGCGTCACTGACCTATATGTATGTGTGCAATGGGTTGTCCGTCGTTTTACTTCTTACAGTTTGTGACGTCAAGAAAAGTAATGCTAGTAATGTTCTACTTCACTTTAGAACTTATATAGCCTATAGCCTATTTATCGCAAGGTGGGGCGAGTGGGGGGGGGGGGGGGGAGGTGCGTCCTGCCCTGGCGCTTAAGTTCAAAGAGGCTCTAAAATGGCACTTTCTTAAACTTAGCTTAGGCCTACTAATAAATCGAAACGAGCATTCTCTATGGGGGCCAGTTTAAATTTCACTACTTGCGCCCTTTACTACTTTACACGAGCTACTTTCCACGAGCTACTTTACAGTAGCTACTCTACACTAGCTACTTTACACGAGCTACTTCACACTAGCTACTTTACACTAGCAATTTTACACTAGCTACTTTACACTAGCAATTTTACACTAGCTACTTTACACTAGCAATTTTACACTAGCTACTTTACACTAGCTATTTTGCACTAGCTACTTGACCAGGGCCCTCGAGAGAAAAAAAAAGATGCCGGTACGAGATCTTTTGTGGGCCCCCTCCCCTCCCCCGGCCAAACATTTTTTTTTCTAACACTAGTCATATCTAGATGATTTATTTGTATTACATACGTTTGAAAAATCAGGAATCTTTTGAAAAGGTCAATACTGAGCCTAGCCAAGTTGTTCTGTCTATCGTGACTTATGGTGGACCTAAGGGAATTTTTGATGAGCTTAAGTTTTCTGAAGCTCCTCTCTGCTAATGCTACTGTGGCTGGTGATGTTAGGGACATCCTCGAACTGACACTTATGTTAGGAAAAATATTTTCTCACTTGGAATTTGCCAAAGCATTTAACAGTTCCAATTCACCCAACTGTTCTTTACCGAAATTTGCATTGTGAACCATTGTTAGGTGAATTATTTCCTGAAGAAAGTCTTCACAACTCATGTCATTATAATACTTTTCTGCTAACCTAGCAGCTTTATACTTCAAGTCTTATTCTGCCATCTTTTAGTAGTTCCAAAGAAAGCTGAATGTGTCAGAAATATCTTTGACTGAATTTTACCGAACTGTAAACTGTACAATACCAATACAATATCCAATACAACATAAAATAATGTGTTTTCGAAAGTGGGCTTCCTTTGGGCATTCTTCTGTTTCGTTCATCTCATTCACATTTTCATCAGGTGTAAGTATCCTCGTCATGGAATCTTGTTATTTTGTTCTAGCAGTTGTATTACTGTTCCTAAACAATTGTACTTATATCTTCAGGTGGGCTGCAACAAGCTTAGCTTTATTCCACATTGCTTTCCAACTGTTTCGCAAAGCCCTAGTTGTGCATATCATAAGCTTTCTATGCTTGCAAATTCCAAATCTATAGTCACATCACAAGCTTGAATGACTTTGTTGCAGAAGTCATTAGGCACTAGTATACTGTGCCACACGACTGACATTATGATGCAAGTGAAAGAACCGACATAACATAGAAATTTCATGGATTTCGTTTCTGGTTTTCGGAGTAAGATTCAGCTTTAACAAGTCTTCCAAAGCCAACTCAATAATAATGAGCACTTATATAGCGTTTCTATCCATGCTATAATAGCATGCTCAGTGCGCTGTCATGACATAATACAAGAGCACAAATTAGACAATGATTACGGTACGTAAACAGATAAAACTTTAGGTTCTTTTAAAAAGACTTTGCTTCAGTTTTCTTCAGTGAAATAGGTAAATTGTTCCATAATACTGGCGCCACTGACTCAAAGACGCGCACTCCAAGGGTTTTATAACCCCTGGTAGATGAGCTACAAATAGTTTTAGACTCAATCTGACCATATTGTGCTAGAAATGCCATGAAGCTTTGACAGTATTTTCCACCTCTTGAGGCTGCAACTGAATAATTTGTATTTACATTTGTCTAAAATTATGATTACTTCAACCTTCCCTCGTGGCTACCGCACAGGAGATTATTACGTTGAAGTGTAGTAAATCTATTTTACGGTTATCCCTGAGATCATACTGGATATTTTAATTAAAATGAAATAGAGAAATGGCTCAACTAAAAATAGAATTGTCTAGGGGTTAATGGGTGGCGTATGAACTCAAGAATATCCGTTGCAGTCTAATAACCAAAGAATGAACGAACACATATCTAAAACATTCACAAAACTATATTATATAGAAGAATAAAACTCCTATGAATAAACTAAACAATTAACTTTATTTACATAAAAGGAAAATAAGACAATCAAATAACATTCATAATAAAGAAATCCTAATCTAGATTATTAACGGTTACAATAGAAAATAGTGCTAAACTACAATAGAAATCATAGGCGTAAGAATGGAAATTGATGCTTATCGAATCCAATCAATAAAAACAACAATCTAATATAAGATTTAGATTTATATAAATAGTATGAAATTTAATCAAGAAGATATTAGTATATTCTAGAAGATATATTAGAAGATATTCTAAAAGATATTGTCGTAGTGTAATATTTAAATAAACCAACAACTTACTATTTAAAATAAAAAGGGGAGGAGAGATCAAAACAAATCCTAACCGTCCTACTGTCTAATCTACTCTCTAAAAACTAGGATTCATTTCATGTTTATTTATAAAATGTATTAAAAACCTTAATTACTTTTATTAGAGAATCAATATTCGTAACAAGATCATTAAAGTGTAAAAGGATAGACTAACTAGCTTTGCCTGCCGTACTAGTATGCAGCGATAGATAGTATGAAAGTCTAAGCTAACAGGGAGAACTGTAAGCTTGTAAGGCTCACAGGTCTATATATGTAATCGTCCCTGGAGAAAAATAATAAAAAAAGATAAGAAGATAAGATAAGATAAGAATGGGCATTTCTTATAGCGCTTCTATCCATGCTATTAAATTAGCATGCTCAGTGCGCTCTTGGTTTGATTTGTATTGGCAGATGTATTAGCCAAAGAGAAAAGTTTTAAAGTTCTTTTTAAAAGATTCTCTTGTCCCAGATTCTCTCAGTGTCTGAGATAAACTGTTCCATAAAGAAGACGCCACAGATTCAAATGAGCGCACTCCCAGGTACTTCTTTCTGTGTCCATCCAAACTAGGAGTTATGGGGATTGACTGTGTTGAAGAGCGCAGTTCCCTAGATGGCCCATGCCTTGATATAAGCTCTCGAAGATAGGAAGGAGCATCGGTACGTAATGGACATAATTTTGTGCTCTATTCGCTTTATCACCGGGAGCCAGTGGAGATCCCTTAGTGTTGGGGAGACATGATCTTGCCTCCTCACCCCCGAAACGTTGCGCGCCGCGTTGTTCTGCACTCTCTGTAATCTCTGCAGCTGGTTCTGGGGCAAACCCCACAGGCAACTATTGCAGTAATCCAACCTTGACTGGATAAGAGAGACTGCTATGGTATTGGTCGTCCTTCTATTGAGTTGAGATCGCAGCTGACCCAGGGTGCATAGATGAGACAAATAAGCCTCTACCACAGCACTGGTATGTGGAACCATTGATATTTTATTATCAATAAAAAAGGCCAAGGTCTCTAACCGTATTGGACAACGTTATCTTGATCGTAGTAATAGCTATATTCCGAAGGCTGACATCTGAACCACAGATAATTGCCTCTGTCTTGTCATCAGTTAATTTAAGTCTGTTTGCTGCCATCCATGTTTTAACTATTTGACAGCACTCCTCCACATTACCAACAGCAGCAGCAGCAGCGCAGGCAGACGAATCAGGAGGAAGACTAAGATCCTAAATGCTATCGAAAATAATTAGACCCTATATTACAACTAAAGGCTTCATTGCATATTTAACCAAATGTTCAAGTACAAATTCAAAGAATATCAAAATTAAGGGCCCCTTGAGCCACATGAGAGTGTAGGAGGTTTTGGGACATATTTTCTTAGCTTAATAGCAACAATTAAAAAATACTTGCGTAATTGCCAATTTAATTTTAATTTTAATATTCATGGGCTTCATGGGCCCCCTAAACTCTCATGGGCCCCGGTACGGCGTACCGGCTGTACCCCCCTCTCGTGGGGCCTGTACTTGACACTAGCTACTTTACACTAGCTACTCTACACTAGCTACTTTCCACGAGCTACTTTACACTATTTACTTAACACTAGCTACTTTACACGAGCTACTTTACACTATTTACTTAACAATAGCTACTTTACACGAGCTACTTTACACTATTTACTTAACAATAGCTACTTTACACTAGTTACTTTCCACGAGCTACTTTACACTATTTACTTAACACTAGCTACTTTACACGAGCTACTTTACACTAGCTACTCTACACTAGTTACTTTCCACGAGCTACTTTACACTATTTACTTAACACTAGCTACTTTACACGAGCTACTTTACACTATTTACTTAACAATTGCTACTCTACACTAGTTATTTTCCACGAGCTACTTTACACAATTTACTTAACAATAGCTACTCTACACTAGTTTCTTTCCACGAGCTACTTTACACTATTTACTTAACACTAGCTACTGTACACTAGCTACTGTACACTAGCTACTCTACACTAGCTACTTTCCACGAGCTACTTTACACTATTTACTCAACACTAGCTATTTTTACACTAGCTACTTTACTTTAGCTACTCTACACTAGCTAATTTACACTAGCTACTCTACACTAGCTCCTTTACCTTAGCTACTCTACACTAGCTGCTTTACACTAGCTACTTTACACTAGCTACTTTACACTAGCAATTTTACACTAGCTACGTTACACTAGCTATTTTGCACTAGCTACTTTCCACGAGCTACTTTACACTATTTACTTAACACTAACTACTTTACACGAGCTACTTTACACTAGCTACTCTACACTAGTTACTTTACATGAGCTACTTTACACTATTTACTTAACAATAGCTACTCTACACTAGTTACTTTCCACGAGCTACTTTACACTATTTACTTAACAATAGCTACTTTTACACTAGCTACTTTACTTTAGCTACTCTACACTAGCTAATTTACACTAGCTACTCTACACTAGCTCCCTTACCTTAGCTACTCTACACTAGCTGCTTTACACTAGCAACTTTACACTAGCTACTTTACACTAGCAATTTTACACTAGCTACTTTACACTAGCTATTTATAACCAAGTTGACATAGCCTATAAATTGGATTCCAGATCATGTGACGGTGACATCATCTACAATGTGCGTGAGTCACCTTGCCCGGGTCACAGTAAAGAGACAAAGCCTGGAGAATGCATTCTACATCGTCTTTGTCCTGAAGGTAAAACTTTTATTCCCAGTGTTTCGTATCACTTGCATAAGTTTAAGCCATGCATAAAGCAGGGATGGGCACGAGTTACGGTCTGATCAATGGGCAATAGAGACCGGGCAAACTGGGGCTAAGAACTTAAGGGCATTGTGTTTACACTGACAATAAGTGATTGCTTTTACTGACTATCCAATAAAATGACAGATGGACATCGCAGTATTTGACAGTCCACGAGTACTTCTCTAGAAATGAAGATAGTACGACGATCATGATATATTTTATCGGACTTGAACTCTGGCTATTTTTATTTTTCATTATGTGGGTTCGAATCCTGGTGAAGGCTAGGATTTTTTTCCCGGGACTCGAGGGTGTCCCTGAGTCTACCCAGCTCTAATGGGTACCTGGCATTAGTTGGGGTAAAGTAAAGGCGGCTGAGCATTGTGCTGGCCACATATCAACTAGTATGCTGTGGCCACAGAAACTTGTGAACGCTGCTTCATCTGCCCAATGATCAATTCGGTCCGAAGGTGATTGACTTGTGTGGATTAAAGTAACATTTTACTTGTATAAGAATAAGCAGTTTATTTCCTTTAGGAAAGCTATATGCGTAGGAATGAAGCTGGTATAATATATTATTGTGACCGTGATAATTCGCGATATGTTACAGCACGCATGAAAGCCGCAATCCATTTTTTGTAATAAAAATTCTTTATATCATTTGCTTCTCATTTGCTTCTTTGTGGCAACCAACAGAGTCTTTGAAAGGTTATGCGACCCGCTGCCCGTTATCCAATCGAGTTTAAATTTGGCACAGAGGCGCGTTTTAGTTGACAACTCCAAACCCCCTAAAAATTCAGTTGTTCTTGCTTTTCAAGAAGGAAACAGTTTTACTGTTTTTCAAGTAAAAATGATAAAGCAGTTAGTTTGGTGGTAGATTTCAATGCTCTGATAGAGAAACAACAAAATTACAGATACATGTACATAACTTATACGCACAATAAAACAAAGTTATTTTAGAAGCTGTTTAATTCTAATCATTGTATAAAGCTACACTAAGGTGACCTGGTTAGCTATAAATTACACAAACTCAAGATTCAATTTAATTACACATGGTTACACATTCTACACACTATAGAACGCTGTGTATTTTGTATAGGTTTTATATCTAAGTGGAAAATAAATTAGAATATAACTTAAACGACGAAAAGACTAAACTAAAGAAAACATTTAAAAAAAAATTAGAACAAATTCAGAAAAGAGCTGTAAAGTTCATTAGTAACGAATATTCACAACTGACAAGGGTAACACCAATAGTTAAATCACTAAACCTAGAAACACTAGAGCCGAAGTCGGCAACCTAAGGCACGCGTTCCAGACTTGGCGCGCAAGACGATTTTCAGTCGCACGCAAGAGACCTCCAAGCAGATTGTTTAATGCACGTAAAAACAACGTACGTCAGCATAATTAATAGGCACTGTGTGGCGAACTACAAGGGAATCATAATGGAATGCGACTAGTTTAGTAATGTTTGTATGCAAAGCTCTCATCATTGGACTTACGATTTGTGATTGAATCTATTGTTAAGAGGGAAATTGGCTTTTTTTTTTCATTTCAAACATCCAAAAAATGAACATCGAAATGTGACGATTTGCGGAAAATATGAAAGGAATAGCTTCTTAGGAAAGTCATCTGTTGTCAACTACAAGGAATTCGCTCTACCTTCAGCTTTTGGTTTAATTTACACTAGTGAACATATTTTATCGCACATGAAAGCTGTTTAAAGCATACCAAGAGATCACTTAACTTGACCACTCAGAACTGACTAAATATGTATGCACTTGACATTGAAGTAAGAGCATTCAAGGAAAAGGCCCTCATTAATTGTTGTATTTTTGTGATGAATATACCAGGCTTACATAAGAAACTATTATAATTAATAATGTATACAAAAATAAACTACTTAAATTGACTTTGATGATGCAGAATAGGCTATGTTTATTTACAACTTTAATTAATTTTAAACATCAAATTACACAATGAAAAAAGTATGTTGAATTTGTATAAAAATATAATAATTTAAAAGCAACACTAGTTATATTTTTGTTTTAACTTATCTCGTTTGGCATCACTAGCATCAAATTTGGAGAATTTCATTCATAATAATAATACTATTTGTATAGCGCTGCCAACAAACATAGTCTAACACGATAATGTAAGCTCAGAGAGTAGGTACTCAAAACTGATTTTAATTTTTCAAGATATTGAGAACTTTTTATGTTTAATAGAAAGACAAAATGATTCTAAGAACTTTGATACCAATTTTATGACTGTGTGTTAATTTTTAAGAAAGTTATGAAATTTTGAAATTTTACAAGTGGGTTACCTTTAGCCACCTCACAAAGTCCTATTTTTAGAAGTCATTATCTCAAAAAGTATATTGGCTATGGCTAAGTTACTTTGTTTACAAACACAAAAGTTTGTAGAGAAGAGACCCACTTTTTTTCGTGAATGTGTGGCATTTGAAAAATATACAAATTACCTAATTTTAGTAGAAGCTTATGTTATATATCAAATTGAAGGTAATTCAATGCTCTATAGAGACCTACTAAATTGGCACTGTTTCAAATTATCAAAATTTAATTATTTTTATTGAAACAAAGTGTTCTAGCAAAAGTTTTCGTTTTTTAGCCATTTATAAATATTCGCGAAAATTTAACGAATCTTTGTAAATGTACAAATATTACATCAATTTGAAGTTCATTTAAAGTACACTACTTTTATAGTAAAAAATGTTCTAAAATGTACTGTATAAGTAGTTATACGGACAAAGATTGTCAATCATGTACTTGAAAGTAAAACAAACAAAAGCAGTTTTTATATAGTGTAAGACTCGAGCATTAAACATTAAATAAGGCAAGTTAGTACATTATTTAATAATAGACATTTTATGGTAACAGTTATACGTGTTTTATTTTAAAGAGAAAGTTTTCAAATGTTAATTAAAGGTTTAAAATAACAACCATTGACTATTGTTTAGGTTAAGACCATTTATCCTATTGATAGTAGTAACAATAATAAGAATAATCAGTTATATCCCATAACTAAAAACAAAATATATTATTTCAATATAAACTTAAAACTGTTCATTATATTACTTGTAAATTTGATTTGATTTGGTTTCTCTATTTTTTTACATTGGTATAAAGTATAAAGACCAATATCCTATATCTAATGGTCCTTAACACTAACCAAGAACGCCTATCACAAGCATTATATTCTAAGCTGTAGTTTTTTGTATAGATAAATATTTAAAGAATCACATTGTTTAGTTTCGCTATTGATATTTCGATAACAGATTAATTGTTCAGTAGTTTAAGGTGATATTGTGCATTATTTGAGACTTAGCCCCGTTCGTTCATTATTGCACTTCACCCACCCCCGCACTTTATACTAGTTGTGTTCGCTGTCCACCAATCTTTCCTACTTTTCACTATTTGCCACCCCCACTACGCTACTAGTAATAATACATTTTAGCTCATACACTTTTATTTTAATTGTACATTAACAATTATGAAACATATCTCTTATATCGACCTAATTTTAACTTTCATCTATTAGTAGTTCGCAAAAATATATTTGTTTTAATATCAGAACAAACCGTCTCTTCGACCCCTTGCCGTGCACGTTTCGCCCTTACCCCCCCCCCCCCCCCACACATATAAAGTGGTACGATTCTACCCTATGTTCCCCTCCCAAACCCTCCTATTTTGTTTTTATTTGGTCCAGATCAGAATACAGAGGGTAGGCCTTTATGCATATAGGCCACGAAGTTGGCAATGCAGTAAAATATATGATTTTATTGACAGGCTGTTGATGAATGAATTAGTATAAACGCATGAAAATTTATAAATAAATGTATTAGCCTATATAAAGTCACTTTATTGACCCCCTTCCCTCCCACATTTCAACAACTGTAAATTTTTTCAATAACCCAGTTTTCTGTATTTTGTTGACATAATTAATATACGACCCCCTATGTAGGCTATTTGATTATGACTGATTGTTATTAGACTTTTTCCTAGGCAATACATAGAATTTCACAAACATAATAAATATATATAATAACCGTCAATAAACGTATAACAAATCGAGGGTATACAATAAACTTTAAATTTCATGCTAGATATGATAATCTTATAATAATTATTATTATTAGGGCCTACGCATGACAAACCATTATTCAATAAATGTTTAAAAAATGACTTAGCCCTACCGATGAATTATTAAACATATGCCATGGAAGAAATATTCTTCAAGTGCAGATATAATAATAGTATTGTATTATTTTAAAGAGTAAAATATGTCTTTTATTACCCACATTAGACTTGTCGGAGTAGGCCTCATAGCTATATATACTGCATTTTGTAGGCCTTATGAGTGTAGACTAGACAATATTTTTTTACATTTATGTGCTGAAAATAGCTTCGCTTCCACAAAAACTAAATAAAATACTGTCTGGTTCTATTAAATGTTATTATAAGTGTGTAAAACTACTTAATTATATACTTAATTCGTTTAATTAATAATATTTTCCATAGCTTCGCTAATCTACCAAAGGTCAAATTTACTATTGTTTACATTGACAACAGATTGAAGATACCTTTTGCATGTCAAATTACATATTATAATATTATTTCCTGGAAATAAAAAGTATCAATTCAATATCTTTAGCATATCTACTTTAAAATAAATGTAATTTTAGTTTATTTTATGGCAAGAAAAAAATTAGGCTTATCCTTAAACTTAATAGGGGTTTGGAGACTCGAGAACAAGTGATTTTAAGTGGTAAATCTAAAACAATTTTATTAAAATTAAATAAATATAATAATATATACATAAATTTTTTAACATAAAATTAATTTTATATTATTAATCTATGATATTGAATAGTTTTACTTAACTACTTAAGTGATAAAATCCGATACGGCGCCTTTATTGGTAACGACCCTTCAAATAGCGGAGATCGCGGCAGACATGTTTTTACGGCAGTAAAATACTATTTCATAGGGTTTATCTTGCGCGTTAGGCAAAATGTGCCATAATATATAGACTAATAATTCTTTCATATTTTTACAGGAAAATGGACCAGCTTTTTGATGATGTTTATAAAAAATCTTTAAAATGATTTTTTCTTAAAAAATAAACTATTTTTCTTAGATAATTTAAATATTAAAAATGTTTAACATAAACAATCAATTTTAAATACATATGGTGATAAAGGCCATTTATTCCTGTACAATCGAGTGAAAAAATTATCTTTCTATCATGAATGGCACTTTTTGCCTAGACGATTTAGTACAAGAGGGGTCGAAAACTTAAAATCGCGCAAAAAACGGAAGCCAGTTTTGAGTACCTACAGAGAGCATTTAACGTAAACCATGAACACGGATTAAAGGGAGATAATTAACCAGTTTTCTTTGCGTTAATATTTCTGTTTTTTTTTTTTTTTCGTTTCCTTCTAAAAAAATAAATAGCTTACAATTTATATTTTTCAAATTCTCAAACTATATAAGATTGTTGAAAATTATATAAATATTATATGACTAAATAATTTATATGTACGGTTTAAACATTACATTAACTACCCAGTTTGTATGATCATTACGTATCTAGGCCATAACTGTTTAATTCAACATGCAATTTGTTGACCATTAGCCTAACCAGTAAGAATATATTAACTGAAATCTCAGTTATGGAAGACGTAAACAATTTCAAATATCCAGTAGTAATCATTTCCGCAGACGGACGCTGTAAGTCAGAAATTCGAGCTCGCCTAAACAGAATCTGGGCCAGTATAAGCATTGGTCTCCCAACAAAGTTCAGACTGTACAGAGCCCTTGTCAGAACTATTGTTCTGTATGGATGTGAGACCTGAACGCTACTAACAGCATCTAAAAACAAGTTGCAGGCTTTCGAAAATAAATGCATGAGGAAAATACTTCGAATCTCCTTCGTAGAACACAGGACTAATATCCTCAATTGCAGGCCCTCAAGAAAACATTATGGCAACAATCAAACGGTGTAAACTGACATGGTTAGTTCATGTGTTGCGGCCCAATAGCCTGTCAAAAACAATCCCCCAGGGCACGTGGAAGGTGGACGTAGGAGAGGCCGTCAGCGGAGATGCTGGTTGGACAATGTAAACTATTGACAACCGCTCAAGATAGGCAAAAGTGGAGAAAGTTGACTGCTGAGGTGTCCATTCGCTCCCCCCAACGACCACAACGGTCAAGGGATTGATGATGATGAAGACACCACAATGAACATAAAGCTATAAATCTAATAATTAAAAACAAATTGTATTGAAGACTTTAGGAAAGTAATTTACAAGAAATATTGTAATCAGGTAAAAAATAGACAAGTATTTTTATTTAACAAAAATATAAATTGTCAGGTGCTGCTCGTAGATTTAAAATCTTATTTTTAACGTAATATTAATTGAAATTAAACAATTTTTTTAGTAAAAAGTTATAGACTAACTGGAGAATGCAACCCGGGTCGCCCGCATGGCAGGCCGATGCGTTATCCACTTTGCTAGCGAAGACACATGTCCGAAGTTAAATCGTAATATGAGACAATAAGGTCACGTGTCTTTAAATTTACTACTATGATTGGTTGAACACACACTTAGTCTTTTTTATGTAGAGAGATTTATATCTATTACTAGAATAATATCTTGACAGCTAAATTCAAATGTTGATACATTGACCATTATTGTGTAAGTTGATAAATGAAATTGTGTTTTAGCTATGAATGGATTTTAAAAAAGATGCTAATAACAAACAGGTTTATTTGTTATTAAATGTAAAACGCTTTAATGATTTTCTTATAGACTATAATATACATGGACCGCTTGCTTTAGTATTTCTGCTATATAATGACTCGATAGACTGCTTTTCGTAATTTCCGATTCGTATAATACTTTGCACTTCCGCTTTTTTTTAATAGCTTTGATTTTCTCAAAGACAAATTAAAATTAAAATCGAAAGTTCTATACAGCGGAAACATTTAAGAAACAAGGAGGTGCGTAGAAGTAATTTCAGACAGCCTTTTTGGTTGCGCACGGAAAAAAAAGTACATATAATCTCTAAAAATAGAGAAAGCGGTCCATCTTATTATAGTCTATGATTTTCTCTATGACCCTACTTTTCTTTTGGTCTTGGTCTTGCTACGGCACTAAATGGATTGTCTTATAAAAATTATATAGCTGAGCAGTTTGACTTTCACGCTGTTGGCACGCTGAATGATTTAGAAATCCTAGTTTGGCATACTATAAGCAAAAGGTTGCCGACTCCTTCACTGGAGGATGAAATTTGAAAGGGCAAAGATTAAAGTAGTAATAATACATAAAGCATTAAATTCTAATTTAGAGTCACGACACAAAGACAATCTGTCACAATGCTCAGATAAACATAGGGACAAAAACATTTTCCTTATCCCTAATGCAAGAACAAATGCATTTAAGTACTCCTTCTTCCCAAGTGGCATCCGGGCATGGAATGGGTTGCCTGAACAAACCAGGAAAACCAGTAACTTAATATCATTTAAGTTACAACACTAATAGAAACAGAACTAAACGCAAACCACGGATGTGCGTAGGACGCAATAATCTTCTTTATAAAAGGAGCGTCTGTAATGTAAAATATAAGACAACATTTTTTATTGTCGAAATTTTATAAATAGAACACATATTTTCTTTAAAGGCTGATGTTATCTCAAGTTGTTGCTAGCATTCACATTTTATCCCTTTCGTTGTTGTTGTTTCACAGACTGTCCCAACGGCACCTACGGCATGGATTGTCTCGGTGACTGCCACAGGTGTGTCGGTGCTTGCAACAAGTACAATGGGTCTTGCAGTCTGTGCCAGCCTGGATGGCAGAGTGACAAGCAGGGGTGCAACATAGGTAGGTCAGTGCTGTAGGCTGTTTAGACTATTTCTAGGCCAGTGTGCTAGGCCACTTAGACTATTTCTAGGCCAGTAAGTAAATGTAAAGTATCCAGTCGGACCAAATAGGTCCATAGGGCCGGTGAAAAAGCGTTCACAAGTTTCTGTGGCCACTGCATACTAGGTGATTGTGTGGCTAGCACTATGCACATCCGCTTATACGTTACCCCAACTAAGGTCAGGTAGGCCTACTCATCAGAGCTGGGTAGACTCAGGGACACCCTCCAAACCCGGGAAACCAAATCCTAGCCTTCATCAGGATTCGAACCCAGGACCTTTGCTACGCCAGCCAAACGGGCTGTTGGTCGGCCACCGTGCCATTTCTAGCCTAGTGCTGTAAACTATTCAATGTAGATTTGCTAGAGCAGAAAGACTAGGGCAGCGGAAATAAAAACAAACAAAAAATTTAACAAAAGATACTTCAATATATGACTAATTGCCTATAATAATTTACATGCAAATTAAGAATCCAGCACCTCCATATACTCCATATACAAACCATTAAAGCCCAAACGATTTACGATACTTTGACCTAAAGCCACCAGGAAAAAAGGAGACGCGACCATCTTCAACTCTTCAACTGTATTTAGATTTGCTTTAGGTCCAGGGATTTTACCTTAAACTTTAGGAGTTGTATTTTTTTTGTACCCCTTTTCATCATTTTCAAACTTGGCTTTAATTAACAAATTCATTTACAGAGTGCCCGAAGTGGACGTTCGGGAATTCCTGCAGGGGTCTCTGTGAGTTCAAGTGTGCCGGGCAGGATTGCATTGACCGTGTTTATGGCCTATGTCCAGGTATGGTCCCCACATTTACTGTGACCTTTTGGTGTCTTCTACGGGTCTGTTAGAACAAAACTAAAGTGCGTAGATTTTAAACTAAATATTTGGACCTTGAGCTCTGTATTTCACCGCCACGCATTCTGCATTTCATATAAATATGCTTTTCACAGTTCACCTTTTTGTTTGCAATGATTAGCTTTATTAGCCCAAGGGGGTGAATGTGTTTGAAGGACTTTCAGCTTTCTCCTTTCCCGCCATCTTTACACAGCTATGACCGCTGGGGATGATTTTGTTAAAGTTTAGCCTGCTTACAAGCTGGTACGACCTAGATTAGAAACTGTCCGATTTTTTGCAGAGCTGGAATTTCCCATTAGAATTTAGCTAATCTATTGCATTTGCATCCCTAGAGGTGACGTCAGTCTTGCCTATTCTGGTTGTCATGATGTTGATTCCCTACTTGATTTTCCTCATATTTTTTTTCGCCAGGTGAGTCGTCAGATAGCCAATATTGGGGTACGGGCAAAGGTGGGTACTGCATTGCTGGGGGAGCTGGGGGAGCTGGGGGAGCTGGCGGAGCTGGCGGAGCTGGAGAAGCTGGGGGAGCTGGGGGAGCTGGAGGAGCTGGGGGAGCTGGGGGAGCTGGGGGAGCTGAGGGAGCTGGAGGAGCTGGCGGAGCCGGGGGAGCTGGAGTAGCTGGGGGAGCCAATCAAATGTAGGTCAGTCTATATGGGGCATGGTGGCCGAGCGGCAGCGCGTGCGACTGGCGATCCAAAGTTTCTGGATTCAAATTCTGGTGCAGGATTGGACTTGAGGGTGCCCCTGGGTCTACCCAGCTCTGATGAATACCTGACACTAGTTGGGGTAGATTCAGGGCGGCCGGGAATTGTGCTACACACAACCTTGTATGTCGTGGCCACAGAAACTGATGAGCGCTGCTTCACCAGCCCTATGATCAGTTTGGTCCGAAGGGTACTTTACTTTTTTAATTTTACAATCTAGTATTTAAATAGATCTCAAGAAATAGCGCGATAACTTAACCAAGAAATAGTTTAACACACTATTACACACAATAAGCCTTTGACACTGTTGTGAATGTCAAAGTGTTTCATTTGTAATTGGTAATATTGAAATGAGTAATTCTTAATAGCACTACGTAGGGATTTATGACTTTATAACGCCACTTCCAGTCTCATAGAAGCACTTCCAAATAGATGATTTATAACGCCACTTCCAGTCTCATAGAAGCACTTCCAAATAGATGATTTATAACGCCACTTCCAGTCTCATAGAAGCACTTCCAAAAAGATGATTTATAACGCCACTTCCAGTCTCATAGAAACACTTCCAAATAGATGATTTATAACGCCACTTCCAGTCTCATAGAAGCACTTCCAAATAGATGATTTATAACGCCACTTCCAGTCTCATAGAAGCACTTCCAAATAGATGATTTATAACGCCACTTCCAGTCTCATAGAAGCACTTCCAAAAAGATGATTTATAACGCCACTTCCAGTCTCATAGAAGCACTTCCAAATAGATGATTTTTAAAGCCACTTCCAGTCTCATAGAAACACTTCCAAATAGATGATTTTTAACGCCACTTCCAGTCTCATAGAAGCACTTCCAAATAGATGATTTATAACGCCACTTCCAGTCTCATAGAAGCACTTCCAAAAAGATGATTTATAACGCCACTTCCAGTCTCATAGAAGCACTTCCAAATAGATGATTTTTAAAGCCACTTCCAGTCTCATAGAAGCACTTCCAAATAGATGATTTTTAAAGCCACTTCCAGTCTCATAGAAGCACTTCCAAATAGATGATTTTTAAAGCCACTTCCAGTCTCATAGAAGCACTTCCAAATAGATGATTTTTAAAGCCACTTCCAGTCTCATAGAAGCACTTCCAAATAGATGATTTATAAAGCCACTTCCAGTTTTATAGAAGCAATTCAGACTTTGACTTTATAATGCCATTTTCAGGTCAGGGCAACCAGAATCAATTTTAAAAAAGAACAACACCTAAATACCAAAAGAAACTTTCTGGACAGGTTACCTACGTACATTGTGCAGAGCATTGTGCATTTTCTTTTGGACCTTTTGGGCGCTACAGATGACATTCATACCTTATCCTCTTCCACTCCTCAAATCTCTGTCCCCTTCTCACGGAATCGCCCTCAGAGTTAATCCCGTCTCGGATTTAAAGCCATGCCAATGTCATTTCCGGAATTAAAAAGAAAAACGGCATTTCGGGATTCGTTTCAAATTTCAAAACAAGGGAAACATTGAGTGTTGAATTTAATCCATTCTATTCTGACCTATACCATTGTGGGGGTTCATTGCCTTCTTAGTATCGAAAGAAGATTAGGTCTCCTGCGGCCTTGGGGGTGGATTTAAACCAGCTCCGCTGTGGTAACTTAATCTTTATTCTGTATGCCGGAGTGTTAGTTTTAAAAACGTTATAAGTAAACTTGTGTGTTGCATTCTGTAATATTGACATTTGTACACCCTCAGGCCTCAGTCAAGGAGACGACGGAGAAGAAAGAAGTTAAGGGCGGTCACCAAAACCATTCCTGCTATAGTCGAGAAGAAGATTGAAGAAAGCAGTGTCTGATTGTTCCTTGGGGGATTGTGTGGGGAAGTGTCTGATTGTAGGAATGTTTGTGCAGTAGCTGGAAGTCTTTGGTAGGATTGCACGAACGGTGTCTGATTGTGTCTTATAGGATTGTATATGCAATGTATGATTGTGTCTTATAGGATTGTATATGCAGTGTCTAATTGTGCCTAAAAGGATTGTATATGCAGTGTATGATTGTGTCTTATACGATTGTATATGCAGTGTCTGATTGTGTCTTATATGATTGTATATGCAGTGTCTGATTGTGTCTTATATGATTGTATATGCAGTGGCTGATTGTGTTTTATAGGATTATATATACAGTGTCTGATTATGTCTTATAGGATTGTATATGCAGAGTCTTATAGGATTGTATATGCAGTGTCTGATTGTGTCTTATATGATTGTATATGCAGTGTCTGATTGTGTCTTATATGATTGTATATGCAGTGGTTGATAGTGTCTTATATGATTTTATATGCAGTGTCTGTGTCTTATATGATTGTATATTCAGTGTCTGATTGTTTCTTATATGATTGTATATGCGGTGTATGTTTGCGTCTTATAGGATTGTATATGCAGTGTCTTATATGATTGTATATTCAGTGTCTGTGTCTTATATTATTGTATATTTAGTGTCTATCTTGTTGGATTGTGTATGCAATGCCTGATTCTATCTTGTTGGACTGTATCTGCAGTGTCTGATAATTTCTTGTAGAAATATGTCTATCTTGTTGGATTGTGTATGCAATGCCTGATTCTATCTTGTCGGACTGTATCTGCAGTGTCTGATTCTATCTTGTCGGACTGTATCTGCAGTGTCTGATAATTTCTTGTAGAAATATGTCTATGTACAACTTGACCGCTTTTATTATAAAAATGAAAATACTTTGTTGTCGGCCACCTAGTAGAACCAGTTGGAAAAGAGAACGGTTCCTTAGCAATAATTTTATCTTTATAAATATACTCGGTCCAATTAGTTTAAAGCTAGACACAGTCTCGCATGTAAAGACAAGACACACAGACCAGCATGTAAAGACAAGACACACTGATAGACACAGACAGGTTTAATTAGATGAAGACAGTCGCGCGTTCATCAAGACTGAAATCGATTTAATTGTTGAATATTTATGATTATAACATATTTGAATATGTAACAGTAAATGGGGCTTTTTTTTTAAATATGCAAGTTCATTAAAATGATTTAAATGTTTCTTAGCATGATTTGTTTTCTTTTATTCCCCGTGTCTGTTTCTTGTTTAAATCTATAATAATAAGATCCCTACTGCCTAATAGTAAATGAAAACAAAAAATGCACGCGATTTCAAAAGTACTGCGCTCCTAATCACAGTCATTTTTTACTATTCCCAGTGTGGATGGATAAAAAAAATTCCTTTGGTGTGCTTTAGTTTTAATCTGTGGCACTTTCTATATGGACAAGCTTGTCTCAGACACTGAGAGACTATAAGGCAAACGCGTCTTTTTTCAAGACTTTAATAACTTTTGTCTTTAAACTAGTGGCTGTGTGCCTTACAGCATGCCTTTGCAATTTGTACAAAGAGCTCACTTAGCACGCGAAATGTAAGAGCATGGATAGAAACGTTAAATGAATAATAATCATTATTATTATTAAAATTATCTGCTAAAGCAAGGGTCGGCAACAATGTGCTAATAGTGTGACAAAATATGATTTCTAAATCACTCGGCGTGCCAACAACCTCAAAGTCAACCTGCTCTATTTTTATAACACAATTTTTTTAGAGTCTCAGTAAGACCAAGGCCAAAAGAAAAGGTTATTTATAGAGAAAATTGTATATCTTATCTTATAGGGCGTTTGCAATCCCGTGACAAAAAGCACGTGATTTGTGTTTACTTTGAGTAATGGTGTACAAGTAAATATGGCCGCTGTGTTAATAAAGTTTCATATAGGCTCGAGCTTTTTTTAAATGATGTGTTGTGTTTTAAGTCTTTTTAAGATTTAAGCTGTATTATGTATGTTAAATAAAATAGGCATTTTTATTATTATCATAGACATAGATCATAGACGATGTGAGCCTAATAGTGACTTGACTAGATAGCCTATTCACCAATAATATCACTTGACATCGTAGCCTAACCTACGAAACATTAAAAGTGTAGGCCTATAAAGTGAAATTGAAAGTGTAAATAGGTCTATCCGGCCCTAGCCTAATCACATTAATCAATTAATCTACAGTACTACTATTTACCTCCTTATTTTTTAGTAGGATAGCCAATATTCAGATGTGAATTTTGCATGATAAAGAAGTACTTCACTTTCACCACGTTACATTTGTACCTCAAGTGGATTCTTTATTTACACAAATACGTCACTAAAAACCTAAGCCACGCCCACTAAGAACGCTCTATATATTGCAGACGCTCCTTCTATAAATAGAATATTATTGCGTACTACGCTCATCCGTGGTCTGAGTCTTAATTTGCATCTCTATTAATGTTTTGAATGATGTTCATTTACTGGTTGTCCTGGTTTGTTCAGGCAACCCATTCCATGTCCGAATGCCACTCGGGAAGAAAGAGTACCTATAAGCATGTTTTAAACTTAGCGTTTTTTTTATTATCACCCTTTTATTTGTATTATTAATAATAATAATACTTGTATAGCTCATATCCCATTTGGATATACAATACAAATCCATTCCGGTGGCCAGACGGCTTAAACGTTGTTTGACACTGTCCTTAGCAATGCAAGTTCGACTCAGAAATATGTCGCGATGTCATTCGGAATCGTCGGTTTCAACAGTCAGTTCTCCTCATTCAATACCGGAAATATTTTTCACCTAGAAAAACGTCCTGGAGGAATCTAGCGTGCCATTGAAAATCGATCTGCGTGACAATTCTGGAACGTGTGTCTTAGGCTGCCAACCCCTGTGCTAAAGTGTTAAGTAAACACGGAAACAGAATGCCAACTAAGCAAAGTAGGTTTATTATGTCTGAAATAAAAAATTTGGTCACAATATAAAACAAGATCTATAAATAGACAGGACACATCTCACGGAACATTAAAGCTAATGGATTTCAACTGTTATAAAAAATATTCGAATCGTAATAATTTCAAATTTTAGCAAATATTTATTTCATCAAATACAATAAAAAAAAGGTAGAAAGACAATATTCACCAACTGTGGCGTCACTAGTGGGTAGGGCTCTTTTTTGGGGTGCCTACTCTTCCTAACTTTGGCAATAATTTGAGATGGGGTTACACCATAGAAAAAAAAGTCAATTTGTTTATCGAAATAGTAATAAAAAAAATTAGCCTTTCTCTAACACCTCGCTCATACTACTAATGGCGCGCGCTCTGGTATCAGAGTGGACTTGTAGGCCACCACAGGATGCTACAGTTCCTCCTTTTCCTTTTTGGGGCCGCAGTAGGGATCGCAGACTTTGTCTATTAGTCCGTAATCTGGACCTTCCAGATATCTCTCGTAGAACACAGACTCGCTCTTTTGGACCATCTCCCTACAGAAGGATGTGAAGCTGAGAAATAATTTAACAAAAAACGGAAAGATTGTGTTAAGACATTGCCGTCAGACATGTGTGGTGAATTCTTTGTGTCACTATCAACACACCTATAGTAGAAACTAATAGGATGGATTTAAGAAAATTGAACTCTGTCTTCCTGTAAGTGTAGAAATCGTTTATATAATCATTTATCTAATATTTTATACAAGTTGACCCGTTACGGGGGTGACATTTTAGGAGGCCCGTAACAATAAAATTAAAAAATAAAAATATATAAACAAAAAAGAAACAAAAGAAAAAAAAACACAAATTAAAAAAGCTAACAATCATGCTAAAATGTTTATACCAAATTGAGTTTTTAAGGTTGTAAGATTATATCTTTTTAAACGGGTATTTAAATTGTAACATCAAGGCCGTATTTGACTCATTTGCAACTAATGAATGCGTGACACACATCTCGTCATCTACAAACTAATGAATGCGTGACACACATCTCGTCATCTACAAACTAATGAATGCGTGACACACATCTCGTCATCTACAAACTAATGAATGCGTGACACACATCTCGTCATCTACAAACTAATGAATGCGTGACACACATCTCGTCATCTACAAACTAATGAATGCGTGACACACATCTCGTCATCTACAAACTAATGAATGCCTGACACACATCTCGTCATCTACAAACTAATGAATGCGTGACACACATCTCGTCATCTACAAACTAATGAATGCGTGACACACATCTCGTCATCTACAAAGTAATGAATGCGTGACAAACATCTCGTCATCTACAAACTAATGAATGCGTGACACACATCTCGTCATCTACAAACTAATGAATGCGTGACACACATCTCGTCATCTACAAATTAATGAATGCGTGACACACATCTCGTCATCTACAAACTAATGAATGCGTGACACGCATCTCGTCATCTACAAACTAATGAATGCGTGACACACATCTCGTCATCTACAAACTAATGAATGCGTGACACACATCTCGTCATCTACAAACTAATGAATGCGTGACACACATCTCGTCATCTACAAACTAATGAATGCGTGACACACATCTCGTCATCTACAAACTAATGAATGCGTGACACACATCTCGTCATCTACAAACTAATGAATGCGTGACACATATCTCGTCATCTACAAACTAATGAATGCGTAACACATATCTCGTCATCTACAAACTAATGAATGCGTGACACACATCTCTTCATCTACAAACTAATGAATGCGCGACACACATTTCGTCATCTACAAACTAATGAATGGGTGACACACATCTCGTCATCTACAAACTAATGAATGCGTGACACACATCTCGTCATCTACAAACTAATGAATGCGTGACACACATCTCGTCATCTACAAACTAATGAATGCGTGACACACATCTCGTCATCTACAAACTAATGAATGCGTGACACACATCTCGTCATCTACAAACTAATGAATGCGTGACACACATCTCGTCATCTACAAACTAATGAATGCGTGACACGCATCTCGTCATCTACAAACTAATGAATGCGTGACACACATCTCGTCATCTACAAACTAATGAATGCGTGACACGCATCTCGTCATCTACAAACTAATGAATGCGTGACACACATCTCGTCATCTACAAACTAATGAATGCGTGACACACATCTCGTCATCTACAAACTAATGAATGCCTGACACACATCTCGTCATCTACAAACTAATGAATGCGTGACAAGCATCTCGTTATCTACAAACTAATGAATGCGTGACACGCATCTCGTGATCTACAAACTAATGAATGCGTGAGACGCATCTCGTCATCTACAAACTAATGAATGCGTGACACGCATCTCGTCATCTACAAACTAATGAATGCGTGACACGCACCTCGTCAGCTACAAACTAATGAGTGCGTGACACGCATCTCGTCATCTACAAACTAATGAATGCGTGACACGCATCTCGTCATCTACAAACTAATGAATGCGTGACACGCATCTCGTCATTTACAAAATAATGAATGCGTGACACGCATCTCGTCATCTACAAACTAATGAATGCGTGACACGCATCTCGTCATCTACAAACTAATGAATGCCTGACACACATCTCGTCATCTACATACTAATGAATGCGTGACACGCATCTCGTCATCTACAAACTAATGAATGCGTGACACGCATCTCGTCATCTACAAACTAATGAATGAGTGACACGCATCTCGTCATCTACAAACTAATGAATGCGTGACACGCATCTCGTCATCTACAAACTAATGAATGCGTGACACGCATCTCGTCATCTACAAACTAATGAATGCGTGACACGCATCTCGTCATCTACAAACTAATGAATGCGTGACACGCATCTCGTCATCTACAAACTAATGAATGCGTGACACGCATCTCGTCATCTACAAACTAATGAATGCGTGACACGCATCTCGTCATCTACAAACTAATGAATGCGTGACACGCATCTCGTCATCTACAAACTAATGAATGCCTGACACACATCTCGTCATCTACATACTAATGAATGCGTGACACGCATCTCGTCATCTACAAACTAATGAATGCGTGACACGCATCTCGTCATCTACAAACTAATGAATGCGTGACACGCATCTCGTCATCTACAAACTAATGAATGCGTGACACGCATCTCGTCATCTACAAACTAATGAATGCGTGTCACGCATCTCGTCATCTACAAACTAATGAATGCGTGACACGCATCTCGTCATCTACAAACTAATGAATGCGTGACACGCATCTCGTCATCTACAAACTAATGAATGCGTGACACGCATCTCGTCATCTACAAACTAATGAATGCCTGACACACATCTCGTCATCTACATACTAATGAATGCGTGACACGCATCTCGTCATCTACAAACTAATGAATGCGTGACACGCATCTCGTCATCTACAAACTAATGAATGCGTGACACGCATCTCGTCATCTACAAACTAATGAATGCGTGACACACATCTCGTCATCTACAAACTAATGAATGCGTGACACACATCTCGTCATCTACAAACTAATGAATGCGTGACACGCATCTCGTCATCTACAAACTAATGAATGCCTGACACACATCTCGTCATCTAAATACTAATGAATGCGTGACACGCATCTCGTCATCTACAAACTAATGAATGCGTGACACGCATCTCGTCATCTACAAACTAATGAATGCGTGACACGCATCTCGTCATCTACAAACTAATGAATGCGTGACACGCATCTCGTCATCTACAAACATTTTGGAGAGGTAGAAAGTTTTGTTTAAATAATTTTCTTATCTCATATCTTATACTTTACAGACGCCCCTTCTATAAAGAAGATTATTGCGTCCTACGCACATCCGTGGTTTGAGTCAAGTCCTGCATTTCTATTAGTGTTTTAAATGATGTTAAGTTATTGGTTGTTCTGGTTTGTTCAGGCAACTCATTTCATGCTCGGATGCCACTCGGGAAGAAAGAGTACTTGTATGCGTTTTTTCTCGCATAAGGGATAATGAAAGTGATTTGTCCTTATCTCAGATTGTCATTGTGTTGTATTTCTAAATTTGAATTATTTACTTTATGTATTATTACAACATTACTCTTTACCCTTCTGTCCACTAGTGTTTCAAGGTTTTCGATAGCACTTCCGACGTATCTTACAAAAACTATATGGGTGAGATGTTGCACCTCGTAAAAATGAACGAAAATGAAGAAGTAAATGTAAATGAACCGTTTCTTTTTTCATCAAGGCAAAGGATAAACGCTCAGAATAAATTTTACAAGATGTAGACTGATTCTGGGAGAACAGGAGAACGATGATATTGAGATTGGCAATAGGCCTAATTAATTAGAATTAAAACAACAAAAGCTGCATCTGCAAAAAATTGCTGTCAAGCTCACACACCCCTGTGTGTCCATATTTTGCCGTATTCGTACTCTATTGATGCCTCAAGTACAGTGGTGTTACGCAAAAACTTTACAAAAAAATTGGGGAACAAAACAAATGTCATAAATTTTTATGTAAAAGAACTTTTTGAAGAGAGGTTAAAAAAAGAAAATTGGTCAAGTCATAGTTTTGTCCCTTTTGGAGTTTCGGTCGTAACATTATTATCTGGACACCCAAAACATAGGCCTAGTGTTAAAAATCTGTCACACTTTATGGTCGATATTTTGGTTTTTAAAATTACCGATAATTGTCCGAGAAAAAAATCTTTAAGAATACTACGTTTTTATCATCAAATACGTTATTTTTTTCATATTGTATGTCAATCTATAGGAATTTTATTTGCTATAGTAGCATTGACTCACTTTATCTGATCTAAATATACGTTTAAGCGTCAAAATACGGTCTACGTTCTTAAAATACGCTTTTGGGCCAGTAAGTAGGCACCTATGAAAAATTGCAGGCACCCAAGAACGAACTAAGCTTAAACAGAGGCCTGTGGAAGGGGAAATTTCCCCAAAGAGATGGAAACGGATTGGCCACGCCCTCAGAAAACCGGCATAGTGCTCCCTTGGAACCCCCAGGGCAAAAGGAAAAGAGGTCGACCGAGAAACACCTGGATGCGCGACATGGAAACCGATGTTAAAAAGCTTGGGCTTAACTTGGGTCAGATAGAGAAATTGGACGAGGATCGGGATACCTGGAGGACTCTTGTTGACGGCCTATGTCCCAGGTGGGACAAAAGGCATAAGTAAGTAGAGTCTAAGTAAGTATGGATCAAAGCGTTGAGAAATTGCCTTCTTCAGAAAAGACAACAAAATGGAGGACAATGCAATGAACGAATCCAAAAAACAAAATAAAAACACCTCTGCTCTGAAATGAAGATATAAGCAAGAATTAGCGGTCGAAGTTGCAAGTAGAACTGAACGGGAAGCTGCAAGTAGAACTGAACGGGAAGCTGCAAGTAGAACTGAACGGGAAGCTGCAAGTAGAACTGAACAGGAAGCTGCAAGTAGAACTGAACGCAATTGTGACGGAATGATTAGTGTATCGCTGGGATTTGATGCTGAGTTGAGACGGTACATCATGATCTCTGTGTTTAACAAACTGATCTCCGTAGTTCATTTATTTTCAGACTATTGAAGGATAATTACGGATTATCGACGACCCCAGGGGGGGGGGGGGGCGTAAAATAACACGACACTCAAGCGGCAAGAACCCATGCTTCGCCAATAGGTCATTACATGTGAGCGGCTTCTGTATCTAGCAAAAAAATTAGATTAGGCCTACGGGTAAATTCGATACTAGGGTTGTACCTAAGGGTTCTCTAATCTTAAAGCTGCAGTGTGAGAGAAAATTTATAACAACTGACGAGGGGACTGAACTCACTCTTCAACTTTCTTGTCACAGATCTTATAGGTCAGCTCCACTATCTCGTCGTCTGACAGGTGGCGGCCATATCTCTTCCGTTTGTCTGCGCTGACCATCCCTTTCTCTAGCTGCAAAGACAAAAATAACACTAGAAAATATTCAAATAGTTGACCTGCCAGCGATACAGACATTAATTCTTAGAAACACATCATTTTAGGATTTATGTTGGTTAAACATTTTTAGACCCCTAGACTACTGTTTTACTTTTATTTTAAAAGTCGTGAAATACTACATTTATTTGCTCTGTCCTATGTAGTTTTTTTTTTTCGTAAAATTTTGAGATTTTCAATAACATCTGCACCTGTATTCTTTGAAATTAATAAAAAAAAGATTTCATATACTTATTTAGCCTAGAGCAGGGGTCGACAACCTTTTGATAACAGTGTGCCAAAGTATGATTTCTAATTCATTCAGAGTGCCATCCTGCTGTAGCACTAAATCTCTCGTAGAAGATACTTGAATTGACTCTTCCGCGTGCCATTGAAAATCCCTCGGCGTGCCAAGTCTGGCACGCGTGCCGTAGGTAGCCGATTCCTGGCCTAGAGAATTGTATCCGTGTTCTTGCATAAATAAATGGCTCTACGCACGTTTCTGTTGCTCATCGTCAGATGCGCTATCTGAGCTTACATTAGGCCTATATGTTTGTTGGCAGCGCTATACAAACAAACTTATTATCATTATAGGCCATGATCTTGATGACATGTTGCAGCTGTGTTTTATTGTCTTTTTTTTTGTCGGCTGATAAGCTTGTTTATATAATCATTTTAAAGAAATATATTAATTAATATGAGAATTAGACGAGCTCGTATTTTTTGTATCCTTGGCAACGGTCTATGCTTTCGGTGTCTTTTTTTATAGTTTGGTGAAAACAAAAGCAAACAAAAAACAAATCAACTAAAAAACGTTTAGGTAGCCTACTAATGGCCTTCCATAAAGTATGTCATGGATAGACGCGCTATATAAGCGACGCCCACAAGGTCAATTGAAGGTTTTGCTAATATCGACCCTTCCCCGTGCTCCCACGTGGTCACATACAGCCACTAATCTCCACCTCCAGTAAGCCACATACAGTCACTAATCTCCACCTCCAGTAAGTCACATACAGCCACTAATCTCCACCTCCAGTAAGCCACATACAGCCACTAATCTCCACCTCCAGTAAGCCACATACAGCCACTAATCTCCACCTCCAGTAAGCCACATACAGCCACTAATCTCCACCTCCAGTAAGCCACATACCGTCACTAATCTCCACCTCCAGTAAGCCACATACAGCCACTAATCTCCACCTCCAGTAAGCCACATACAGCCACTAATCTCCACCTCCAGTAAGCCACATACAGCCACTAATCTCCACCTCCAGTAAGCCACATACAGCCACTAATCTCCACCTCCAGTAAGCCACATACAGCCACTAATCTCCACCTCCAGGAAGCCACATACAGCCACTAATCTCCACCTCCAGTAAGCCACATACCGTCACTAATCTCCACCTCTAGTAAGCCACATACAGCCACTAATCTCCACCTCCAGTAAGCCACATACAGCCACTAATCTCCACCTCCAGTAAGCCACATACAGTCACTAATCTCCACCTCCAGTAAGCCGCATACAGCCACTAATCTCCACCTCCAGTAAGCCACATACAGCCTCTAATCTCCACCTCCAGTAAGCCACATACAGCCACTAATCTCCACCTCCAGTAAGCCACATACAGCCACTAATCTCCACCTCCAGTAAGCCACATACAGCCACTAATCTCCACCTCCAGTAAGCCACATACCGTCACTAATCTCCACCTCCAGTAAGCCACATACAGTCACTAATCTCCACCTCCAGTAAGCCACATACAGCCACTAATCTCCACCTCCAGTAAGCCACATACAGTCACTAATCTCCACCTCCAGTAAGCCACATACAGCCACTAATCTCCACCTCCAGTAAGCCACATACCGTCACTAGTCTCCACCTCCAGTAAGCCACATACTATCACTAATCTCCACCTCCAGTAAGCCACATACAGCCACTAATCTCCACCTCCAGTAAGCCACATACAGTCACTAATCTCCACCTCCAGTAAGCCACATACAGTCACTAATTTCCACCTCCAGTAAGCCACATACCGTCACTAATCTCCACCTCCAGTAAGCCACATATAGTCACCAATCTCCACCTCCAGTAAGCCACATACAGCCACTAATCTCCACCTCCAGTAAGCCACATACAGTCACTAATCTCCACCTCCAGTAAGCCACATACCGTCACTAATCTCCACCTCCAGTAAGCCACATATAGTCACCAATCTCCACCTCCAGTAAGCCACATACCGTCACTAATCTCCACCTCCAGTAAGCCACATACCGTCACTAATCTCCACCTCCAGTAAGCCACATACAGTCACTAATCTCCATCTCCAGTAAGCCACATACCGTCACTAATCTCCACCTCCAGTAAGCCACATACAGTCACTAATCTCCACCTCCAGTAAGCCACATACCGTCACTAATCTCCACCTCCAGTAAGCCACATACCGTCACTAATCCACCTCCAGTAAGCCACATACCGTCACTAATCTCCACCTCCAGTAAGCCACATACAGTCACTAATCTCCACCTCCAGTAAGCCACATACCGTCACTAATCTCCACCTCCAGTAAGCCACATACAGTCACTAATCTCTACCTCCACTAAGCCACATACCGTCACTAATCTCCACCTCCAGTAAGCCACATACAGTCACTAATCTCCACCTCCAGTAAGCCACACACCGTCACTAATCTCCACCTCCAGTAAGCCACATACCGTCACTAATCTCCACCTCCAGTAAGCCACATACCGTCACTAATCCACCTCCAGTAAGCCACATACCGTCACTAATCTCCACCTCCAGTAAGCCACATACAGTCACTAATCTCCACCTCCAGTAAGCCACATACCGTCACTAATCTCCACCTCCAGTAAGCCACATACAGTCACTAATCTCTACCTCCAGTAAGCCACATAAAGTCACTAATCTCCACCTCCAGTAAGCCACATACAGTCACTAATCTCCACCTCCAGTAAGCCACACACCGTCACTAATCTCCACCTCCAGAAAGCCACATACCGTTTTGCCGAGTTCCTTGCACTGGACACACAGCTGGGCCCTGTAGACGTCTTCGAAATCTTGTCCTTCTGGGGTCGGGGTCAGCATCTGCGCGTTCATCGTCTGCTTGGACTGGCACGTGTCAGACCCGCCGTTGTATTTCGCTTTCATCTTGGCGATTTCTTTCTGCACCATCTCCTCCATTCTTTCCCAGTCTGCCTTCTCTGGAGGGACGACAAACGACAGATCGAAGAATATAGGTCAAATAGAGCATAGGCCTAAGCTTAAAATTACATCATAGGCCAGCAGAATTTAGATCGCACAGAATAGACCAATAGAGTGCATAGATCACACAACATAATATATATAATACAGAATAAAGATGGTACAGAATATAAGCCTAAGCTAAATGCAGAAATTAGATCGCATAATAGGCCTATAGGCCTATAGATGCAATGGAAAATGTAGAACATGAAATTATATATCATACAAGGTGTAGTTGGATATAGGTCACACATGGTGTAGCTGGATATAGGTCACACATGGTGTAGTTGGATATAGGTCACACATGGTGTAGCTGGATATAGGTCACACATGGTGTAGCTGGATATAGGTCACACATGGTGTAGTTGGATATAGGTCACACATGGTGTAGCTGGATATAGGTCACACATGGTGTAGCTGGATATAGGTCACACATGGTGTAGCTGGATATAGGTCACACATGGTGTAGCTGGATATAGGTCACACATGGTGTAGCTGGATATAGGTCACACATGGTGTAGCTGGATATAGGTCACACATGGTGTAGCTGGATATAGGTCACACATGGTGTAGTTGGATATAGGTCACACATGGTGTAGCTGGATATAGGTCACACATGGTGTAGCTGGATATAGGTCACACATACTGTAGTTGAATATAGGTCACATCTGGCATAGATGGATATAGGTCACACGTGGTGCATTTGGATAAAGATTGCACATGGTATACTTGGATTTAGGTCATATGTGGTATAGTTTGATATAGATCGCACATAATGTAATAGGGTGTGAGTTACACATGACATAGTTTGATATAGATCGCACATAATGTAATAGGGTGTGAGTTACACATGACATAGTTTGATATAGATCGCACATAATGTAATAGGGTGTGAGTTACACATGACATAGTTTGATATAGATCGCACATAATGTAATAGGGTGTGAGTTACACATGACATAGTTTGATATAGATCGCACATAATGTAATAGGGTGTGAGTTACACATGACATAGTTTGATATAGATCGCACATAATGTAATAGGGTGTGAGTTACACATGACATAGTTTGATATAGATCGCACATAATGTAATAGGGTGTGAGTTACACATGACATAGTTTGATATAGATCGCACATAATGTAATAGGGTGTGAGTTACACATGACATAGTTTGATATAGATCGCACATAATGTAATAGGGTGTGAGTTACACATGACATAGTTTGATATAGATCGCACATAATGTAATAGGGTGTGAGTTACACATGACATAGTTTGATATAGATCGCACATAATGTAATAGGGTGTGAGTTACACATGACATAGTTTGATATAGATCGCACATAATGTAATAGGGTGTGAGTTACACATGACATAGTTTGATATAGATCGCACATAATGTAATAGGGTGTGAGTTACACATGACATAGTTTGATATAGATCGCACATAATGTAATAGGGTGTGAGTTACACATGACATAGTTTGATATAGATCGCACATAATGTAATAGGGTGTGAGTTACACATGACATAGTTTGATATAGATCGCACATAATGTAATAGGGTGTGAGTTACACATGACATAGTTTGATATAGATCGCACATAATGTAATAGGGTGTGAGTTACACATGACATAGTTTGATATAGATCGCACATAATGTAATAGGGTGTGAGTTACACATGACATAGTTTGATATAGATCGCACATAATGTAATAGGGTGTGAGTTACACATGACATAGTTTGATATAGATCGCACATAATGTAATAGGGTGTGAGTTACACATGACATAGTTTGATATAGATCGCACATAATGTAATAGGGTGTGAGTTACACATGACATAGTTTGATATAGATCGCACATAATGTAATAGGGTGTGAGTTACACATGACATAGTTTGATATAGATCGCACATAATGTAATAGGGTGTGAGTTACACATGACATAGTTTGATATAGATCGCACATAATGTAATAGGGTGTGAGTTACACATGACATAGTTTGATATAGATCGCACATAATGTAATTGGGTGTGAGTTACACATGACATAGTTTGATATAGATCGCACATAATGTAATAGGGTGTGAGTTACACATGACATAGTTTGATATAGATCGCACATAATGTAATAGGGTGTGAGTTACACATGACATAGTTGGATATAGGTCACACGTGGTGCATATGGATAAAAATTACGCATCGTATAATTGTATATAGATCACACATTGTATAGTTACTGTTGGATATAGATCGTACATGGTGTAGTTGGATATAGACTAGGTCACATAATTGCCTCTCGTGTAATTTTTGTTACTACCTACAAAAGGGTTGTTAATATGTATCATTACGAGAGTTCGCAATTTAACTTATACTCTACCCACAGTTCCAGCATTAGTATCGCAAAATGTCCCCCTCCCCCGCCCCGCCTTTTCATTTACTGTCGTGCAGCCGTCCATTTAAAAAAGCTTATCAAAATGCATGATAATAATATAAACTCGTATTTTCTTTTACCGTTCAGGCAACCCAAGTTGCCAAGCTATTTAAGTTGTCTTACAAAATAGTAAAACAATCCCTAACAGTACTCAGTTTCTCCCCGCCGAAGGCACTTTAATGAGGGCGCAGAATTAGTTTTCGCATAGGGCGTCAAAAAACCCTGGAGCCGGTCCTGCACCAAACCAAGCATACGGCACAACAATCGCTATTCAAAACTAAAAGGCTTAAAAAGGTGCTTCTGTTTGTAATTGTGGGCTAACTGATAAGATAATTACTCTTACCCTGTTCTGTCATTGGCTTATCGTGTCCGTACGCCACATGGCAACACAACAACAAAAGACATAGTGATAAAATGTTCAAACATTCTGATGCTGCCATTTTGTAGTGTTAGCTTCAACCGATTTCAAAGGCTTTTAGCTATGTTTGGGTCATGCACAACATGCGTTATGCAATAAAGTAGCGTTTCCTTTTTGTGCACCTTTCGCACTAACATGAGCCCACAATGCGCAATTCTACTTTAAATAATAAACTATATCCAACTATAGGCCTACTACAGAATTCAAAGATAGGCCTACAAGAAAAAACATGACCACAACGTTAACAAAAAGACCTCGATGTTGATGGGCCGGTAATAGAACAATTCAATTCTACTTCAAATAAATTTACCCTTCAATCAAACAATAAAAAAAAAAGTTATCTTATATTCATGTATTCTTATCTACTATATTACATACTATTACGCTCTTTCTAAGCTTATAAAGAAGATTATTGCGTCCTATGCTCACCCGTGGTCCGAGTCTAGTCTTGCATTTTTATTAATGTTTTACAAAAATAATTTACTAGTTTTCCTGGTTTGTTCAGGCAACACATTCCATGCCCGAATGCCACTCGGGATAAAAATAGTACTTAGACCTATATGCATTTGTTCTCGCATAAGGAATAAGGAAACTCGCTGCAGGAAAGTGTTTATGTCTTTATTTTTATCTTATTAATATATATACCTATATTTGTATAGCGCTGCCAACAAACATAATGTAAGCTCAAAGCGCATTTAACACAACTAAAAACACGTATATAATCGGCTAGAAATATATAGCTAATCGATGATTTAAAACTTTACAAACAAAGGACAAATCAAATAAATGAAGCATTAACCGACCTAACACATAGGCCTACGTTTTCTTGCATGTTTTTTTCTAGGAAGATATTGAATAAAACTGTCGATAGGATGCAACCTTCAATGGACTCCAATGGGTATTTTGAAGAAGTCCCTATGTTGGCCTATATAACCATTGAGTTGAAATGCTCTGCTTGCTTGATTGTAGAGGGCTTCTATTGCCTGTATCAGTCCATCTTCAATGTTGTAGCTTTTCATCGTCTGCCATATAATATAGTCCCTCGTGCCATAGCCATATCTTGAAATCAATGAAGTTATGATGGAGCTCACGTTGCGGCATAATTTGCCAAAATAATCCTCCAAGGCACTGTAGAAGGTGGACGCCGGATAGGCCGACAGCGGAGATGCTGATTCGACAACATTGGACAGAGCTGCAGTTGACTCAACTGTTGACAACCGCTCATAATAGGCAAAAGTGGAGAAAGTTGACAGCTGAGGTGTCTATTCGCCGGTACCCCCAACGACCTCAATGGTCGAAATGATGGGTTGATCAGTGGCGTAGCTAGGGGAGGGGAGGGGGTAGTGGGGTCCGAATTCCAAAGTCCCCCCGGGCCCCTACTTGAGGGGGGCCCCCAAAGGAGTTTCCAAATTGTTTTTTTTCTCATGTTATAATGTCGAATGTCAAAATGCAGGGGCCCCTAAAGAGACCAAGCCTCCCCGGGCCCCACATCCCTAGCAACGGCACTTTGGTTGATGATGATGATGATCTAACAGTAGGGGGTCTAAAGCATGTTATCTAAGATAAATATTGAAAAAATGAGTTATTACAGACATTATATATATCTTTATAAAGAAAACTATTGCGCCCTACTCTTATCGTAGTCTGAGTCTAGCCCTGTATTTTTATTAATGTTTTAAATGATGTTAACTTTGTTCAGGCAACCCATTCCATGCCCGGATGCCACTCGGAAAGAAAAAGTAGCCTACCGTACGTATATGCATTTTAAAAGTGGTTTGTCCGTATGCCTATGTATATCTGTGCATTGTAATATATTGTTATCATGATATAGGGCCTAAGCTTTTTCTTTCTTCTGCCTTCTCGTCCTTGAGGAACATGCGCCGATTATCGACGTCTGTGGTCCTTCCTAGGACATAGGCCGCCAACAAGGGTCCTCCAGGCATCTCTATCCGAAATGTCTTTAGTTTTCCTTCTTGTCGGCGTTTTTGTAACATAGGCCTAGTGTTTTTTATGTGACAGGGTTGTTAGCCCTGTGCACAACCATCTGGGGGATGCCCCTCACAGCTATCCGGAGAGCTGCCCTTAATTTTGGGAAGGGTACCCTAGCCTTTGTGGTTCCACCCACTTCCTGCAAGGCAGCAGGTTCTGATTTTGGTCCGCTCCGGGTATTTGATTTCCCCAGTACCTACCATATCTGGTGGACATTCCCCTATCCGCCACCCGGGGAGGCGCCCGATGGGAGATCAGAAACTCCACACGATATAAGCTTAGCGTAAAAAAATAGTTTTTGCATTTTAATCTTATCTTATCTTATACATTACAGACGCTCCTTCTATAAAGAAGATTATTGCGTCCTACGCTCATCCGTGGTCCGAGTCTAGTCTTGCATTTTTATTAATGTTTTAAATGATGTTAAGTTACTGGTTTTCCTGGTTTGTTCAGGCAACCCATTCCATGCCCGAATGCCACTCGGGAAGAAAGAGTACTTATATGCATTTGTTCTCGCATAAGGGACAAGGAAAGTGTTTTTATCTTTATGTTTATCTGAGATTTGCAACAGGTTGTTATTGTGTTGTATTTCTAAATTAGAGTTTAATGCCTTATGTATTATTACTACTTTACTCTTTGCCCTTCTGTCTTCTAGTGTTTCTAGGTTTAATGATTTGACTAATGGTGTTACTCTTGTTAATTGGGAATATTCGCTAGTTATGAACCTTGCAGCTCTTTTTTGAATTTGTTCTAATTTTTTAATGTTTTCTTTAGTTGATGGGTCCCATACAGATGCTGCATATTCTAGTATAGGCCTAACTAATGTGAGATAGCATTTTAGTTTTATGTTCTTATTACATTTATAGGATTATCTTATAGGATAGGCTAGGCTACATTACAGACGCTCCTGCTATAAAGAAGATTATTGCGTCCTACGCTCATCCGTGGTCCAAATTTATAAGCCTATTGTTGTCGGGTTGTATTTCTAAATTAGTTCAATGCCTATATGTATTATTACTACTTTACTCTTTGCCCTTCTGTCCTCTAGTGTTTCTAGGTTTCGTGATTTGACTAATGGTATTATTCACTAGTTAGGCTATGTACCTTGCAGCCCTTTTAAGCACTAATCTATATATGTTTTGACATATTAACCAAGTGGGAAATATCCTAGTTGACGATTTGGTAAACTTTTTTTCCATTGTTGCGTCGTTAGTAACATGCCATTTAATTTTTTTTTCGCAAAATCCTTATTTTCATCATCAACAGCTACCATTATATTACAGTGTGATATTATCTATAATAAATTTACTTTAAGTGAAAATAACATTTTCCTTATAAATGCGGATAAATCGCGTAGGCCTATTTATAGATCGATGAGTTATGAGTTGAAAACCCATAAATAATAAATTCGTCAAAATCACTGAGCTCTATATATTATAGGCCTATAGCTCATGCAGTGTCAAGAACGATGTCTTCTTCTTCTTTACGTGCCAGGTCTGGAACAGACATCGGCGGTCATGACTCTCCATTCTTTCCTGTTGTTAGCTTTTTGCAGAAAGTTATTATTACTTATGTTGTTGTTCGTGGCCCATTCGTTCAGGCTTCCTACATATGTTATCAAATACATGGCTCCAGAACCACCCAAGAAGACGATGGACATAGAGTAGCCCAGGAGACAGAACAAGAAACCAAATCGACTAGCCTACATATTGATTCAACACCGTTTCAGAAATGCTGTAAGATCAGGGCTGCGGAGTCGGTAGATAAATGTTCCGACTCCGACTCCGACTCCTCATTTTTTTCCCTTCCGACTCCGACTCCTCTGTATTAATATGCGAATGTATTTTGTACATTCCTTGAAGGAAAGAAAGGCAACATACATCTACATGTCATTACCACAGGACTACTGGCTGGAAAGCCAACAGTCTACTGTATTTAATTTTAAATATTCATGGGCCCCCTAAACTCTTGACGGCCCCGGTACGGCATATCGGCTGTACCCCCCTCTCGTGGGGCCTGATCAGTAGAGGTCACGATCGGCGACTCCAAGGGACAAACGGTTAATCCCTTACCAGTGAGAGGCTAGGTTACACATGGGCGCTTTGTGCCCTGTAACGGCAGAACTAGGGATGTTAAAAACGGTTATCGGTTCTACATAACCGGCTGAAAATCGGATTTCGATTTCCCCCTCCCCCCATCCCCCGCGCTATGTCACAAGTCACATGCCGGAACAGCCAAATGTGAGTAGTTTTGTAGGTATATTTGAAAAATACTTCAAACTGAATTAGTGTTTGCAGGGCATTCAAGGGGTGAATACAATATGATTTTGTACTCTTTACCATAAAATTCTTTAGAACTAAAAAAAATATGGGCTAATTGATTAAAACTGATTATAGCTTTCAATTTTTCAAAAGTGATAATCAAATTACCGATTATCGTTGACCATAATATTAAGAAGCATATGAAGTGGCATATTATATATGATAACTTGTAAAATAATGTGTTGAAAGGGAATCAAAAGAATATGTATTTAATAGTGCCGTTAATAATAAAGCACAGTACGGTGTTTTGAAAATCAAAACCGGTTTTCGGTTTCAAAACCGAAATCCGGTATTCCGGTTTTCGTTTAATATCCCTAAGCAGAACGCAACACTATGAAAAGTATAAATATTGCCACCAGGGCCGTATTTAGGATTGTGGGGGCCCTGTTCCTAAATTTATGTGGGGGCCCTGTTCCCAAATTTATGTGGGGCCCCTCGTGGTCTCGCCCTGCCTTCCACATAGGGCCTACCTCAGAATGAGTTAAGTTAATTCATATTACATTCTGTAAAATCATACATTTTATGTTGCACGTATAGCATGGTTGAACTGGAGCGCTTTAAATTGTATGGGAATAAATTAATTTTATTTTACATTTTCAACGAAGTATGGGGATATCACTCAAACATTTCTTTTTGGGATGTGTGGGGGCCCCTTTTGTGTTGGGGCCCCCGTTCCAATAGAACATGTGGAACATGCCTAAATACGCCACTGATTGCCGCTCCTAATTGTGCGTTGTGTGCGTAAGTCATTTATAAGTCGTAAAGGCGGCATTTTTTTTTTTGGCCTATTGAACGCAAATTACATTATGGAAAGAATCGTAAATATGTAAAAAGCCTCTCTAGGCTTCTCATAAAGGTATGCTTGTATACTAGTAGCTTTAAGATGCGTTTTATTTAGGACCTATGGCCTAGGCCTATAGCCTACTTAGGCAGTGTTTAGCATTCAGAGAAAACCGCGCTTGCCATGTCCTAGCATTTATTGAAATCATTACAAACAATGTTAATGGTAATTAGTAATTTGGGCGTCAGCAATACCAGCGCCCAGCAGTCTATATGACGTTCAGTCTAATGACGCATTTCAAAGAGTTCAAAAGACTTTTTTGTGTGTCGACCCGCTATAGTATGACAATAGGGATAGGATCTTGAGTAGGGATGGGGACTTAGAGGAAGAAACAGATATTTTACTTTCTCATTTCACTAATTTCAGTAGGCCTATTGATCGGTTGTTTAAAATAAATGAAGCCCTGTCTTTTTCCAATCTAAATTTAGTAGGAGTCGGAGTCGGAGTCGGTGCATTATTTGCCGACTCTGACTCCGACTCCAGGTACCCAAATTTCCTCCGACTCCGACTCCTCGACTCCGACTCCACAGCCCTGTGTAAGATCATCAAAATCAATGCCAGGAGCAGACTGTGACAGTGATCATATCCCAGTCATATGTAATTTAAAACTAAAACTAAAACAACTCAAGAAATCAAAAATTAAACCCAAACTTGAAACTAACCTTCTAAAAAGAGATGATAATTTGAAAGATAAGTTTACAATAGATGTACAAAATACATTTGAAGCACTTGACAACTTATGCGAAGTGGAAGAGAGATGGCAGGAATTTAATAGATGCATTGAGATGGCAGGAATTCAATAGATGCATTGACGTGGCGATTGAAGAAAATTTACCAAAACAAAACAGAAAACAACACAAGAAATGGATCACGACAGAAATTCTAGAACTCATGGAACATAGAAGACTGGCAAAAAAAGGACGATAAGAAATATCAAGTACTAAATAAAGTAAATAAATAAAAAATGCAATGAAGCCAAAGAAAACTGGCTTAATGAACAATGCGCAGAACTGGAAAACAGCAAGATTGAAAATAATAAGTTAGTACATGAGAAAATACGAGAAATATCTGGGAAAAGAAAAGGTACACAATCAAGCTGCATTAAATCAAAAGAAGGAAATATTCTGTTAGACAAAGAAGACATACTATGCAGATGGGCAGAATATATTGAGGAACTATTTGATGATGACAAGAACGATGTAAAGAACGCAAATTAGACATATATATATATATATATATATATATATAGATAAGTGCTCCTCCCAAAAATGTAAAACTCGGAATTTCCATGTTGCCTAATTTCCCAGGGGTAAAGATCATAATATAATAATATAGTCTAGTCTAGATCTAGGCTATAACTGGACGTAAGTAGTGTGTTCATAACAGTTTTGCACTAGTAAAAAAACTGTTTTTTGCACAAGATTAAAATTCTCGGTAATACTTTGGTTTAGCTGCCTCACGAAAAGTAGGGTTGTAAAATTTTTTTACTGATTTCGCGTGGAGCTTTTTCGGTAATACTTCATACTTCATAATCATAATCATAATGTCATAATCATAATTATTAATATTAATACACTTATTAGTAGACTAGGCCTATTTTACTCGACTAGTCTATATTATTATAGGCTATAGACATAGGCCCAGGCCATAGCCATAGGTCCTAAATAAAATGCATCTTAACTTTTAGTCTACAAGCTTATAAATTACTTATAATTTATAGCCTACCTAAATTATAGTATTATAGTTTATAGGATAGGCCTAGTCCGCCCTAGTCGGGTTTTCACACATTTACAATTCTTTCCATACTGTAATTTGCGTTCAATAGGCTAATAATTGAAAATTGAATAGGCCTACGAAAAATGCTGCCTTAACTTAAGGCTTAAGCTTACGCTACGTTTCGGCAATACAAAAGTTCAAAAGAAAAGGGAGTGGGGGGGGGGGGGGGAGAATTCTGAAAAACCTAAAATATTTTTCCATTTCAGTTATATAAAGATAGTATATTTACACCTACGAAAGTTTTCTAAATGTAAAATGTAGGCCTACACATATCCTAGTAATGCTACATCACTACAGGCAACTATACGGGTTATGTTGAAAATTTTATTTTCTTCAAGTTCAACTGAGGAGTTGTCTAAAGTAGGGATGTTAAACAAAAAACAGAATTCCAGATTTCAGTTTTGAAACTGAAAACCAGTTTTCAAACTTAAAACCAATTATTGATTTATTTGGAAGTTCAGGGGGAAATCATTCAAATGTGTCGTAAAAAAATATTTTTTTTTCTCAAAGAAAAACTGAAAAATTATGTTGGATTTGCACAAAAAAATTCCTTAACAAAATATGACAATTTTATTCAAATAATTTATTGAACCAAAAGCCGTTTTTGAAAAAAAACGGTAGGTCTATTAACATCCCATGTCTAAAGGCTTAATACGGAACATTGTTCTGGCAACACTGAACAAAACATTCATGTTTCCTGTTTATAATTTATAGCAGACTAATTTTATTCTTTACATTAACATATAAACTTATCCTATTCTTTCTTACTGGCAATGCAGTGATTGCACTAGGCTGACAATATGAGCAGCCCAATAAATGGCCGCTTCAAAAAAATAGACTTGAAAATGACAGACTGTAGCCTGTCACCCAAAAGTGACAATTCTCTCTACGGGGAAGATGTGCTTCATGACGAAGCCAGGGCCACCAACTTGTTGAAAGGTAAGGCATTTGTTTAATAAATGTTTGTGGTAAACTACCGGTACTTAAAAAATTCTCCTCTTAGAATATATGGGCCTATAAAAAACTCTTTTACTGCCAATCTACTTTTTTGCTATGCATACCTTCATTACCAGGGGGCACAGTGGGGGTGCGGCTGCACGTTCGGCTGGTGTACCAAAGGTCCTGGGTTCGAATCCTGGTGCAGGCTATGATTTTTTGCCCCCGAGTCTACCCAGCTATGATGGGTACCTGACCTTAGTTGGGGTAAGGTAAAGGCGGCTGTGCATAGTGCTGGCCACACAATCACCTAGTATGCCGTGGCCACAGAAACTGGTGAACGCTGCTTCACTGGACCTATGGATCAATTTGGTTCGACGGGTACTTTACTTTTACTTTCTTACCTTCATTCCCGACTATTATTTTACAAATTACTCCCCACAACCCAAACTTTATTTTAGAATGGCTGTGACATCCATAGGGTTCTGAAATTATTTGTTTACCTTTTTGTTTGTAAAAAAGTGATAATAACATGTAGGGTGTAAATTGCTTGAGACATAATAACTTACCTTATTAGAATTTATCTAATTCTTAAAATAATTGGATTGGATTTAGTTGTAATATTAATTCAAAAGAAAAAGTTTTATCAATCATTATAGGGTAGCTTGGTAGCACTGCATTTTCAATTTCCCCCCAAAAACCTTGGTTGATTTTCATAATTTAAAAAGCGAAATAAATTATACTATTCAGCTATCGATTAAACACTCTGCCAGAGACTATGGTGAAAGGTCAGATCCCTATTTTTGTTAATTCATTGAGGTAAATATAAGCACCTGGTCCTTAGGGAAATGCCGTGGCTGATGAAAATATACGCACTTGGGATGCATGTGAAAAAGTAGGTTGATGTAAATATACGCACCTGGGGCTATAAGGGTTAAATATTTTTTGTCTCAAACTGTAATTTTAACCTATTTTACACTCTTACTGAACTTTTAGTCTGAAGTATTCTACACCTACTACTGTATTTTAAAACTATTGGTTCTGAGTTGCCTGTTTGGATTTAATTTGGGTGTTTGGTTATGAGTTGGATTTTTGGTTCTGATTTGGTTGTTTGGCTTTCAAATAGGTGTTATTTATTTTGAATGATTTGGTTTTAAACATAAATTACCATTGTAATTATTTATTACAGGCTTCTCACAGCTGTACAAGAATAAACAATTTGTGGATGTGGCGCTGAGAGCAGAGAAAACTGAGTTCCCGTGTCACAAGAATGTGCTGGCGGCATCTAGTCCATATTTCCTGGTCATGTTCTCCACCAGCCTGGCAGAGGGCCAACAGAACTGTATCACCCTTCAAGACATGGAGGCCAGGACCTTAGAATTGGTCTTGGAGTACATTTACAATGGCCAGGTAGACCCAACATTTTTGTGTAAAACCATGTATAAAAAAAATTATATCTTCTCTCTTCTTCATTGGTCCAGAAATGTGGATCAAAGATAATTGTAAATTACAGTGGTACCTTGGGTTAAAAACTTAATTTGTTCATGTTTCATAATTCTTTCTTTACCTCCCCCTGTTATAAGTTTGTTCTTCCTAGAAGTACCACTGCAGTTCTTCAAACTCATAATTGATGGGGTTAACAAGGAAAATAATGAAAGCGATATAAACTGAACACTTTGCCACTGCTAAGAAATCTGTTACTAGCAATGCTAGTATGCTTATAACCCGAGGTACCACTGTATACTGAATAATTACATTTTTTTCATCAATACTTATTATGATTCGACTTGTTATATTTTATATGAGGTCCAGCTTGGTTATTTCTTTTAATTTTAAATTTGCCTTTAAAACACTTGTAAGTAGATTAGAAATGAATAATTTTGTCCAAAGTTCAACTCTAACTTTAAACAAGAGGTGTATGTGCAACATTTGATAATCATAAATAACAGTCACAAGGTTTCAATCGATCATTTCAATTCCTTAGTCCATAAACTAACTCACGGTACATGTAGGCCTATAGCGGCGATCTGAACCCAATTCTTTATCTATGCACCCTGTTGTCATTTTTTGTCTGTTACTTCACCTGAGTCGCTTGTCGGTAGAAGTGTCATTGTTTTACTTTAGCATTTATTAGAATTAATTTATGTCTCACCACAATACATTTCCATCCAGGTAAACCATTGTGCATACAAGGACATTTTGAGTGGTTTAGCTTGCATAAGCTTGCAGTCAGTTAGACTTACTAAAGGTTTTTGGTTCCAATGCAAGTTTACTGTTTCTTCAGGTCTGGAGAGGAGTGTCTCTGAGACTACCCTTATTTTTTGAAGGGCATCTCACATTAGTTTGGAAAAGTAAAGGTGGTTGGGTATTGTGTTGGCCACACATTCCCTTTGCTTGCAGTGGTTTAGGAAACTGGCTAAGGCTGCTTAAGTGCTTCACTGGCCCTATGCACCGACATGGTTTGAAAGGAATACTCTATTTTCTCTACCATAGAGCATGCAATGTAGAATCTGATGGTGTTCTAGAAATGTGATCCCAGTTGATAACTTCAGGGTTCCTGGTATTTACCCGTTACATTGTTGTTTCCAGGTCAACCTGACTGAAGACACCGTTCAGAACCTTTTGTCCGCTGCCAACCTGTTTCAGCTGATCCCCTTGCGTGACGGCTGTGCTGAGTTCATGATGAATCACGTCACCGTCTCTAACTGCATCGGCGTGTACTTCTTTGCCAAGGCTCACCAGTGCTGCGTGTTGGCCCTCAAGGCTAAAGAAATCATCAACAACAAGGTTTGTAAATATTTAAACATAAATATATGTGTGTGTGTGAAAAAAGTGAATGTTTAAAATATTGAAAAACTATTTGAAATTCTGTTGGATACCTGAGTATTTTTCTTGCCACACTATCTCTAATAGCCTATATAAACTGAAATTGGACAAGTTTAAACTCTGGTGAAGGTTAGGATTTTGGTTTTTGCATTTGGAGTGTGTCCCCGAGTCTACCCAGCTCTTATGGGTGCCTGACAGAAGTTAGGGAGAAGTAAGGCAGCAGGGGATTGTGCTGGCCACATATTCCCTTGTATGCCAAGGCCCCAGGAACCTGCCATTGCTGTTTCCCTTGCCATATAGATCAAATTGCTCTAAAAGGGATACTTATTACAAACATAAAATACAAATAAAAAAAACTAATTGATCATCTTGTGGAGCTTTTAAGCTATGCTCCATAATTGGGCCTCTCTTATAATAATATTATAAGAGTATATTTTTTTAATAAGGTTATATATAATATTAGAATAATAGAACAATATAAATATAAGCAATAAATATAAACAATATAAGCTTTAGTAATATGGGGAAAGGTAGCCGAGCGCGTTCGACTGGTGATACAAAGGTTCTGGGTTCTAATCCTGGTGCAGGCTAGGATTTTTTCCTGGGACTTGAGGGTGCTCCTTAGTCTACCCAGCTCTGATGGGTACCTGACACTAGTTGGGGTAAAGTAAAGACGGCTGGGCATCATGCTGGCCACACATCCCCCCGTATGCCGTAGCCACAGAAACTGGTGAACGCTGCTTCACCTACCCTATGATCGGTTTGGTCCAAAGGGTACTCTACTTTTTTTTTTAAGCCTTGGTACTAATAATAGAAATTGTCTATCTTGTCAGTTTCCATTGCTGTGTAAGTAATAATAATAGAAATTGTCTATCTTGTCAGTTCCCATTGCTGTGTAAGCAGCAGGAGTTTTTGTCTCTTCCCGTCGATAAGCTGGTTGAAATTGTCAGCGATGACGAACTCAACGTCACAGCCGAGGAGACTGTCTATGAGGCCTGTCTGGCCTGGGTTGATGAAGATGCAGAGGTCCGGAAGCTGAATCTTGTTGAGGTAATTGTTTGGATTATATTTAAAAACAACAGCATACAGATAAAAAAAACTGTGCACAGTGGATCTCATACTTTAGGAGTGCACCCTTAGTGTTAAACAGAATGAGACTGGTAGCCCACTTTCTGTTGATCTTTTCATACCAGTATTGAATTTGGTTTAAACATAATTTTTATAATAAAGAAATAATCCTCTTATCAAAAATATGCTTGACAAATTAAATTATTTCAAAACATTTTAGTAAAATAAATATAATAAGACAATATGAAATTCCTTATTAATTTAGTCAGAAACTAAGACAAATTTTAATTTTGACAATGTGTTTCCACATTCAAGTCATATTATTTTGAAATATAAATAGTCAATTTTTTGCAAATAAATGAATAGGTATAATGTATTCAATAATGTAATAAATAGGTATTTGTATTTAGGCATACAGTAAGATAAATATGTGCCAATATTTACACATTTAAATCATGTTGTGATGTGATATAAATGTGTGCCAACAGAAATAGAGATATACTTTGTGATATATATGTTACGCGCAGATAGTGTAATTGCCCAGCAGGGTTTGTACAGCTCCTGGAAACGCCTTAAAACTCCTGGAAAACAAAAAGTTGTGTTCCATGACCTTAAAACTCCTGCAAAAACTGCATTTAGTCCTGGGAAAATACTAAAAACTCCTTATTTTTTGAGGGAGATTAATTATTAATAAAAAAATTGTAATCACTGCTCTTAGATTGTACTTTCAGTTTTCCAGAAAGTGCTATTGGAGTTAACCCTCTTTGCCACTTTTTATTTACGCACGCAAACGTTGATAACACCAGTGATGCCACTCCATGGTTCTTTTTTTTACCAGATCTTGTTTTTTTTTCTATCCAAACTTGGGATGTAGGCTATATAAGTCCCCATAATGTAAAACAAAAAAAAAGCTGTGTAGCGAGGTGTCTGTTTTTTATAAAGAGCTCAGCTTGGCTTTTGAAATAATTTACTCCTGAAAAACTTCTGGAACACTCTGGAAAACTCCTGGAATTTTGAGGCGATTTTTCTGTATGAACCCTGAAAAGACTAAAAGGCCTACAACTTATAACTTTATAAAGACTAAACTGTAAAAAGTATTTGAAAATTCGATAAATATTATGTGACTAAAGAATTATAAGCACATTTCTTAAACATTACATTAACTACCCAGTTTGTATGATTACTACGTATCAATTCCGCTCAACATTAGTAATATTATGTCTTTCAATGTAATGTAAGTAAAGTACCCTTCGGACCAAAGTGATCATAGGGCTGGTGAAGCAGCGTTCACCAGTTTCTGTGGCCACGGCATACTAGGGGATGTGTGGCCAGCACAATGCCCAGCCCCCTTTACTTTACCCCAACTAATGTCAGGTACCCATCAGAGCTGGGTAAACTCAGGGACACCCTCAGGTCTTGGGAAAAAATCCTGGCGCCACCAGGATTCAAATCCAGGACCTTCTGATCGCCAGTCGACTAACGTGCCCCATTTTAAATGTAATGGGTTAAACAAATTAAAGAAAATCTCAGTTATAACTGAGAACAACATAAAATCAATACAAACAGTTACTAGATCTTCATCTTGACAACCAAATGGTAAATTGTACAAAATATTTACCACAAATGTGAAAGTTTAGTAATTAACAATTATATTTGGTATAAATGCAAATAAAAAGGATGATAATCACTAACACGTTAATTTTTTAATATTAAAACGCTTTTGACAATTTCCTCTATACATTTCCTTTGCTTCTGACTTTTGGTCTTGCTAAGGAGTTAAATTAATTGTCTTATAAAAAATAATAAAACAAGTATAATAGAGCAGGTTGAAATTTAGGCTGTTGGCACGCTGAATGATTTAGAAATCTTAGTTTGGCACACCGTTAGCAAAATGTTGCCGACCCGCGATTGAGCTTATTATTTCAATTATTGGGTGCAATATTGCTCCTCAAACTATTGAACAACTAATAATGCCTCAAAATATTAATAGTGAAATGTAATTAATGGGCTACAATGCATTACTGTAACTATTTTATTTCATATTTGAATTGGTTTTGTTAACTTATAGATCTAAGGTTACAGTAAATCAATGATATTATGTCGATCTATTGTAAGGATAAAGTCAAACATTATTAATTCCGCACCCCCCCCCCCCCCCCCCACCTTTTTTTCCATTAAAGGTGTGTTAACAAACACCTAGACTATTACTATTATTAGTTTTGAATGCTTAGTAAAAAAAAATCTTTTTTTTTTCATATCGTTATTTTATTTATTGAATTAAAATACCCTGTCATTTATTATTAAAGTCCGAGTTTGTCAATTTTAATATAAATTAAACATTTTTTTACAATATTGTAATAATCATATGTGACCATAAAGTTATACTAGTAAATTTTTATTTATGATATTTCTTAATGGAAAATAGTCAAGAGTTTTTTCATTTTCCCCTCTGTCTCTGTTTAAACTTTTTTTTACAAGAGTTGCTTGCCCAGTTCATGAAATCTGCACAAATACACATGCTCATTTCATGAAACGAACAAAGACCTGCCGTGTTGCAAATTTCATGAACTGGACAAAAAGTTGCTGGGCAGTTACACTATCTGTGTATATTATATATATATGTGTGAGTGTGCCAACAGAAATATAGATATACTTTCTGATATATATATATATATATGTGTGTTAACACTTAGAGAAATATTTCTTGCTAAGTGCCAATTTTTTTTACTAAACTTCACCCAGGGGTTTGTGTCAGTATTTCTGTGTTGTTTGTTCCAGGTGATGCACTGTGTGTGTCAGTATTTCTGTGTTGTTTGTTCCAGGTGATGAACTGTGTGTGTCAGTATTTCTGTGTTGTTTGTTCCAGGTGATGCACTGTGTGTGTCAGTATTTCTGTGTTGTGTGTTCCAGGTGATGAACTGTGTGTGTCAGTATTTCTGTGTTGTTTGTTCCAGGTGATGAACTGTGTGTGTCAGTATTTCTGTGTTGTTTGTTCCAGGTGATGAACTGTGTGTGTCAGTATTTCTGTGTTGTTTGTTCCAGGTGATGAACTGTGTGTGTCAGTATTTCTGTGTTGTTTGTTCCAGTTGATGAACTGTGTGTGTCAGTATTTCTGTGTTGTTTGTTCCAGGTGATGAACTGTGTGTGTCAGTATTTCTGTGTTGTTTGTTCCAGGTGATGAACTGTGTGTGTCAGTATTTCTGTGTTGTTTGTTCCAGGTGATGAACTGTGTGTGTCAGTATTTCTGTGTTGTTTGTTCCAGATGATGAACTGTGTGTGTCAGTATTTCTGTGTTGTTTGTTCCAGGTGATGAACTGTGTCCGTTTCGCCAACATCAGCTCCTACTATTTCTGTGATAAGATCGACACGTGCCAGATGCTGCAGGAGAACAGTGAGCTCAGGTTCTTGCTGGACACCATCCGATGTTACCACATGCTAAAGGTAGAACCGATCTTGTAGGTCTAAAAAAAATAACTGGTGATTATTAAGTCCAGGGTGTGATGATAAGGGAGGCCACACCAAGATCCTACCCGAGACAAGCAACAAAGGGTACGGTCTCAAAAGTCAAACGCACTACTCTGGCTCTTCCCTCCTGCGAATTTCCCCGGAAAATGTGGTTGCTCAATATTCCTTCAATGTCACCCGGTAGCACAAATTCCAGACTATGGACCTGGACATCCAAACTATCAACCTGGACATCCAGACTATTAACCTGGACATCCAGACTATGGACCTGGACATCCAGACACCAGGATGAGACATTCTATTGTGCACACTACTTCCTCCCCACAGAAATCTTGGATGCTCAACAGGGGCTGTCCCCCATGCGTTAGCCCATAGGCATACTCTTAATTGGAGCGTATCAGTGGTTTGGTTTACACACTTTGCCAGCTTTGAAGTCCATGGGTACAGAAGTGGAAGCAGGAACCAGCCCCTTCAGTCATTCCTACCGCTAAATGATTAGCTGACCTCACTTTAAGAAATACCTCATTCCCGCTTCCCCTTATAAACCCTTATTTAGTCTATTTTGTTATGGGCTCAAAATGGATATCCCTCAATAAACTGCCAGTAAATGTAAAGAATTCTGACACTTGTTTGAGATATAATTTGGCTTGTGAATATTTTTGTAAAGATTGGCAAAAGTGTTGGGAATTTTTTTAATGAGTTTTAGAGTAAGAAACATTGAAATACTATCTTTTGATCTTATATCTTATAAGTTTACAGACGTTCCTTCTAGATAGAAGATTATTACGTCCACTAGGCCCAAAACTCCTGCAGGGCGACAGGGATCCGTCGGTGGCAGGGCTAGAACCCGCGGCCTGTCCGTTGGTTTTTGGTTGACAGGCCGGTGAACTAACCGCTGGACCAGCCGGCTTCACCGATCGATACACAATAACCTATTATAATTTTTTTTAAACCAGTTTTAGAGTAAGAAACATTGAAATACTATCTTTGATCTATACACAATAACCTATTATAATTTTTAAATGAGTTTTAGAGTAAGAAACATTGAAATACTATCTTTTGATCTATACACAATAATTTTTTTTAAACAAGTCTTAGAGCATAGGTTCTCAACCTTTTTCGGCTCACCGCCCCCTTTTACATTTTTTTTCCGCTCACCGCCCCCCAACATAAATTTTAGCAGAAACATTTCTTAATTAAAGGGAGATAATTAGCCCGTTTCATTTGAGGTAATATTTCCCTTTTTTTTTTTATATAAAAAATTAAATGGCTTGCATTTATAACTTTGAAATGATATGATAGAACTGTAAAATTATTTGAAAATATTTTTTAAATATTATATGACTAAAGCATTTATATGAATATTTTCAAGCATTACAATAACTACCCAGTTTGAATGATTACTACGTACCTATACCGCACTGCTTTTGTGGTTACCTATTTACGAATTCAAACGCATTAAATGACATCTCTGTAAAACAGATCAAAAGAGTAATATTAGTAGATGTTAAGGCGACAGTCCAGTGAACCAACTATAGGACCAGACGGCCGCATACCGTATTTGCCAAATACTGACTACTTCATCGAAAAGTCATTTCGATTCTTATTTGTTCAATAATATGTATGCCTACTGTTTACAAATTTATGGAAATCTTCAGAACCGGCAGCAGGAGATGGACGTGAAGCTGATGCCGCGCCGGGGGATGGTCTACGAGCGTGGGGTGATGATCATTGCCAACCCGTACACGGAGGACGTCCTGAAGAAGTACAACAGCATGGAGATGCTGCTGCCCAAGACTGGAGAGGTGATCCATATTTGCAAACTGCCACAAAGCCTATACACTCCAGGTCAGTTTAGGTGTATATCTTATGGTCAAGGTTGCCCCCAAAAACCTTGCAAGGGGTGGATAAATCTTTTCTTATTTTTAGAAAGTGTGGGGTGGGGCATTTTAAGAATATCAATTTTATTTTAGTTCTACCTGGTCATTAGTTGGGGATAAGTAACAGTATCTGGGCATCATGCCGGGCCACACAATCCCATTGTATGCCATGACAACAGGCATCTTGCTGAGCCTCACAATCCCATTGTATGCCATGACCACAGGCATCTTGCTGAGCCTCACAATCCCATTGTATGCCATGACCATAGGCATCTTGCTGAGCCTCACAATCCCATTGTATGCCATGACCACATGCATCATGCTGAGCCACATAATTCCATTGTATGCCATGACCACAGGAAATGAGGATTGATTCCCTTGCTCATGGACTGATTCACTCAGTCAGTCCTTTACACTTGAGGCAGAAGCCAGAGATCTCAATTTATCTACGTCCGCTGCAGCTCAAGTGGCTGTTTCTGGGTTTGGGCCTCTAGCAATCAGGTCCCTCCCTCTCCACCCTTATTACAGACCTGCCTACTCTCCTGCATTGTGGGAGTTCTACTCATTTGAACCCCTACCACTCACCACTCTCCTCTTTTTCTGTCCTATCCCCAAAGTGTGCACAGCACATGTCCTATTATATCAGTTGATAAATTCGCACTAGATTAGATTGTCAAGCAGTACCAAAGTCGTATATACCCTTTTTAGTTTACCCTTGGGGTTTAAAGGTTTTAAGCTACTGAATTTACACATTGTGTTTAGCACAATAGTAAATTATAAACTACGGGTACAACACATTTCTGTTTTGTAGATAAACATCTTAACTAACTAAAGTTGTACATTTTATATTATAATAGGGATGCTATAAGCTTCTAACTAATTAATTAAAATGTACTTAAGAAGTTTGGTAAGCAAGGGAGGTAACATAGATAATTTTAACCCTGATAAATCAAGCTTCAGTTGTTCTTCTTTCAAAGAATCTTTGTTACTCAGATTTTTTTCTCTTAAAAGTTCACAACTTTATTTCATTGTTATCCAATTTTAATAAAGGATATACGAATGGAATCCTCTCTTTAATATCCTTCTATTGGTAAATAGCACAATTGTTAACAATTTATTTTGAAAATTTCAAGTCACATAATTAGCCAATGTCTAACCTCAAAAAAAGATAATAGGCCTATAAATAAATAAAGAGCCCTCTTATTTAATAAACAAAATAATTAAAGAGTAGTATTTAATAAGACCAATGATCACTTTTCTTTAACATCTCTATATTAGTACTTATCAATATGGTAATATTGGTTTTCATTAATAATAGTCTCTGTCACAATAGTTTGTGTATAATTATAATTATTATTATGTATTTTTGTTACGCTGCTCTAAATCTTCCTCATCAGTTGGAAAATCTCCCACTTAACTAGCCTCTGTCTTCCTCATGGGTCCAGTGGGGGGTAGGCAGGTCTGGTCATGGGTCCAGTGGGGGGTAGGCAGGTCTGGTCATGGGTCCAGTGGGGGGTAGGCAGGTCTGGTCATGGGTCCAGTGGGGGGTAGGCAGGTCTGGTCATGGGTCCAGTGGGGGGTAGGCAGGTCTGGTTATTATCTATATTTCCTTAGGTCTTCCTTTTAATCTTTTTCCCTGGGGGGGGGGGTCTTCTTCTTCGTTCTCAAATGTTATGATTGGGAGGATTCAGACAACAAGTCCGATAGTTGTCAGTTGCTCTAGTCCACCGAACAGTTTGACGTTGAAGGTAGCCCCCAGGGGCCAAATTGCTGACCAGATAGAATGATACAGAGGGCAGGTCTGAAGGACATGCTCCGCATTTTCAGGAGCTGTTTTGCAGGAGAACATTTTGCTTGCTCCCATTTGTAGTTTGCGAAACATGTGTTGCTTTAGCCTGTTGTGACCTCTCCTTAGTCTGAAGATGATGTGTTGAAATTGGCGGAGAGTTTGTAGTAAGCATCAATCTTTGGGTTGTTTTGTTGCAACTCAGACCATCTTTTGGATTTATTCCTTTTGAGCATTGCCTTTATTTCTTCGTGTGTAGAGATGTCTGGTTTTGTCTGCCTCCAGCTTTAAAAGTGTCGGCAGTGTCATTTCTTTCATGTTGTATGTGCCCAGGGATCCATTGGAGAACCAGTTCTTTAGTTAATTTGCTCATTTTATAAAAGTTCTGTACTGAGTGACTGGTTGATCAGGGCATTTGGGTTTCTTAGTCTGGAGCACTGGGATGGGGGGGGGGGGGGGTCCATCTCAAGGCTGTTCTGGGGAGGGAGTAAGACATTTCCAATTCATTGCCATCTCCTTGCTAAAATGCTCTTTGCTCTCTAGAACTACTCCTGTTCCATGGACTCATTAAAACTCAATGAAAGATTGCTAACAATAAATAGTCATGGGATTAGAGCAGGCAGACATGCCTACCGTTCCGGATTTTCCAGAACCGTTCCGTAAAGTGGCCAAAAATTACCCCCTGTTCCGCAATTCCGCATTAGACCAGTTTGTTCTGCGTCTCAGAAAATTCCGACATTTTAATTAAGAAAGTAATAAAACGAAAGAAACAAAAGGCTTTTGCCAACTTTTGTTTTATTCTTCTCACTTCCGTTTAAATTTTTAATGTATTTCCTTTTTTTGGTCGAGTGCATAGTCTAAGCGTTGGGCTTCGCTGCACTGTCGACTACTTTGCCGTTTTTGTTATGTCAAATAATTTTAGGGAAATTAAAACTAAACTAATCATTGCTAGCCAAAACAAAATATTACCTTCTAACTTCTAGTTATTTAATAAAAAATGAAAGTAGTCGCTAAATTAAAATTAAAAATAAAGTAAATTATATTTTCCCTACTGGCCTACTGCTATAAATCGGCTAGTAAAACTGATGTTGATGTATTAGAACAGACACAGTGTTAGTGCATTTAGATAGGCCTATTCAAGCCTATTTAAATAAATTTGCTAAGGCGTAAAGTGGCTTAGACCTTTAGACTTAATCCTAGGCCTAGGCTTATGAATTTAGTTAGTTTTACCAATTGACCAATACTAAGCATTTAAGTTCAATTACCTTGTCATTAGTTTAGAATATAGATAAGCCTACTGATTAATTTGACTTAAACCACTTTCTGAATTTCTGTCCTAGGCCTTAGACTTAGGAGATTGAAAGGTATATAAAAAAAACACAGCATTGCAATTATTGCGTAATAGCTTAAAATCATATAGCTACATTAAACGCCACTGTTTTTATTTTTTTTACTTTTAATAGATTTATAACATTAGTTAAACTTACATAAATGTATTCCCCCCCCCCCCCCCCCAATATTTTTTTCCATTAATTCTATAACTTGGCTTTTCAAATAATTTACTCTTGAAAAACTTCTGGAAAACTCCTGGAATTTTTAGCCAATTTTTCAGTAAGAACCCTGTACAAATAAGCATGTCAAACTACAGGGCTTTCCTGACCCTAATATAGAATAAAAAGGAATAAATTGATCTGCTTTAAACTGAATTTTAATTAAAAAGTGTTTTATAAATGTATTTGCTTTAAAAAATAAAAGTTTTAACATAATATTGTGTTTTTTTGTTGTTTTTTTTGGTGTTTAAGTAGTGAATGTTCTTAAATGTTGTTTATAAAAGATTTAGAATATAGACAATTAAAATAATAATGCTTAGTGTTGAATGTTGAATTATTTTAAAAATCTTAAAAAGCAAAAAAAAAAAAAGAGGCTTACTTAGAAGTTTAAAAGTGAAAGAAAATGATGGTAACATTACCAAATGTGAAGAAACTTTTTTTATATAGATCTGTTGATTCATCCATGTCTGCCATAAGATTAGGTCTCTTTGCTATTATCTCAACATGTGCAAACAAGACTATCATATTTACTATGGTCTTTGTCCAAACCACATGGCCACTTCAAGTTTCACACATTTGTGTAAAGTCTGTCAGCTCAAGTATAGGCTCCTTTTATATTTAGCATCGGTGGGTTTTTAACTTAGACCTGTTTGTTATTTATAAACTATGTAGGTCTACATAATTATATTTCCTATGTAGGCCTAAAAATAACCTATTATTGACTAAACTCAATATTAGTCAATAAGCTACCTCTGTAATTCTGTAATATATTTTTAATAGTTCCCCAATAGAATTTGTTTATAGGCATTATTAGTGTTTTAGCTTTAAGTTTACCCATAGGTGCTGTAAATGGAAACGTAGGCTTAGACTATCTACCTAAAACTACCATAGCTTGTAGCGTTTAACCTATAGGTTAGTGTAGGCCTTCTTCATAACAGGGGGATCTGTACTATATAAGATAAGGTCTATTATAACCCTTTATAAATTGTCAACATTATGCCAGTTTAGAATTGTGTATTTGTGTAGATATAATACCTAGGCCTAAGCCCTAAACAATAGGCCTATCCTTTCAAAGCAGCAATATAAAGCATATAATCAGCTAATGTTGAAAAGAAAATGGGTGAATAAGGCAAATTTATCTTTAAGAAAGCCTATAATAACAAATAAAATAAAGATATATACATTTTAATTGTAGATATCCTTTATCAGTTTCTTTCTTTTACTATAGTAGCGCCTCTAGTGACCGCCACAGAATAGGTATTAGAACAGAATGCGCAGTCTTTATATGCACAGTCCCTAAAAGTGAAGCTCGGCTTCCGCCATTTTCTTTTGATTCAAGGCAGCGGTCACTAGAAACGCTACTATAGTAAAATGAGAAAGGTTTAATTTATTACTGATATCTACTTTTAGCAAGCTTAGGACTAAAGCAAGACTACTAATATTAAGTAATATGAGGTTACAACTTTCCGTTGTTTATCCTTTACGAGGTCAGGAAAGCCATGTAGTTTGACATGCTTATTTGTACGATAATCAATCGTTTTCGCATCATTGTTGCAGTTTATTACACAACAGCCTTTGTACCTTTTGTCTGAAACATTAGCTTTGGGTGTTCGAAATTGTAGATTTTAGGAAAAAGACATTGTAAATAAGCATGAATATATAGTGTAACCAGGACCGATGCGTTTAAACAGTATGGCGTCGGTATTACTTCCGGAAACAAACAAAAAATGCGATTGCGCATTCTGTTCTAAATTTATTCTGTGGTGACCGCTGCGTTCAGTCAAAAGAAAATGGCTGAAGCCCAGCTTCACTTTTAGTGTCATAGGGACATAGGGATTGCGCATTCTGTTATATTTCTATTCTGTGGAGTGGTATAACCCTTGTATGATATTGAAGAAAAAACAGAGACAAGTTTGATAAAGAGATTTTTTGTTTTAAAGTTGATATGAAATTATGAAGTTAATAATTGCTGGTATGTGAGTCACACTATTTCTTTGACTGTTTACAAGGCCAATCTAAATGGATCTGTTTGTCTAAGCAAAGAATGTCACAATGGCCAGCGAAAAGATCTTCTTAAACTCAACTTCCCTGGACCTAAGTATAATTTACAAGATTTGAATGGGCTAAATTTTATATTCATATTTTTCAAACTTTTTTTTTCCAGGTGTTGCTTCCACTGGGGACAATCAGATTTACTTAGCTGGCGGAGCCATTAGAAAAATCAACTACCGGGGCTCCATCACAACAGAAGGTGTCTCCAACAATGTGTACGTCTTCGACCAGAGTGAAGCAACATGGCAGCCTAAGGCCAAGATGCTGATGACTAGGTCTCAGTTTTCTTTAGTCATAGTTGATGGGTGAGTCTACTACTTCCGTACTGATTTGCTTAGTTATATTAAGAAGTCCTCAAGCCTTATCATGTGTTTTTTAATTATAATTCTATATCGGTACTTAAAAAATATCCTTGCTTAACTTGCTTAATAAAATTCATTGGGTTCCTTGTGGACGTGTTGTGTTCAAGGATAAGATATATATCATAGGTATTGTAGCCCATTACACCATAAGCCTAGCCTAGTTTTCTTGTCAGTTCAGCTCTGTGGGTATTGTTTATTTAACCTGGTAGGAGTTTAGTTTATGTAACCAAAGACTATAATAAGATGGACTGCTTGCTCTATTTTTAGAGCGTATATGTTCTTTTTTTTCCGCTTGTAACTAATAAGGCTGTCTTAAATGTTCTACGCTCCTACAATTGCATTGCAGCGCGCTTGATTCTGGGCAGCGTTTTTCAGTTCACCCCACAACAGGTTGCGGCTCTCATTACTTCTTCACAGGATTGTCACCAGGTGGCAAGCAACCTATTTCTTTCTCGGGTGGGGGGGGGGGCTTCACTGTAATCCCTGACAGTGATTCCTTGGGGGAAGGGTGGGGGGTCTGCAGGGCTTCTCTGGGTGTTGTTGACTCTACAGGTCTCTTCTTTTTCCTTATTGTATTGGGGGAGACCCCGCTGTTGCACAAGGAAAAAGTTCACAGTTTTTGGGTGAATAGACTATGAATGTTCTGGGATCACAGTTTGTGCATTAACAAAGCTGTAAAGAAGCACTGACTTTACCTTGGTGGACAGGGATGTTGACCTCCAATGTAATGTGCATTAACAAAGCTGTAAAGAAGCACTGACTTTACCTTTGTGGACAGGGATGTTGACCTCCAATGTGCATAAACAAAGCTGTAAAGAAGCACTGACTTTACCTTTGTGGACAGGGATGTTGACCTCCAAACTGGTCTTATGGTAATAGAGGTGTATCTCACTTTCCCTTTTTCAGCCTCAAGTCAACTTTGCAGAGGCATTGGTTCATGGGCATTGGGCATTATTATATTGTGAGCTGTTTTTCTGAGACCTTCATGCACTACAGGCAACCTTAATAGCCTGAGCTCGTATGGGTGAATAGTCCAAGCTCTCGTTGTCGCTTCAATAGGAGTAAAAGAAATTTGCTTTAAATTTTACATCTATAATAATTTTTTTTTTATTTCAACTTAAGAAAATGTACTGTTATCTTAATCTTAAAAAAAATTCAAATATATTGTTCAGTACATCTAATATCCCTCCCCTTTTATTAAACACAATGCCTTTGTCAAGATTTAACTTTCCTGTTGGATTATAATTGTTCCAATAAATCAAGGCAACAGAAAAAAACTCCAATCTTTATTATTGTCTTAATATTTAAATACTCAAGAGACCACTATCTATGCAATCACCAAGAAAAAAACAATTCAACATTCATTCCTTAACTCACAAATACGTCATACACCAGACATATCGCTTAGAGATTATTATTAAGCATTAAAGAAATAAAATAAAATAGCTCCCAATAAGATAATAAATAAAAGAACAATGTTTCAGATAAAATAGCTCCTACTAAGATAATAAATAAAAGAACAATGTTTCAGATAAAATAGCTCCTACTAAGATAATAAATAAAAGAACAATGTTTCAGATAAAATAGCTCCCAATAAGATAATAAATAAAAGAACAATGTTTCAGATAAAATAGCTCCCAATAAGATAATAAATAAAAGAACAATGTTTCAGATAAAATAGCTCACAATAAGATAATAAATAAAAGAACAATGTTTCAGATAAAATAGCTCCTACTAAGATAATAAATAAAAGAACAATGTTTCAGATAAAATAGCTCCTACTAAGATAATAAATAAAAGAACAATGTTTCAGATAAAATAGCTCCCAATAAGATAATAAATAAAAGAACAATGTTTCAGATAAAATAGCTCCCAATAAGATAATAAATAAAAGAACAATGTTTCAGATAAAATAGCTCACAATAAGATAATAAATAAAAGAACAATGTTTCAGATAAAATAGCTCCCAATAAGATAATAAATAAAAGAACAATATTTCAGATAAAATAGCTCACAACATTTACCCCATTCTTGTTTCATCTGAAGGTACGTGTACGCTGTGGGCGGACAGGACGGCAGCGAGATACTGATGACCATGGAGAGGTACGACCCCCACACCAACACATGGACTCTGGTGCACTCGTTGCCTCGGCCGCTGCGCTTCATGACCAGCGTCAGCTACAAGGGCAAGCTGTACGTTTTTGGTGGGGAAACAAAGACGGATGTCAGCAATGGGGCCTTAAGGTTTGGCCATCATTTATGACTTTTTTAGACTTTTTCTTTATCATTTATAACTTTTTTTTAGACTTTTTCTTTATTATTTTTGACTTTTAATTAAGCATTTATGACCTTTTCTTTTATCATTCATGACTTTTTCTTTATCATTAATGACTTTTCTTTTAGCATTTATGACTTTTTCTTTTATTATTTTTGACTTTTAATTAAGCATTTATGACCTTTTCTTTTATCATTCATGACTTTTTCTTTATCATTAATGACTTTTCTTTTAGCATTTATGACTTTTTCTTTTAGCATATATGACCTTTTCTTTACCATTTATGACTTTTTTAGACTTTATCTTTACCATTTATGACTTTTAATTTAGCATTTAAGACATTTTCTTTATCATTTATGATTTTTTCTTTATCATTTATGGCTTTTTCTTTTATCATTTATGGCTTTATCATAACTAGCGAATATATAAACTGACAAGAGTAACACCAGTAGTCAAATTATCAAACCTTAAAACACTAGAGGACAGAAGGGCAAAGAGTAAAATAGTAATAATACATAAGGCATTAAACTCTAATTTAGAAATACAACCCAATAACAGCGTGTTGCAATGCTCAGATAAACATAAAGACAAAAACACTTTCCTTTTTGTTTGTAATTTGAGTGTATATTTTTTGTATTAATCAGAACATACTTGTTTTGTTTGTATTTTGAGTTTATATTTTTTGTATTAATCAGAACATACTTGTTTTGTTTGTAATTTGAGTGTATATTTTTTGTATTAATCAGAACATACTTGTTTTGTTTGTAATTTGAGTGTATATTTTTTGTATTAATCAGAACATACTTGTTTTGTTTGTAATTTGAGTGTATATTTTTTGTATTAATCAGAACATACTTGTTTTGTTTGTAATTTGAGTGTTTTTATTTTGTGTATTAATCAGAACACAATGTTCTCTTTAAACAGAAACTATATACTGTGTAAATTGACTGGATTTTTTATCTCAATTTTGCAGGTATGATCCCCAGGAAGACACGTGGACAGAGTTGCCCCCCATGAAAACCCCAAGAGTATTGGCAGGAAGTGTTGTGTTCAAGGATAAGATCTATATCATAGGTATTGTATCCCATCATATCCTAAGCCTAGATTAGTTCTCTGGTTGGTTCAGCTCAGTGGGTAGTGTTAATTTAACCTGACAGGAGTGTGTAGGTTTAGTTGATTTAAAACCAAAGACTAGACCCGAAGACTTATTTTTAGAGCTTATATGTTCTTTTTTTTCTTCGCGCAACTAATTAGACTGCCTCAAATGTTCTACGCTCCTACAATTGCATTAACGGTTTCTGCTGTATACAACTTTCTATTTTAATATTAATTTGTCATTGAGAAAATCTTAGCAATTAAATAATACGCAAGTGTACAGTGCAAAATGGAATCGAGAATTTCAAAAAGAAGTCCATCTTATTATAGTCTTTGGTTAAACTCACATAGGTGGATGTAATGAAACTCTCTTCTTGTTAATCATCTCTTCTTTAATAAGATCATTTAAAAGCATACAATTCTAATTAACAATTTGACATTGTTTAAAGTTTGAATATTAATTTCCACACTTGAGGTATATAGCCAGTAGGTTTAAAATGATGGAAATGATAAGACACAGCTTTCAATTAATGAGTTAGTGAATATTTTATTATCTTTCTTAAGATTTTCTTCTTTCTTTAAATATTTTTTGTGTGTCTTTTCATAAGTTACATTTAGTTATACATTTCACTTCACTTTTCCAGGTGGTAACGCGGCGGTTAGTGAAAAATGGAAGAAAGAATATTTGCCTGAGCATTGTGTAACGTCTGTCGAGATATTCGACCCAGCTAAGGGTACATGGTCCGATGGCCCTCCGCTGGCCAACGCTCTCTGTGGTGCTGGTGAGTGTGTCTATTTATAGCTTTGTCGATCCTAGAATTCTGGGTTGTCTTCTGAGGTGTCGTAAGCATACATGTCTACCGTTTCGCATTTTGTGTATTCGTCCCGCAAAAACGCTAAAATTTACTACCTATTTACATTTTTTTATTTAATAAAGAACACTAGTAATAAAAACTGACAGATTATGAAATAATCTAGCAATTGAGTAGGCGTGTTGGTCGAGCGGCTGCAGAGTGCATATGAAAAGTTATGGATTAGAATCCTGTTGAAGGCTAGGATTTGTTCCCAGGACTATTGGTTGTCTGTGAGTATATTCAGCTCTGGTGGGTACTTGACATTACTTGGGGTAAAATAAAGGCGGCTGGGCATTGTGTTGGCCACACAATCCCATAGAATGCCAGAAACTGGTGAACGCTGCTTCACCAGCCTTATGATCTATTTGGTCCAAAGGGTATACTTTACTTGCATACAGCAGCATGTACACAGACTAGTAAAAATATGTTTATTAAGTTTATAGGTATATAATATAAGGTATAGGGCATATGTGTACATAATATATAGTATATAGGCCTACATATATTATATATATATATATATTGTTGAGATATTTTGTAAGCTCTACCATAATTAGGCCAGAGTTAAATACTAATACAAAACATTTTTTTAATAGGCAACAAACACCCAGATTTAAAGTAGTATAAGAGTGTAACATTTAAAAGTAGGCTACCGAATAATTGATTATAGGGCTAGAGTATTAGAGTTCTGAATTAGATAAGAATAGTTTTTAATACAAAGGATTTGTAAGGCTCATCTTAGCTCATTACTTGGCATCATTTGTTCCATGTTTGACGTTCTCTACTAAAAGCATTTGATATTTTAATCATGGTAGATAATACACTTGGTCACTTAATCTTAGGGTCTTATGAGTCTTAAGGCTTAGGTTAGGCCTAGGACTAAAATTAGACTTATAAATAGACGAAATAGCAACAGACTAATAATAAATAAAAAAAAGAAAGAATTTCCAAGTATAAAGACATAAAACTAGTTTCTTATTTATTTACTTTTGGAAGGAATAAATGAAACGTAATACATTAAGTCGCGTTACAGCAAAAGGAATATTAGCCTCGTTCTGAGTGCTAATCTGACCCTGATTGTCGCTAAGGAAATCTTCTGGAATAGAATCTTAAATTTGCGTTGTTTTAATATTTATAAATAGATTGCGCCTGATTGGTTGTGATACCTGTTTACGGTCTTGCTTATAGCTGCTTGTAAATTAACTCTACAGACCATCTTGTTATTATTGTAAATAGTGAAGACAGGCCTAGTTACGGCCTAGGCCAATCTTTTCAATACTTTTAATAACCACTTAATTAAAAATTATTTACACAAATAATTATTTTAATTATCGAGTTATTAAATAATAATCCTGCGTTTGTTGCCCATTTTTAGTTCTCTTCCCCCAGTTTTTATGTTTTGTTACCCTTATTTGAACTCAAAGGGTAGGCATATATGCGTAAGCCTGAAAAATTATACCCGACGACCTTTAACGGGAAGGAGGGAAAGGTTGTGGATTTGAATCCAAGGCTATCACACGCCATCTTCTCTCACCCCCACCCCCCTGATAGCTGGATATTTCTATCTATAGGGTGACCTTGACCCTCAGTTTAAGCTGCTCTCTGGAGTAACTACCATCAGTTAGAGAAAATAAAGTTGAACGGGTATTGTGCCGGCTACAGAATCCTTGTGTATGCCATGGCCTAAGTATCTGGTGAATGTTGCCTCACTAGCCACAGATGCAAAAAACATCTGGAAAAAAGATAATTTCTGGAGCTTGTATTGTACACTAAGGGCATGATTCTCTAACTGCAGTGTACTCGCAGTGCCCCCCCCCCCCCCTCCCAACCCCTAGGTCTCTGGTTCCAATCATCATTACATGCCAGGAATCTTTCCTGGCACTGGAGGGTGTCCAAGAGGCTACTTAGCTCAGACATTAGTTGTTAAAAAAAAGTAAAGTTGGCTGGGCATTGTGCTGGCCACAAAATCCCCCTTGTTAAATAGAAACTTGTGAATGCTGTTTCAATCGCCCATGGATCAACATTGTCTGAAATATATACTTGACTATATATACTTGAAATATATACTTGACTATATATACTTGAAATATATACTTGACTATATATACTTGAAATATATACTTGACTATATATACTTGAAATATATACTTGACTATATATACTTGAAATATATACTTGACTATATATACTTGAAATATATACTTGACTATATATACTTGAAATATATACTTGACTATATATACTTGAAATATATACTTGAATATATATACTTGAAATATATACTTGACTATATATACTTGAAATATATACTTGACTATATATACTTGAAATATATACTTGACTATATATACTTGAAATATATAATTGACTATATATACTTGAAATATATAATTGACTATATATACTTGAAATATATACTTGACTATATATACTTGAAATATATACTTGACTATATATACTTGAAATATATACTTGACTATATATACTTGAAATATATACTTGACTATATATACTTGAAATATATACTTGACTATATATACTTGAAATATATAATTGACTATATATACTTGAAATATATACTTGACTATATATACTTGAAATATATAATTGACTATATATACTTGAAATATATACTTGACTATATATACTTGAAATATATACTTGACTATATATACTTGAAATATATAATTGACTATATATACTTGAAATATATACTTGAATATATATACTTGAAATATATAATTGACTACTTCTTTGCATGTCCTTACATTATATTGTAGAAACAGGTTGTATTTAGTTAAATAGATCAATTATTCTTTCTATGTTTTTTGTGTGTTTTAAATTGAGTCTTTGGTTAAGGCTAAAGTTAAGTTTTTTAAGTTTGTGGTTTTGATGTTGTATAACATTGTCTATTGTTGTCTTACTGTTAAATAAATGGGCTTTGTATTGATGTATTCCTGGATTTATCTCCCCCTGCAGGTGTTGTCTTACTGTTAAATAAATGGGCCTTGTATTGATGTATTCCTGGATTTATCTCCCCCTGCAGGTGTTGTCTTACTGTTAAATAAATGGGCCTTGTATTGATGTATTCCTGGATTTATCTCCCCCTGCAGGTGTTGTGAAATATGGGGACACGATCTTGGTTGTCGGCGGCGAGGACGACAAGAGCTGGATGGCGGGCGTCTGCTGGCTGAAACATGAGGGTGATGAGCAGTCCTGGGTGTGGTCCGAGGGCCAGGAGCTGCCCACTGTGATGTCCACATTCGGCTGCGTGGTGGCCAACATACCGCACGAGGTCCTGAAGCAACAGTGAGGGCCATCCGTCCATCCTTCCCTCACGCCCCCCCACCACCCATCTGCAGTCTTAAGCAAGCCAGGTGGACCCACTAACTTGTACTCTGGGAACCCGGCTGATCCATTAGCTAGTCATGTACACATTGTTGTGATTCCTTTATAAACTTTCCTGTGCAACTTTAGTATAAGGGCATTTAATTAAAATCCCCAGATGTCTTTTCTTTCCTTTTTGTTTGACATTGGCTAAATCTATGAATATTGATTGTATTATTGAGAAAATTTCATGACCTGTGATAGTGAATTCGATGTAGATCTGACTCTAGATTTGTCACATAGAATACTTTGTGTGTAAGCCTCTCTACAAAATAAGGGTTGGCGAAACTTATTTCTCGACACTGAATGGCCTTGGAATGGATTCTTTCATAATTATTTATATTTTGTAAAGCCGCCACCCCTGGCCTTTCACTAAAATGTTCATTGTAAAGATGGGCTTGCCATTGAGAGCTGTAGGAATGAAGGTTGTGTTACAAAAATCTGGTGCTATGAATGAATATTTGAATTCTTTGATGAAAATCAAACTAATTTTGGTTGGAATTTATTGATATGGATTCCCTGCTGGAATACCATGTTCCCCCTCTCTCTGCTGACCTTTTGATGACCTGCTTGTGTCTTCCAGATCTTTTCACACATTGACTTCAACTCAGTTACTTTTTCATATCATAATCTGAATTCATGTGGTGTATGTTAAAAAGCTGCGTTGAACTTTAGCTGATTTATATGCATGGATAAAGGAAGCTCAGTTGGCACAAATACTTTTTTTGTGTTAGGGCACAGTGGCCCTACAGCTTGTTTGACTGGCGTACCTTAAGTCCCGGGTTCGAATCCTGGTGAAGGCTAGGATTTTTGCCCCGGGTCTGGAGGGTGTCCCTGATTCTACCCAACTTTAATGGGTACCTGACATTAGTTGGGGTATAGTAAAGGCGGCTGTGCATTGTACTAGCCACACAATCACCTAGTATGCTGTGGCCACAGAAACTTGTGAATGCTGCTTCACCGGCCCTAATGATCAATTTGGTCCGACAGGATACTTTTAACACAAGGTGCCATTCTAATTTGTCCCGATTCACCAGTGGCTTCAAAGTGAGAATTCCCATCCTGCAACCTGCTCTCTCATCCAATAGAGACATCAAAGCCTTCAGTTTCTCCCGAACAAAATGTACTATTTCTATATGAATCTCCATTATAAATATAGTGATTATTTATTGTTCTTTATGTGAATCTGCAACTTCCCTTTGCTTGTGAGAATCAAGGGTATCTGCCGCCATTGTAATCTTTGAAGAAGTTGATATCTCTACTTGTACTGTTACAGATATACTATTACATTTGGATTGTCATCTTGTTTGTTTATTTACAACATTATTCCTATTTATAACTTGAGGACCAATCCATGATGTGTTCAATTCATGTTGTGAAATAAAGATGAATTCTTTCCATAACAAAATATAAAAAATGTGAGTAATTTATCAGAACTGTAAAATATTTATTTGTGATATAATTCTCTTTGGAGTTGTGAATTTAAAGTGAAGATTTCTTTCATTTTATTCATTCTTGACACTTTTGAGATTAAAATGTATGTTTTCATTACTATTTTTATGTCTTTAACTTTCATTAACTTTTCCCCCCATACTTTTGATATTCAAATTAAAATGTCTATTTTCATTTGTATTATTATTTTAAAATTTTTCTTCCTTCAATGATATAAAATTATGAGTTTACATTTTGTCAAAACTACTATGAGATTTTTTTTTGCTTGAATGTTTTTTGTTACAAAAAAATGGCAATAAATTATGTATTGGGTAATTATTTTTTCAAAAAAAGATTTTGTGTTTTATTTGTGTTTTACTTTGCTACATTGGCTAGATATACATATGAAGATATGAAAGTAGGTTGGTGGGAGAAGGGTTAACATGATAATCATAAATATTGTTTAAAAAAAAACTGATAGTATGTGACTGTGCCTTGATCCAGGGTTCCTGCACCAAACTCAAATCAAAATTTCAGGACATCCTGAAATTTCAGGAGGCCACGGGAACCCTGAACAAGTTCTCAAAATGGCAATAATAATGAAAAAGGTGCTCTAAGTAAGTCTAAGAGGTAGAATTGACTCACAAACCACAATAGAAGTATATATATAGGTTGTTTATTAGATTAACAAGCATCAATATCATCATTAAAATAGAGTAAATATCAAAACTTAATCATCCTTGTAAAGATTAATAATCATCTCAAAAAAACATCACACCATGTAAATGTGTTTATTATCAGCACATGTCAATATTTAATTTTGGCTTGTAAATTATAGCTAAACAGACTGACTGACCTTCAGAGGTAACCAGTTTTGTTTATGCAGTTACCAATGCAATTGCATTATAGGTTTGAAATAAAAATCTTAGCACTGCTTAACTATCTGTACTTGAAATCAGGATCAGTGACCTGTATCAGGGGTTATCTTAAGTTATCTTCCAGTAAGGAAAGAGTTAACATGATTATATTCTTCCAATTAATACTTTCATTTTCAGATCTAACTGTGAAGTTATTAAAACAAAACAAATTTAAACTGAATTATAAAGACAAAAAAGTTACAAATAAAACAATTTTGTAAGAAGTTTACATTTTACATGTGATCAGCTTAATTAGCTTATTACAAAATTTGTTTTATGATCATAAATAAAAATGGACTTTTTAAATGTGGTAATATCTGAAAGAAAAACAACTACTGGTAACTGTAACTAATTTATGCTTCCACACTCATGAAATGGTACTGAAGCAGACAAAATAAAACTTTCAGTTTTAGGTGTTTTCTAGAAGTTATTTCAATCAACTAAAAATTGATGAAATAAAACAAATATCTAATTATGTCAAAAAGTTATGCAACATAACATTACATATGTCAAAAGTTATGCAACATAACATTACATATGGTAAGCCAGAAATCAAACAGCATTTTCACATCTTATGAGTTGACTGACTAGAGTTGTTCTCTGCATTTCCCTCACACACACACTAACGCACATACAAAATTACCTTAACTCATTTGCTACTACCGCGACTGAATGCGACATACCCCCCTCCGTACTAATGCGTCCAAACGCGGCCGCCACGTGTGTGACTAACCTTGTCGTTTCTAGATTTTTTTTCGACATGCGTTCTGGGGTTTTATTTTACTGCAAAAACGGCTTTTAAAAAGTAGGAATATAGTCTGTTTCGTTAATAAAAACCGGATGTTTTTATCTAATTTCGTTTTTTTGCTATGCGCGTCAAAAAATCGGTATTTTTCACTTGCCTTTCGTCTTGTAAAACTTTTTTTATAGCCTTCGTCTTTAATTTTTTACTTTATTAATCGATAGCTCTATACATCCGAATATAACATTTAACAATAGTTCTGATAATAAGGATGCTGCAGATATAGACTTAGATAAATTTCCATTTCAACTCGATTTTTGGGATTTATTATACTTTATGGGACTTTGACGCTAGGCCTAGAGAAAATATTTAGGCAAATCATAGGGTCTCAACACTCAGCGAATAATTCTACCGATAATTCGGCATTTTTTATGTATAAAAGTATACATTTCCAGAAAGCTAAGATATTTATCTATTTTATGATGTAATTTTTATTCACTTTGGGGAATATTTAATTATTAAAAAAAAATATTTAAAAAAAATTTACTAAAATTAATACGGAGTTCCTTCCCTTTGGCTAGTACTTTCCCGGGTGTCTTTGGAAAGTAGGTTAGTAGCAAATGAGTTAAGAGTGAGGGGGCTAGTATAAATATACAGTATAAGTAATTTAAATATATAACTGCAGAATATCAAAGTAACAAAGAACATTGTGTCATAACAAGGAACATTGTCATAACAAGGAACATTGTCATAACAAGGAACATTGTCATAACAAGGAACATTGTCATAACAAGGAACATTGTCATAACAAGGAACATTGTCATAACAAGGAACATTGTGTCATAACAAGGAACATTGTCATAACAAGGAACATTGTCATAACAAGGAACATTGTCATAACAAGAAACATTGTCATAACAAGGAACATTGTCATAACAAGGAACATTGTCATAACAAGAAACATTGTCATAACAAGGAACATTGTCATAACAAGGAACATTGTCATAACAAGGAACATTGTCATAACAAGAAACATTGTCATAACAAGGAACATTGGTTAAACTAAGAATACTTCTCAAAGTAATACAAGAAGGTACTAAATTACTAAATGATCATAAATATTTAAATATCATTTGAAATCAAAAAGCTTGGTAAAAAATGTACAACTGATTGGAAGTTCTTTCTCAAATGAAAACTCTCAAAAAATAAAACACACACAAAATGTCCAACAATTGCCACATAGATATAAACATACAAAAAACACAAAAACATCAAGTTTTGATATAATCAACTATAAATTCAAACCATCTAGTATATTGCTTAGTGTAAAATGTCACAAGAAATAATGTAAAAATATATTTGGTTTCCGTGTCTGTAAAATGTATACATTTTGTAACTTTTAAAAGTGGCTGTGTGTGTGTGGGGGGGGGGGGGGGGGGAAAGGATGAGTTTAACATGAAATACATTTCCAGCCGATGATGGTGAGTGATTGCAAAAAAACAAAAACGCTACCATGACAGTGATGGTAAGTTAAACATCCTACATTAAATACCATCACATTTATATAGAGTTCAAAGGCCAAGGTGAATTGAATGTAAGGGGCATGGTGGCCTACAATTAAAGGATTAGGCTGTAGCTCTGGTGGCTTTAGGTTCAATTCTCAGCTAAATATTTTTTCAAGGGCCTGGTGGTTAACCCTAGTCTACGCAGAAGGCCTATGATGTATAAAGGCCGCCAGCAATCACCCTAATAACCAAACGATCCACTTGTATGCAGCGGACCCTCCTTTTCAATTGACCTATGGACCAAAAGTGGCCTTAACATGATCAGAGGCAATGTTCAAAATGTAATATATTTACCAGAAGTACTTATATATATACATTCACATTTGTAATTAATATATATGAAATGTTTATAAAACCACAGCCTAGAACATTATATCAAAGACTATAATAAGATGGACCGCTTGCTCTATTTTTTGAGCTTATATGTTCCTTTTTCCGTGCGCATCTACTAATGCTGTCTTAAATGACTTCTACACTCCTACATCTGCCTATAGGTTTCCGCTTTTGATTTTAATTTTTTATTGAGAAAATCATAACGATTAAATAAAACGGAAGTGTACAATACAGAAGAAGTAATTCGAGTCATCAAATAGAAATATTAGAGCAAGCAATCCATCTTTATAGTCTTTTCATTTTTTATCTATACATAGAACCTAAATAATGTGATGGTATGTAGCATCTGGCATTCATAACAATAATTGGAATGAACAAAATGATATTACAGGTAAAACTCGCACATTACAAAAAAGAGAGACATGTTATTTCTCCAATTTAAATGCTTTGTTGCTTCAAAGAATCAAAGTTAATGCAAAAAATAATTCATTTTTTTAATAAACTTCTATACCTTCTTACTAGAACATAAGCAAGTGAACTGAGTTCTTTACTTTCTTAGTTTAATAATTATGAGCAGTGAAGCAAAAACATCTTTTTTTAAAATTACACTTTTTGATTCTATTATTAAAAACCAAAACTCACTAGTCTATAGAACTACACTAAATAGTCTACTGAATTCCATTCTATTTAAGACTGGCATTACAAGATTTCTTAGCTGTCCCAGCTATGGCCGAGAATGTATGCTTGGAGTGAACCTGCGGAATGCACTTCATGGCGTTACTCTTACAGCTCCTCCTTCTTTTCATCTTCTTTCTTGGAGGATTTAGGCTTCTTTTCATCTTCTTTCTTGGGGGATTTAGACTTCTTGTGATTTTCTTTGGAGTCACCAGTCTGCGGGACAAAAAAGGTAAACGATTGAAACATTTTTAAAATGCAAATAATTTTGAAATTGAGGCTCAAGATCGAGCAGTGGCATAGCTAGGGGAGGGGGAGTCCGAATTCGAAAGTCGTGTCAAAGGCGTGTCCGAATTTTTTTTTTCTCATGTCATAATGTCGAATATCAAAATGCAGGGGCCCCTAAAGAGGCCAAGCCCCCCGGGCCCCCAAATCCCTAGCAACGGCACTGAGATCATGGTTATTGTTGCTGGGCAGTAAGGAAATGAATGGGCACCACTGTCAATACACACACAAAATGGCTTAATCAATACAACAGTGTCAGTATTTGAAATTAAAAAAATATATTTTCAACAATTTGAGTGTCTATATGTTTGCAAATCCATGATTCTTCTTTTTACTCCCTTTCTTTTAAGTTCTGCTGTCTGTCCGCTTGGATGGATGGTTGGTTGGAAGACAGCAAAACTTTGAATCGATTTTCTGACCACTTCCCGTGGTCCGATCGAGCTGAAATTTGGGCAGCAGACTTGCACAGACTAACAATACATTATATCAAATTTTCAGCATCGTAGCATTTGGAATAGTCACGAATTCCTTCTACCAAGTTGCGAATCGAGGAATATATTTTACGAAAAAACATGGCTGCCTTTGACGGAAGTACATAAACTTTTCGGATATGTTAGTTTTTACGAAATAAATACGAATGAAAACGACACAATATAGCCGAAACAAAAGCACTTTTTTTTTTAAATTCGCAATCGTTATAATTAGATATGTATTTGCCGACATTACCGATTCGAAATTTGTTAGTTTTGTAGTGAAGTGGAAATGGTAAACTTAGTTTGCAAAGAAAGGGAGTATAATAAAAACTTTGTTTTTATGGTTTTCTTGTTCTATTAGCCAGTCTGCAGAGCACTTTGTTTTTTTGCAGTCAATGCCAGACAAACATATTTACATGTCTTTTTTTAGTTGTTCTGTATTGCTGTATTGGTAATGGTAGGTTGATGGGGGAGTAGTGTGTGACTGAGGTAGGTTAGCTTAGGGTATTTAAATTCAAGTAGGAAGTGGTCTACAGTTTCTTGTGGGTAGTGGCATGGCAGTGTCTGTAATTGGGTGGGTGTGTTTATTCTAATTAAGTGTGAATTAGGTGCTATATGTGATGCAACCCCACGGAATGGTACTGAAGTAGGCAAAATAGGATATTTAGTTTTAGGTATTGAATTAAAGCTAATTCATTTATCTACATATTGGTGAAAAAATCTTTAAAATCCATTAATTAGTTCAAAAGTTATTCAAAATTACATAAGTAAAGGTAAGGGAAATCCTTTTGGAGAAAAATGAAAAAGGAAACAGTACCAATTTAAAAAAATTTAGCATTGCAACAGATAATTAACTATTTCCAGGACATACAAATATTGAGCAATTGTTATGAAATATAACAAACATAATGATAATGAATTAATACACAAGCTGTTAAAGTTTTAAATGTTTTAAGTAATTTTTATTATACTTTTTAATAATTTACTGTTTAGGGGACATTTTGTGTGATTTTATACAAAATCTGCATAAAAACATATTGTTGAGTAATTTCTAAATATCATTTTAGCTTGAAAATTTTACAGCTATAAGTTAAGGCATTCAACATTACAAATCAATAATAATTTAAACAACAACCTAGGACCCTTTTCTTCACATTTTTTGCAATTATTAAAAATCAGTTTTACCGACTTCCGTACCGGTTCGTGGGGTTGCGTCACATATGTCCTGTTCTTCACTGCAATACAGTGCAATGTTCTTTAAGTTGGGGGGGGGGGGGGGGGAACTCAAGGACACCCTTACCGACCCCGGGATTTTACCAGGATTCGAACAAAGAATGCCAGCCCAACTGCCACAAATTTGCTTGGGGGGAAATAAAAAGTTGGCTAGGTGTTATGCTTTTGTTTCTCCTGTTGACTCAATTGGTTTAGAAAGTTGTTTTTTTGTCACTTTGTGAAATTTATTTAGCATGCCTACCTGGCTGGCCCCAGCACCTGGGTAAGTCTGCCCTTCGATGGAAACCTCCTCACACCTCTCCTGCTTGACCAGGAAATCTCTGACCTCCCAGGCTTTGGCACCGTCCGTCAGCATGAACAAAACCCTGTTGCTGCCCACAACATACCTGCCAGCAGATAAAATAAAACAGAGCATTCAATAGGTGCATAATTCAAGAATAGTAATATTTAAAAAAAAAAACTTTCAAAAGAACAAAAATGTCCAAGTAAACATTGTTTGTAGACTACGGTACACAAACAAGTATTTATAACTAAAATTTAAAAGATCTTATCCTATACTTTACAGACATGCAGACTAAGATTATTACTCAATTGTAATTTATATCTTACACAGAAAGAGTTCTATGCATGTGGAATCAGATTCATTGTGATCGAGGAGAATATTCATCTTCTTTTCTGGGTTTCAGGACAATTTGTTTACTTTTAGGGGGGGGGGGGGGGGTGTAGAGGGACAGAGTTAACTAATGTTACTTCCAGTTTCCCTCCCATTTAGAAATATCCCACCCTGCAATACTGTAAATACAAGTGACATTCTTATAACCTCTAGTACTCAGCAGAGTTTGTAGAGAGATGTGTGCTGTGAGATAATGTTAATGATTCTTATTGTACCAGCAACTGTATTGAATTGACAGTTTTATCTTATACAGCACATTTTATCTTATACAGCACATTTTATCTTATACAGCACATTTTATCTTATACAGCACATTTTATCTTATACAGCACATTTTATCTTATACAGCACATTTTATCTTATACAGCACATTTTATCTTATACAGCACATTTTATCTTATACAGCACATTTTATCTTATACAGCACATTTTATCTTATACAGCACATTTTATCTTATACAGCACATTTTATCTTATACAGCACATTTTATCTTATACAGCACATTTTATCTTATACAGCACATTTTATCTTATACAGCACATTTTATCTTATACAGCACATTTTATCTTATACAGCACATTTTATCTTATACAGCACATTTTATCTTATACAGCACATTTTATCTTATACAGCACATTTTATCTTATACAGCACATTTTATCTTATACAGCACATTTTATCTTATACAGCACATTTTATCTTATACAGCACATTTTATCTTATACAGCACATTTTATCTTATACAGCACATTTTATCTTATACAGCACATTTTATCTTATACAGCACATTTTATCTTATACAGCACATTTTATCTTATACAGCACATTTTATCTTATACAGCACATTTTATCTTATACAGCACATTTTATCTTATACAGCACATTTTATCTTATACAGCACATTTTATCTTATACAGCACATTTTATCTTATACAGCACATTTTATCTTATACAGCACATTTTATCTTATACAGCACATTTTATCTTATACAGCACATTTTATCTTATACAGCACATTTTATCTTATACAGCACATTTTATCTTATACAGCACATTTTATCTTATACAGCACATTTTATCTTATACAGCACATTTTATCTTATACAGCACATTTTATCTTATACAGCACATTTTATCTTATACAGCACATTTTATCTTATACAGCACATTTTATCTTATACAGCACATTTTATCTTATACAGCACATTTTATCTTATACAGCACATTTTATCTTATACAGCACATTTTATCTTATACAGCACATTTTATCTTATACAGCACATTTTATCTTATACAGCACATTTTATCTTATACAGCACATTTTATCTTATACAGCACATTTTATCTTATACAGCACATTTTATCTTATACAGCACATTTTATCTTATACAGCACATTTTATCTTATACAGCACATTTTATCTTATACAGCACATTTTATCTTATACAGCACATTTTATCTTATACAGCACATTTTATCTTATACAGCACATTTTATCTTATACAGCACATTTTATCTTATACAGCACATTTTATCTTATACAGCACATTTTATCTTATACAGCACATTTTATCTTATACAGCACATTTTATCTTATACAGCACATTTTATCTTATACAGCACATTTTATCTTATACAGCACATTTTATCTTATACAGCACATTTTTACTATTAAAACTTTCATTGTTCCCTCTGTGGCTTCTGTGATTTTTAAAGCACTAAACATTAAAAAAACAACACCAAAACAAAAAAATGTACTTTGGACTAATAAAGGAATCTGTGAAAGGATAGTTTATTAATTCAAGCCGATTATGGCAATAGTGAAAATTGCTCTCAGCCAATAAGACAAACATTGATTAAAATGTATCATAGGGTCATTTTAATTATACATACAATTAAGTACATCTGGGTTAACTAATAATATCAGATGTAAGTTTGACATGGTTGTTGGTGCATTGCCATAGCTAAGGAAGAGTTTTATGTAAATGATGTTTTTTAACCCCGATCCCCTGACTGTATCTGAATGGTTTGCCGCAGAGATCTGCTTGTGTATTGGTCTTCATGTATCAATTCAGTCTTGGACAAAAATACTTTTTCAATGTAGAAGGCTGCCATAGGGGCAGTGAAGTGCAGAGTCCTGTCTTCTCATTCACCACAACATAAGCCAACACTCACCTCTGAGTCTCTATATGGGCATTGAATAAACTGCTGTGCCACAGCGTTGAAATCTTCTCTGTATCTTCCTCTGTTGGATTGCCTAGAAACAGAGAAGAAACAGAAAATAATTGGTTGGTGGATCAGCACATTTAAAAAAATAGTTATCTGATTGTCAGGAGAATGTTTTGGGTAGTCAAAATCATACAAAAAATTTACTATGGCTACAAATGAAGGTAGAACGTTCAGTTGTTCATACACATGAATAAAATGATGTAGAGGATACAAAATAATTTAGTATTGATGAAACTCCAAACCAATTGAATCGGTTATACTTAAAATGCTCAACCTTCATTATTGATAAAATATTTAATTACTTAACTTCCATGTGAGATTATAGGCAAACTATCGTAAACATTATTTTTATACTTTTACTCTGTAACCCATTAGCAATTACATCCCTTATACTATCCTCTAAGTAATTTATTATAAAAGATAGGAATGTCCTCACAATTTTAGAGATTAGTGAAGTCTATAGGCTTATTTTGGGCTGTACCGGTAGCTTAAAAAGGGGCTCAGATATCCAGAAATGCCTGCGTGTGATAAGTATTGTTATAGGTCCTGGGTTAAAATCCTGGTGAAGGCTAGGATTTATCCCCAGGTCTAGAGGTTATTCCTGGGTCTAATCAGCTCTAATCGGTTCCTCAATCAGGAATCAATTAACCAATTAGGTCCGATGGGATAATTCTATTTTTATACCAAGATTTCCCACTTGTTATCAAGCCATGAAATCAATTCTACTGGGTTGCAAAAAAAAAAAAGAAAGAGAACTATACTTTAAAACATAAGTCAGATAACCATGTTGTACCAATGATAGACCTACTTTAACATTATATTTAGATCTAAAGTGCTGTACCAGTGATACTTTAACATTATATTTAGATCTAAAGTACTGTACCAGTGATAGATCTACTTTAACATTATATTTAGATCTAAAGTGCTGTACCAGTGATAGATCTACTTTAACATTATATTTAGATCTAAAGTGCTGTACCAGTGATAGATCTACTTTAACATTATATTTAGATCTAAAGTGCTGTACCAGTGATACTTTAACATTATATTTAGATCTAAAGTGCTGTACCAGTGATAGATCTACTTTAACATTATATTTAGATCTAAAGTGCTGTACCAGTGATAGATCTACTTTAACATTATATTTAGATCTAAAGTGCTGTACCAGTGATAGACCTACTTTAACATTATATTTAGATCTAGTGCTGCGTGACACATTCAAACCCAGTTTTAGCTAATGCCATGGAACATAGACATCACTAGTCTTTAAAATTAAGAGGAGGAAATTCATATCTGTTGTATAGGCTAGTCTAGGGCAAATTGTTTTTTAGTGGGTCACAAAGTTGAAGTAAACAAACAAAACATGGGTCACAAAAAAGAAAAGTTTAAGGAAGGATGCTCTATAGACTTTCCTACTAAAATGATATTCAAGTAAGATAATGTAAATAATTTTACAAGCATAATATTCTTATTAAACTTGTTATCTCTCTCGTGTCTCCCGCTTAGACTATTGCAATTCGCTCTTAGCTGGTCTCTCTGCCTCCTCCATTCAGGGCCTCCAAGGCATCCAGAACTGCGCAGCCCGACTAGTCCTCAAGAAGAAGAAGTCAAATAATATCACTCCTCTACTACAATCTCTGCACTGGCTACCCATCAACAACCGGATCTCGTATAAGCTGGCTTCTCTATGCTATAAGTGTCTGAATAACTCTGCCCCGGATTACCTTTGCTCCTGTCTTGAGCTCTACACCCAATCTTGCCCACTCCGCTCGGCTTCTGATGCGCCTCGTGTGAGGCTAGTATCCGCTGGCAAACGTGCTTTCTCCTATGTGGGACCGCCCCCTTGGAATCACCTCCCACTACAACTTCGCCAGAGCCAGAGCTTCGACACCTTCAGAAGCCGACTGAAGACTCACCTATTTCGTTAGCAATATTTGCATATACATATCTTCATTTTCGTCTGTTGTTCGTTGGCTATATTATGTAACTCTCGTTTCAGCGCTTAGAACTGTTATCAACAGGATATGCGCCATATAAGTTTCATTATTATTATTATATAATTAACAGAAATTACTTCAAAAGAGAATATTATTGCAATTTAAAAATTAAAACACTTACCAGACACTGTAGCAAACATCATGAGAGTCCGACCTTTTTTAGACATCTTGAGGAAGCCTTCTGGGTCATTGGGGTCAAGGTTAGATAAATCAACCTTGGGTGGTTCCTTTTTCCATTCTGGCAGCTCATCTTCTTCTAGTTCATCTTCATCTGCATCCTGCATTCAATTTTTTCATTGACATAAATCAAATGATAAGTATAATTGAAATAGTTCTCCCATAGCTTAGGCCTAGGCTAAAACAGTCTATAATAAAGCCTAAGGCAGAAAGCATTCAAGCTTTCTTTAAAGCATTTTATGACAGTGTTTGGAACAACATAACAATCAAAACTTACTTAACATGCTAGTTACAATTATTATAGATAGGATAACTAACACTGTTTTAAATATTCATAATCAAGCTACATTCGTTGTTCCATTATGATGTAGGCTAGGACTAGACTAGAGGACTAGACTGACTAGATCTTATTAAGCCTTCAATTATTTTAATATTTTTATTTTTTTACGCTCAACATAATTAGGCTTTAATGTAATATAATATGAGTGGAAAACATATGCCTATAGAATCTAGTTTTATCATTAATAATTTTGATTTAATATTTTCTTATTTCTAAATGTTAACCCAATAATGAGGGTATGCGTGCAGTGGCGTAGCCAGGTTTTGACGCTAGGGGGAACGACATTTTAGTAAAAGGCCCCACTTTTAGCAATTTTTACAGATTAATAGAATAACAATGAATTCGTACGTATCAAGTGTTATAAAAAAAACACTGTGCCTCAGGATACACACACTAGCAGCTAATAGTGATGGGAATTTCTGCAAAATTGATTGCGTACACTGTTCATTTTCGGGATGAACATCTAGTATGGAAAAGTATTTATAGAATCAACGCGATTGCTTTATAGCAGGCAGGGCCGTATTTAGGATTGTGGGGGCCCTGTTCCCAGATTTATGTGGGTGCCCCTCGTGACCTCGCCCTGCCTTCAACATACTTCAGAAAAGTGCCGTTAATTAATGTTACGTTCTGTAAAATCATAAATTGTATGTTGCGCTTAGCTTGGTTAGACTGGAGCGCTTAAAATTGCAGGGGAATAAATGCATTTTATTGTACATTTTCAAATAAAGAATGAGGATGTCACTAAAAAAATTCTTTTTGAGATATGTGAGGCGCCTTTTGTGTGGGAGCCCCTGTTCCAATGGAACATGTGCAACATGCCTAAATACGCCACTGATAGCAGGGGTTGGCAACCTAAGGAACGCGTGCCAGACTTGGCACGCGGAACGATTTTCAGCAGCACGCGAAAGGCCTCCAACAATATTGTTTAATGCAAGTGAAAACAACGTATGTCAGCATAATTAGTGGGTGCTTCATGGCGAACTACATGGGAATCACACTAGACGTCGACTGTTTTAGTTCAGGAATGTTTGTAATCAAAGATCCCATCATTGGATTTGCCATCTGTGATTGAATCTATTGTTAAAATAGTCAATTGAAAAGTTTCTCAAGTCTCTTCTAGAAGAAAGTCGTACGGAGTAGGCCTATTGGTAAAGTCTTGGATAGACTCTTTTCTAGTCTGGAAGCAATTAAGATGTATCTTAATGGAATAAAAATTCCGTTATTGAATGAGGAGAACTAACTGTTGAAGCCAATGTTTCTGTATGACTTGTTGACACGTTTCAGTGAGTTAAACTTCCATTTACAAGACTGGGTCCAAAAGCACTTGAATTGTTGGGCAACTGGAATGTATTTGCATTGAAACTGGACATATCTTTCCGTGTAATCAATTTCAAAACATTTATCTCTTTCCCTAATTTAAGGCAAATTAAGATAGATGGGCATTTTCAGAAGTACACTAGTTTTATTAAAACAATTAACTCGTTTGGTATCACTAGCATCAAATTTGGAGAATTTAATTGAAGGGAGATAATGAACCCGTTTTCTTTACATTAATATTTCTAATATGTTTCTTTTTTGTTTCCTTTCAAAAAAATTAATGGCTAACTATTTATGACTCTAAAATGATCAAATTACACAAGATAGTTGAAAATTATATAAATATTTTATGACTAAAACAATGTACATGCACATTTTTAAACATTAAAGTAATTACCCAGTTTGTATGATTATTAGGTTTCTCTTTCTCAAAATTGTAATTTCTCACCATTTTTATCGTCCAAGTTACAAGTTACAATAATAAGTTAGAGTAAATCTCAGTTAAAATTATTACTTAAATAATTTTTTTTTTCCCGAAAAGGCCCTTTTTTTTTAAATGGTCCTAGGGGGAGCGGCCGCTACTGTATGTGTGGGTGAGGGGAGGGAGAATTACCCAATTGTTTAGAGAGGGAAATATTAGCATGTACAATATATTTCTTTATAATTATATTTGTTTCTGTATACATCTGGTTTATTTTCTTTAATTTCTTTTAATATTAGTATATAAAACTGACTCAAAATTATGTCATTCTTTACAAAATTTTTTTAAAGGGCTGGAATGCTTTAAAGCAATGTCACATGAAGAAGGAAGGTTGCCAATTTATGTCAAATCAGCAAAAACTAAAAAGTGAAAAAAGAAGATTTTAACAAAAAGCTTTCTACTTTTTTACATTTTAAAATACTAAAGCAAAGTATTAACAATAATCTAAGACTTTTTTGGTAAATTTTTTTTTTTTATTTGACAAAAAACTATAAAACTTCTGAATACTTTGGAAGAACGCACATAGTCCAATTTAGAGTGTGTTTTGAAATTTGACCATAAAAATTTTATTTGTGCATAAAAATCATTGATTTTCTGTTTTTCTTATTCACAAATGAATGGCCTTTTAGTAAATATAAAATTTACTTTAACTCAATAGCTACTACGGCATTTTCCCCCATATGGCCAGCCCATTTTCATTACCTTTTTTTTTTACATAGGCCCAATGCAATCAATGCTTTTTTACAGCTTTTATTGTGAATGAAGCCTTAATTGTTACATATCAAAATAAGCAGAAATAAAAGCGTATCTACAATATCATCAATATGCTAATAGAAAATTTTTTTATTCTAGAATAAGTGTGAAAGTAAAGGTGAAATTAAGAATGTTGTTTTAGAAACAACAACAAAACAAATAAGAAATATGTCACTTACAGTCTAATATCTAAGAAAATAGAAACTTAAAATAAAAAAGAAACTTTGCGATCCTGTTCAGAATTCTATTAGAAACACTCGCTTCAAATTTCATTAACTTTTGTTCACAAATAACAAAGATACAGACAAAAAACTAAACACAAGTACAGTAACAATACTGAGAGAAAAAAATGGAAAATTAAACCAGACATTGTAAAAAAATCACTTTTAAACACAAAAAACATGTTTTCCAGCTGATATTTAGATTTGAAAAGAACAAATCCGGAAGTAGACGATTAGAAACAAGGAAGTTATTTTATTATTTCTAAATCTTGGATTGGATTTGGAAAAAATAAATATATAACGGTTTCTGAGCCGCAAAATGCGGCTCATGGTAGTTAAAGAGTTAATATTTTAATAAGTATTTCTTTGGTAAGTCTTCAAAGTTTAAAATTCAATTTTCTCATAAGTGAAAATCTATGTGCGTTCTTTCAGTGAACAGTGGAGTCTTCATGTGTAGGCCTATAGTCTACATAAGAATAGTAGGTCTATGTAGACTAAGGGTCTACAAGTGTAGCAATCCCATATATAATAAACTATCTGCTCCCCTGGGCTCATCAATTGTTTTGATTAAAAATATTAAAAGCAAAAGGACCATGTCTGACCAAATTGACCCATAGGGGCCAGTGAAGCAGTGGTTTGGGCAGTACATTATGATGATGTCTTATGATAGTATCACTTTAACAGCTAGTAGTAGGCCTAGTAGTAGTGAGCCTTGGCTAGCCTAATTTTAAACATAATCATAACGAAGTGGCTATTCGGACCCGATAGACTTAGTGATAAATACTTCGTATCGGTTAGTTTATATAGGTTAGGGATGGATTTGTAGTATTTTGGTAATAGTTAGTATCGGTTAGGTTATAACTATAATAAGTTATAAATAAGGATAGGGATAGATTTGGTGTTTTCTGTGCTACTTCTTAAAATAATATATATGGTAAAACAACTATATTTTGTGTTTGTTTCCCTCTTTTTTGATGTTTTCTATAAGTTTTAAGGAATTCTGACTGAAGCCGGGTCCGAATAGCCATTTCATGCCAAAGCGACCCTGGTCCGAAAAGCGCTCTAGTCATAATTATAAGTATAAGTGAATTAAGTGTGTTGTGTTAGTTAGCTGAGCAACAAATCATTTTAAATAACATTGGTTTATGGCTTTGACTAGCAACTTAGGTCTCAGCATAGTCTTTAGACCTTAGTTTAACCGGATATAACTTAATGTAGCTACGCTGGTTTTAGACTTAGCTCCCAAGCTCCAGGGTCCCCTGACACTGACTCACACAGTGACTGGAAAGCCGGTAATCCGGTAATCAAATCCCTACCTCCCATTGCTCGAAGAGACGTTCCATGTCTGCGTCATTATAATCTCTTATATCTTTCTTTTTCCACTTCTCGGCTGCTTCATTCTTTTCCTTTTTGTCCTTCTTGTCGTCCTTTTCCTTTTTAGACTCAATTACTACATAAAGAAGAAAGGTAATGAAAACAATCATTAACAGGAACCTAGCCATGTTTACGATAAAACAAGAAAACGTGTGAGAGCGGCATTGGTTACTTTAAATCTTACTTGAAAAGAAAAAGAGTTAGCCACTAATTCTCTTTTAGTGATTTCAGAAAAAGAAAAGGGTTTGTTTGTTAAATTAAAATTAAAAAGCGAAACATTGAGTGTAGCCTCCTTGTAATATTTTCTTGTAGAACACAGTGTTTTTAATGAATAATATTTAGGCCTACCCTAGTAACTAGTAAGTAAAGTTATCCGGTTTGCCAGTTATCCCGTTAATTCAGGAATGTTTTGCATATTTTAACTTAAACTCACTATAACTATAATATAATATATATATATAATAGTATATAGACTATCAGTATCAGTGTATCACTCTACAGACTCTACTCTATGACTCTATGCTCTATGACACGCTCTATGACACTCTATGACTATGACTACGTCTATGTCTAAGCCTATTACCTATTACGATAGCCTTGATGCCTATGCCTAGGCTATAGTCTATAGCCATAAAACTAAAATGCTACCAGTATCTAACTCTATACTTTCACTTGCATTTAATTTACAGTTTACATATTAATATTAGTTGTTAGTTAGTTAAGTTAGAACTGTTAGGCCTTTGCCTTTATTATACTTTATATTTAGGCCTATATAATATACCTAATATTTATATTTAAAAAAGGCCTACTGAAAGGAATAAAGGCCTACAGTCCTCCTAGGCCCAGGCTATAAGTATAATACTAGAATTGAATATATGCATCATCTGTATGGCACAGTCACAGTATCATTCAGTATGGGACCCATCAACTAAAGAAAACATTAAAAAATTAGAACAAATTCAGAAAAAAAAGAGCTGCAAGGCTCATTACTAGTGACAAGTGAACATTCACAATTGACAAGAGTTGCAGTAACACCAATAATAAATCACTATTATCACTAAACATAGATTAAACTACTAAGCCTAGAAACACTAGAAGACAAAAGACTTTTTTAAAGTAATAATGATACATAATTATAATGTATGATAGTTAAAGCATTAAAAAACTCTAAATTAGAAATTCAACCCAACAACGATGCTCAGTTAAACATAAGGACAGAAATTGTTCTTATTTCTTATTATGCGAGAACAAATACATATATATAAATACTCTTTCTTCCCGAGTGGGTTACCTGAACAAACCAGGAAAACCAGTAACTTAGCATCATTTAAAACATTAATAAAAATGCAAGACTAGTCTTGGACCACGGATCAACGTAGGATGCAATAATCTTTTTCATAGAAGGAGCGTCTGTAGCATATAAGATAAGATAAAATTTTAATAGCCAGACTTCAGGTTAATCATTCATGGAGTTGGACTCTTCTGTCTTCTTCGGCATCCTTCCGTCTCCCAAGATAATGGTGACAATGGTGCATCACCGTGAGTTGAGGTTACATTTTCTCGTGTGGCTGAGCAGGCCTATCTTTGATTGGCAGTTTTTATCACATCTTTTATACAAGTGTTCTGTACTTTCCATTTTCTTCGCCTTTCTCCTAGCTCTTTTTTCTACGGTCTTCTCCATCCTGCGTTCCTCTGCTAGTTTTATCCTCTCCCTGACAGCAGTGGGCCAGGTGGATCGATCATCTGCTTTCCACTTTCAGTCATTTGTGTTTATGCTGGCTGCTCTCATGTCCCTCTGGCAGACATCTTTGTAACGGAGGCGAGGCGACCTGTTTTTCTCTTTCCAGAGTTGGACTCATGATCATGGAAAAGCAAAGGGCGTATGTAGGAATAAGGATGCAACAAAATACCTTTTGCAAACGATGTCAAACGTAATTTATATGTTACGTCACATTAATTAGTTAGATCTATACTAGACTATATGCATCTTCTGTATGGGACACATCAACTAAAGAGCTGCAAGGCTCATTCACAAGAGTCAACACTTCAACAGCAATTCAATATACTGTAGTTAAATCACTAAACCTAGAAACACTAAAACTACTTTTGGAAAGGATATTATAATTTAAATTTTTATTATGTGTCCTCTGCCCAAACTTCCCGCAGGTTGGAAGGGTTTAAATCTGAATTGTTATGCTGACAGTCCAATCAGCTAGCAAGGATTGAGAAGCACTTTGTGTAAAAAATAAATATTAATATTGTTTAATTATAATTGTCTTGTTGACCTTTTCTTTTCACAGAAAAAAATTACATCATTTTTACAAGTATGTTGGTGTTCCTGTATTAAATGTGTAAGTACATCTTGTCGGGATTGGGATTTCCATTTTGTATAGAGTCTATGTAAATAAATCAACACTATCACATTGTTCAATCATCACTCAATAGGTTGATTATCAAAAGTAAATTCCATGATAAATAAACTAATCTATAGGATTGACTACTATACTCTGTTTTTTTTATAAAACAAATTCCCTCTCAAAATCCTTAATGACCGTTTGCAAAGCAGTTAATCTGACTATGCCGATGCTATATGCCCTAAAGTACTGGACTGTCGAACAATTTTTACTTTTACCAATACATCCGATGTCATCAAAAGTAGCTGCGTATGCTCAGGATTGAACATATAGATATAAATTAGCTAATCTTCTTACAGCTACTACATTCTCCTCGGCTAGATAATATCTGCCATACTCGGTTAAACTAAGTTGTGTTAAAAAAATGTCGGTAACGAGCTCTGTTTTAAGTATTTTTTCTTCTTCTTTGTGTTTTCTTCTTTATCATGCACCCACTGAAGGCCACACAAAATTCCCAATAGGGCTATAATATTAAACATGTGTCTTTAAACCAAAGTCCCAATTAGTGCTAAAGAGTCGTAAAATTTCTCCACCAAGTCATGCCCCCCCCCCACCCAGCTGATTCTGATGATTATATGTAAATCCTAAATAAAGTAAAAATATGTGTTCCTTGGTTAAACATCTCATGTAGCTAGGGTTTAAACAAGTAAATGATTTGGACGTACTATTTGCAGAATACGGGTATGAACAAAGTATTACTGGTAGCGTCAACTCAAGAGTTTCAATGTCACATGCTTATTCTTGATACTCCCCTGCCTTCCCTCTTGCTTCCCCCTTGCCTTGTCCTGTTATGTGCTTACTTGCAACAATACCAGTAGTTAAGACTTGGCAATACTGATATATATTAAATTAAAAGTTTGATATTTATTTTTTTTTAAATCTACATTTGTTCTTATTTCTAGCTTTTTGCTTGTGTATTATTTGCTGCGGCAAAAAGTGTAACGACTGAGTATATTTGCTCAGAAGAATGTCCAATACGATTTCTAGTTAGACCCTACCTGTAACAATCAAGCCTTTAAATGCATTTATTATATTATAATTATATATGCTAAAAAAGAAAGTGTCAATATTATTTTTAATATTGTTTTTTATATGCTTTAAGCCACTTTTGTTTTATTTGTTTTTCTTCGATTCAGCACGTGTACTATGAGAAAATCCAGGAAATTTGGGCACACAAGAATGCCTTGGTGTTCACAAACCCTTAGTCGGAGGTACCTGACCCTTGCGGGTTTGTGCCTGGTTTTTCTTTTTGTGACTGTTGGATTTTGGCTTCACTATCGATTGTCCAGGCCATACTACAGAGGTGTTCCAGACATTGATCCGAAGTTGTGGAACCTCCTTGGTCACCAGGAAACTTCTACAGTGGTTAGTATATCGTATAAATTTAAATAATATCATTAAGTAAGTTTAGTCATATAAGTTTAGGTACAATTTTTCTTGTAATTGTTTATTCTTTATGTTCTTATAACTGATTTATATGCATGGGATTTATATTCATACTATACAAGCTAAATTCCCTGGCATTGCCCGTGGGAAAATAAAACAGGCTTGTTTACAGATAAAAATTATATTAAAAAATTATTATTTTTTACTGAACACATGTAGGATAATAGTTTAAAATAAATGATGTAATTAAGTTGAAAATAGGCAAGTCTTTTATTTAACAAAAAGCTACATTTCCTGGTGTTGCCCGTGGATTTACAATCTTTTTTTTTTAAAAGTAGAAATGTAAAAAAAAATGAGAAAAAAAAAGATATAGACTACCAGGAGAATCCAACCCGGGTCAACCGCATGGCAGTCCGTTACGTTATCCACTAAGCTAGCGAGGACACAGGTGCTAAGTCAAATTGCAAATGTAAAATATAAGGCAATAAGGTCACGTGTCTTTAAATAAACCAATTAGATTCGTTAAACACACAAACGCACAGAGCTTCAGTAATTTTCTATGATTCAGGCGTCCATTTAAACGCACAGAGCTTGAGTAATTTTCTAAGATTCAGGCGTCCATTTAAACGCACAGAGCTTCAGTAATTTTCTAAGATTCAGGCGTCCATTTAAACGCACAGAGCTTCAGTAATTTTCTAAGATTCAGGCGTCCATTTAAACGCACAGAGCTTCAGTAATTTTCTAAGATTCAGGCGTCCATTTAAACGCACAGAGCTTCAGTAATTTTCTAAGATTCAGGCGTCCATTTAAACGCACAGAGCTTCAGTAATTTTCTAAGATTCAGGCGTCCATTTAAACGCACAGAGCTTCAGTAATTTTCTAAGATTCAGGCGTCCATTTAAACGCACAGAGCTTCAGTAATTTTCTAAGATTCAGGCGTCCATTTAAACGCACAGAGCTTCAGTAATTTTCTAAGATTCAGGCGTCCATTTAAACGCACAGAGCTTCAGTAATTTTCTAAGATTCAGGCGTCCATTTAAACGCACAGAGCTTCAGTAATTTTCTAAGATTCAGGCGTCCATTTAAACGCACAGAGCTTCAGTAATTTTCTATGATTCAGGCGTCCATTTAAACGCACAGAGCTTCAGTAATTTTCTAAGATTCAGGCGTCCATTTAAACGCACAGAGCTTCAGTAATTTTCTAAGATTCAGGCGTCCATTTAAACGCACAGAGCTTCAGTAATTTTCTAAGATTCAGGCGTCCATTTAAACGCACAGAGCTTCAGTAATTTTCTAAGATTCAGGCGTCCATTTAAACGCACAGAGCTTCAGTAATTTTCTAAGATTCAGGCGTCCATTTAAACGCACAGAGCTTCAGTAATTTTCTAAGATTCAGGCGTCCATTTAAACGCACAGAGCTTCAGTAATTTTCTAAGATTCAGGCGTCCATTTAAACGCACAGAGCTTCAGTAATTTTCTAAGATTCAGGCGTCCATTTAAACGCACAGAGCTTCAGTAATTTTCTAAGATTCAGGCGTCCATTTAAACGCACAGAGCTTCAGTAATTTTCTAAGATTCAGGCGTCCATTTAAACGCACAGAGCTTCAGTAATTTTCTAAGATTCAGGCGTCCATTTAAACGCACAGAGCTTCAGTAATTTTCTAAGATTCAGGCGTCCATTTAAACGCACAGAGCTTGAGTAATTTTCTAAGATTCAGGCGTCCATTTAAAAAATAGGAGTCACAACCATCTTAATAAAGAATTTCATGTCAGTTACAATTTAATTTTTGAAACATTAAAAAAAGATGTTAGTTTATTCAGGGCAGGGGCTTTTATTCCATTTGCTGTTGAACATTCACTTGATAAACATTTTTCATGAATTAAGTACAAATAAAAAAAAAAGCTATTCAAATTTTTTGTTTTTTTTCCAAATCTTTAGCTTAGCCGTAGCCCTTTTTGAATGGTGGCCAAGCGGCAGTGTGTTCGACTGGCGTACTGAAGGTCCTGGGTTTGAATCTTGGTGCAGCTAGGATTTTTCCTGGGTCTGGAGGGTGTCCCTGAGTCTACCCAGCTCTGATGGGTACCTGACCTTAGTTGGGGTAAAGTAAAGGCGGCTGTGCAGGAACTGGTGAGCGCTGCTTCATCGGCCCTATGGATCAACTCGGTCCGACGGGTACTTTACCTTAGCCCCTCTTTGCTGGGTTTATTATCAGACCTCCTGGATGTGTAAAAACGCCAGTGTGTTGGGTGTCCCTGACTGTACCCATTGCTTTGGGGATAGCCCTGACCTTTGTGCTGTGCTGACCACACTATCCCCTGGTGTTATGACTCAAATTATATTAACCTATCAATTATTAATTATTATGGTCCAAGGGAAGTAACAAAGAAATTATTTAATTAAGTATTTAATAAGTAAACTCCCTTGTATTTGACACACTGTTTTTTCAGTAAGTCTCGAGGACACGGGAAAAGGAAGGGGTTTTTGGAATGTGTAGAAAATAGAGGTCGGTTGACAAGTAACACGACAGAGCGGTAACAAGAAATGTAATTCTCTCGCTCTTGACTTTAGTAGAGTGAACTACAATGTTTAATAATGAAGTATTTTGTAACCTGTATGTGCTAGAAGTCTGAACTGTAAGTAAATAAATATTATCCTTTTTTCGGCTGTAAAAGAATTCGTTGACTTCGTCATTTTATGCTGTAAAGAACTGTTTTGTTATACTTGTCTGATGATGGAGAGACTGATCATGCTACCACAATGCCAACACAAACAGACGAGTTAACAATGGTGGCAAGCGAAAAGTTTAACACAGGTTAAACTGCAGAAGTTTAACACTGCAGGCAACGACAGCGGCAACCGGCGGCATCATATTAGCAAGCGGCACGACTGCAAGCGATTCTACATTGAAACATGGCGAACAAAATGGCGGAAGGTCGTCAAGATGATGAGGACGGAAGTGACCTCATCAAGGTCAACCCAACTTAGTTTCCTGTTTCCGGTTCCTGACTGCTGCAACAATTGTTTGTTTACATTCATGCATCCTGTTATGATGAATGTTCGAATCTAATCTACTGGCCTGACATGGTCATTATGTCTGGAAAAATATTTCGTCTTCATTGAGGATTGGATCAATGCTAATCAACTGGCTCGACTTAGTCAGTTTCTTTGAAAAATTTATTTGGCCAGCAATCAACTGTTGTGTTTTATTGGCCTTCGTTCTAGCTTATTTGAGTCTACATGCTGATATATTTCTGGCCTCAATTTAATTCGTTGTGATGAGCTTAGCCTCAATTAATATCAGTGCATTTATTTACAGCCTTTCGTGAATTCTGTGTATGTACTTTACAGTAACTAAGTTAATTGCTTCGAACTCGTGATTGCAATCACTTCGCGTCAATCACTTCGCGTCAATCATTTCGCGTCAATCACTTCGCGTAAAACATTTCGCGATATCGTCTTTTAGACTCGTGATATTATTCGTGATGGTGCTGAATTACTTTAATTAAACTATTTACTAAATTACTTAGTTATAAAATAGCGGTTGTGTTAAAGCATTTTACTACAGGTTCAAGGTCAAGCAAGGTCAAGCAAGGTCAAGCTGTAGTTGATAAGTTGTTTTGTAACTACATGCTATTATTTATTATTCATGTTTTATGTTTATTTATGTACAAAAGGGCTTGGATTGGAGTGGCGAATATAATTTAATCTTCTTATATTCTATTGCTTCATTCTGTCTATCTTCTTCTTCTTTTATGCCTCTCAAGAAGATTATTTTATATGTATTCTTTTAGGGTTTTGTTTTTGTATATAGTTGGCTGGACTAATCATCCGCTTCCTACAGCTTAATGTGGGCCATCTATATCCGAATTTCAATATTTATGTTAGCTGTTTGAGTTTAGTTTGTACTTGTGTATTTATTTGTTTGTAAATATAGTAAAATAAATATGTGGTCTTGTCAATGTTTACCTATTGTAATTCTTTGGTCTAAATTTTCCTCTATCATTGTAAATTTTATACAGCCTTGTTTTTTATTTTTATTTATGTGTATGAATGCTATTTATGTTTAGTGTTTATATTTTATTTTGTTTCAAAGTGTTGGTTTTGTATTTTTCACAGGTTCATAACTTACAATATTTTCATGTACTGACCTATACATGAAATATTTTGACAGTGTTAATTGACAACACACTGACATATACATTTTCTTCTTTGAAAAAACTTGTGAAAATTTTTTTCACATCACATCACTTGTACATAATACATTGCTTGCATAAAATACTTATAATAATTTGCAAAGCAAAACATCACTGAACTATAAAATTTAATGCTTGCAGAAAAACTTGTAATAAATTTTGCAAAGCATGAAAATAATGAAATAAAACTTGAAAATAATGAAATAAAACTTGGACATTTAGCATTGTTATAAATTGTAATACATGTAAACAATGAACTAAATATCACTTGCAATTATAATACAATAATTTTGCAAAAATTTACACTTGAATGATTTAATGTTGTAATTCACACTTGAAAATTTTCAATTGAAGTTACAATTACAATTTCACTTGGATAATTTGGACTTGTAATAATAACAAGTATAAGGTGTTTCAAGCATTGAAACATAACAATTTGATTACAATACAACAATATGAAAATCAATTGATTGAATGTAATAATTTCTCAATCAATAATGAACATATAATGAAATACTATATAAATAATTTCATTAACAATTTCCATGAATTGAACTTGGAAAAATTATAATAATTTTGTTCATACAATAATTGAATAATAGTCCATATAATTTCTAAACTTCAAAAATGGCAACAAGCAGTGATTTCCACATGGAAACAAATGCTGAAATGTATAGTAGAGCAAAAATATTAGCTGATGAGTTTGGTTTAGAAAAAAAAGAAAGAGTTGATTTTATAGAACAAAAAGTTAAAGAATGGACTAAAGAACAGAAAGATTTAGCAGACAGAGAGAGAGATGAGCGTGCAGCAAAAAGGGCTCACGAAATAGAAATTAAAGACAAAGAATTGGAAATTGAGAAAGAAAAATCAAAACAAAATAATATTCCATCTACCAGTACTACAAAAGAAAATAATGATCTTAAAAGAATAAAAATAAGTTATTTTGACGGGAAAAACATAGATGCATTTTTCAAAACTTTTGAGATGCAACTCAAAGCTGAGCAAATACAAAAGAAAGACTGGCATAGATATCTATTCCAATCTGTGAAAGACAAAGCTCGTACTGCCATGTCATATATCAACATAGAAGATTGTGACTATGATGAGATAAAAAGACAAATGTTAGCATATTTCATTAAAACTCCAAACTGGTATAGAGAGAGATTCAACAATGCAAAATTAGATCAGTCACATGAGCCAACTGCGTTTGTGAAAGACATACAACATTACTTGATAACATGGTTAGAACTAATGAAAGTTGATCTTAAAGATCCAAATCAAATTATTGAAATGATAATTTATGACAAAATTCTTTCCATGGCAAGTACTGAATTATTTACATACTTGAAAGAAAAAGAAATCAATAATATTGATAAATTGATATCAGCAATAACTTCTTTCAAAGACAGTCATCCAAATAGTATCTTATCTAAAGAAAATCTGTCACAAAGCTTTAATTTTGTTCAAAATGATAGAAGAAGTCAATCAGTAAATACTAGACGTGACACAAAAGTTAAAAATCCAAATGTAAAATGTTTTTATTGTCAAAGATCAGGGCACATAGAATCTGAGTGTCTGAAGAAGATCAGAGATAAACAAAATAATGCCAATGAAACCAGAGGTCGCAATAGAAGTTATTCACGTAGCAAACAAAGACAGAGCAATAACTCAAATAATAATAAAGGAAGATTCACTTCTTTGAAACATAGCTCTAATAACAATAATTTAATTGTGTATCCTGCATTCCTAGGCAAACACAAGACACATTGTCTTAGAGACACAGCATGCACAACTGTTTGTGTGGATGAAAACTTAATACAAAGACTTGGGCATAGTAAAATTATAAGACATGATAACATTATGCTAGGCAATGGTTACCAAATCAAATGTCCTATCATAGATGTTTATATAGACACACCATGGTTCACTGGAATGGTTGAAGCAGCCATAGTAAAATCATGTATTGCTCCCATAATAATTGGCAATATACCAAATATCAAACCAGACAACAGTAAAACAATTTTTCAAGAATGGTTGTCATCTAAAAATTTTGATGAAGATTTAAAACCTGGTATTCTAGGACACTACATAATAAGATCTGTTGACACTGTTCATGTCAATTCAGCTTCATTAATGAATGAAAATGGAAAATCTAAAACTACATATAAAAGCACTTGTACAAATACTGATAATGACAATACAAATATTAAAGTTGTTCAAACTGATTCTACAAGTAAACCTGTTAACACTGCAAATACTAAATCTGTTAACACTGATTCTCATAGTGAAGTTTTCAAAACACAATGTTCACAAACTCCCAAAGCATTATGTGAAGAAAAGCAAACAAATACCATTAAGGAAAATTTTACATCATTGCATAATCTGAATGGAACTCTTTATTTATTTCCTGCTTTTGTAAATGGTATAGAAGTTATGTCATTGAGAGACACTGGTTGCAGTTGTTTGATAGTTCAAAAGAATCTTGTTCTTCCTAATCAATACATTGATGAATTTGAAAACATCACACTTGGTGATGGTAGTTCTGTTAGTTCACAATGTGCTATTGTCAACATTGATACACCTTGGATTTCAGGTGATATTAAAGCTTGTGTTTTAGAAAATTGTACAGCTCCTTTGATTATAGGAAATCTTACTGACATAAAACCTGATAATTTTATGGAAGTATACCATGAATGGATTGAACAGAGAAAATTGAAAAACATTAATAAGCCAAAGACAATAGATGAATATCACATGAATCCTATAGAGACATTATCTCATAAATTAAATCTGTTAAAAATTAACAATGTGGATCAAAATAAATGGACAAAGAATTTGCCTACAATAGAATTAGTTTCTAATTGTCAAACTACACCTGAAGTAAATCTAAAATTCCATAAATGGAATGGAACAGAGATGATAGTATCATACATTGAAAATTTTGAAAACATCTGTAATTCACAAAACATTTCAAAAGAACTCATGTCAATTTTATTAGCACAACATCTTGATTCAAATAAGAAAGCATTTCAAATAGCAAATAACAATCTAGATGACTATGAAATACAAAAGACTGAGTTAATAAAGTGTTTTTCAATAATGAATACTCCAAATAAGATAATAACTAGCAATGAAAATGATGCAAAACAGAATATTCAAAGTGAAGTGCATGAAGAGAAACAAAAAGTGAAAAGTATTAATTTCTGTAACATTACCAATGGAAATACTAATGAGTCAGATACATTGAATAAAATAAATCATGAAATTCTGTTAAAGGAACAAAACAATGATCCTTATATCATGAAATTGAAAAATAATCTAAACAGCAAAACATCATATAATGCTGACAAATTTAAATTTCAAAATGATATTATGATTAGAATAGTGAAAACAAATGAGTGTTCTAAGCAACAAATAATTATTCCAGAATCACTGACAAATTTAGTCATATCTGCAGCACATGATAATCCATTGTCTGCACATCAAGGTTTCAAAAAGACTCTTTATAATATTTCTAAACATTTCTGGTGGAAATGTATGAAAGTGGACATCAAGAAATACATTGACTCATGTCATAACTGTCAAGTTAAAAACAAGATACATAATGCACACATAGCTCCATTACAAAAAGTTGATAACATTGTATCTCCTTTTCATAAGATAGCAATTGATATCATCGGTCCAATGACCACTACAAGAACCACTAAAAGTAGATTTGCTTTAGTAGTCATAGATTTAGCGACTAGATGGATTGAAATTGTTCCATTGCGTGAAATAACATCTGAACGTATTTGTAATGCGTTATTGTCAATTTTCACAAGGTTTGGTTTCCCAAACATTGTTTTGAGTGATAATGGTCCTCAATTTGTATCTACATTGACATCTGTATTTCATAAACTGTTACATATAACACAAATCTTTTCAACTAGATACCATCCTCAGTCCAATGGATGCATTGAACGTGCAAATCAGACAATCAAATTGATGATTGAAAAAGTATGTCTAGAAAAACCAAAAGATTGGGATATTTATCTACCCATGATCTTATTTGCTTACAGAAATTCTATTCATTCTTCTACTGGTTATTCCCCATTTGAACTCATGTTTGGTCGCAAAGTAAAAAGTCCTTTAGAAAATTTCAAAAATAATATCTTGGATAATAATGAATTAGAATTTTCACCTGATGAATTTATTCAGTCAATTCAGGATCAAATAAATTACACCAATGAAATAACTAAAGAAAATCTTGAGTTATGTAATGAAAACAGTAGATTGTTATACAACAGAAACAGACACTTAAGATCATTAGAAGTTAATGATTTAGTTTTGATTCATTTACCAACAGGTATAGGTAACAACAAAGAATGGATTGGTCCTCATAAAATAATTCAAAAACTCAATGATGTTTCTTACAAAATTTTGGTAGATAATAGTGAAAGAAAATACCATATAAATAATCTCAGAAAATACAATGTCAGAGAAAATTCTCAAAATTTGAACACAGTACTAAACAACATTGGTGAAGAAGGAAGAGAAATTCCCATAATTGATGAATTTGATCAAAACAATATAAGTGAATTAAGTCAATATATGAATACTATAAATATTTCTAAGGAGAAAAGATCAGAAATTAAACTTGAACACATTAAATGTGAAGGCACTAAATCTAAAATAAAAGATATTTTAAATAAATATCAAGATATTATCAGTGAAACACCTGGAAAAACAAATGTCATAGAACATAAGATTGTTTTAAATGATACAACACCATTTAGATCTAAGACATATATTGTCCCACAGATGCTTAAATCAAAAGTTGATACTGAACTAAAAGTACTCTTAGACAATAAATTAATACAAAAATCAAATTCGCAATTCTCATCACCCATGGTTCTAGTAAAGAAAAAGAATGGTTCTATTCGCATTTGTTGTGACTACCGTAAATTGAACAAAGTGACGCAACTAGATCAGGAGGGTCTACCAAATGTAGATGACATTGTAAATACAATTGGTAATAGTAAAATATACACAACTTTGGATTTATGCAGGGGATTCTGGCAAATACCTATGTCAGAAGAAGCCAAACAATACACTGCATTTACCACACACCAAGGTTTATTTGAGTGGAATGTTATGCCATTCGGTCTTGTTAACAGTACTTCTACATTTACTAAAATGATGAGACAAATCTTACCAAGTCATCCCAACATAGTTCACTATGTTGACGACATCTGCTTACATTCTGATGACTGGGAAGAGCACTGTTTATTGCTAGAATACATTCTAATGATACTATACAAACACAATTTAACTATCTCACCAGATAAACTCAAAATTGGATTTCCAGAAATTGAATTTTTAGGGTACAAATTCACTAACAATGGTATCACCACTACAGATATGTTTCAAAGCAAAATATTAAATATCAAATTGCCTACCACAAAGAAACATGTTAGATCATTGTTAGGTCTTTTTAATTACTACAGTAAATTTATCCCTGACTATTCAAACATGGTAAAACCTCTTATTGAGCTTACCAAGAAATTTCAGCCCGAAAAAGTTCGCTGGTCTGATACTTGTCAAAAATCACTAGACACACTCAAATCTTTATTTGCAAAAGAACCTATACTGTCTACACTTAATGTTGAAGATGAAGTTATTGTAGCCACAGATGCTTCAAAGTTAGGTTTAGGTGCTTGTCTAATGAAAAAAGTAATTGATGAAAACACTATTTTGTACAAACCTGTGCAATATCTGAGTAGATGTCTAACAAACAGTGAAAAGAACTATAGTATCATAGAGTTAGAGTGTTTGGCAATATTCTGGGCTTTAACTAAACTCCAAAGATATCTTCTAGGCAGAAAGTTTACTGTTTTAGTTGACCATAAACCATTGAAAAATTTCAATATTAGCAATGTCAACAATAATAGGATAAACAAATATGCGTTACATTTATCTGATTACCAATTTGAGATCAAAACAATTAAAGGTATTGATATCCACATCCCTGACATCCTCTCACGTCTATCTGTTCACATTACTGACACAGACTAGATACTAACTGTACATACAATTTTCACTGTATATTTTATTATGTTTTTTGTATGATTATACTTCAAATTATTCTCTATGTCATTGGATAATTATGTTCATAAAATCTATGAATATAGATTTTATTTTTTTTAAGGGGGAGGGTATATGTTATGACTCAAATTATATTAACCTATCAATTATTAATTATTATGGTCCAAGGGAAGTAACAAAGAAATTATTTAATTAAGTATTTAATAAGTAAACTCCCTTGTATTTGACACACTGTTTTTTCAGTAAGTCTCGAGGACACGGGAAAAGGAAGGGGTTTTTGGAATGTGTAGAAAATAGAGGTCGGTTGACAAGTAACACGACAGAGCGGTAACAAGAAATGTAATTCTCTCGCTCTTGACTTTAGTAGAGTGAACTACAATGTTTAATAATGAAGTATTTTGTAACCTGTATGTGCTAGAAGTCTGAACTGTAAGTAAATAAATATTATCCTTTTTTCGGCTGTAAAAGAATTCGTTGACTTCGTCATTTTATGCTGTAAAGAACTGTTTTGTTATACTTGTCTGATGATGGAGAGACTGATCATGCTACCACAATGCCAACACAAACAGACGAGTTAACACCTGGTATGCTGTATACCTCAGAAAAACACTGAACTCTGCTTTACTAGCCCTCTGGACCTGCATGGCCCGAGGAGCTTGTTACTTTATAGTAATTATTGCCCTAGGCTCAAATATTTCATTTAGAATTGCTAGGCAGACAGATCCACCATAACTCAAATATTTCATTTAGAATTGCTAGGCTGACAGATCCACCATTACTCAAATATTTCATTTAGAATTGCTAGGCAGACAGATCCACCATAACTCAAATATTTCATTTAGAATTGCTAGGCTGACAGATCCACCATTACTCAAATATTTCATTTAGAATTGCTAGGCAGACAGATCCACCATTACTAATTGTTTAAATCTCAATACATTGAATATGTAAGTGTAGAAAACAATAATCTTTTATATCAAAGGAGAGATTACTATATAATGTAAAAAAAGGTAGCTTTGCATCTAATTAGCTATGAGCCAACAGAGAAATAAAAGTCCCTGTTTCTGTTGTTTAAGGAGAACTAAAAATAATAGAACAGACTTATCCCCCCTGATGACTTGTGTTACCGTCTGTTGTCTATCTACGATCTTGTTCACTATAAAATTAAACTCAAAGCCACTCAATGTATGTTCAAAGAAGATCTTGAACTTATGTACAATATTAACCCTTCCAGTACCTACCTACTTTTCTGCTATGTATACCTTCAGTCCCAGCCATTATTTTACTAATTATTCCCAGTGCTTTTTTTGTGACGGTACGCACCGGTACGGAGTACCGGCACCCTTTTCAATGTGGGGAATAAATTATTACTTTTCTTGTATTTTAACGTTTATTATTAATTATTATATTATTAATTTGTTAAAATTGAATTATTTTAAAATTGTGCGTAATAAGAATTAAAATATAAAATGTGAAACTGCTTTAAAAGTTAGGCAATCCATCACTGAGTACCGGCACCTATATTTTTACAAAAAAAGCACTGATTATTCCCTATGCCCCAGACTTTATTTCAGGATGGCTGAGACATCGATAGGGTTCCGAAATTATTTTTTTTACGTTTTTGTTGTTAAAAATTAATAATAACATGTAGAGAGTAAATTGCTAGAAACATAATAACTTACCTTATTAGAATAATCTAATTGATAAAATAATTGTATTTATTCCTAATATTAATTCATGAGAAAAAGTTTCATCAACTCGTAAGTCCATAATAACGGAAGATAATTCAGTCGCGTCCATTTGAACCACACTTTCAATTTCACAAAATAACTCAGTAATTGATCAATTTTGGTAATTTAAATCGCGAAATAAAATTCAACTATTCAGCTATCAAATAAATATTCTGCCCGAGACTATGGTGAATGGTCAAATCCTTTATTTTGTTCTTAAATAGACACCCTTCCTTGGGGAATATTTACACGCCTGGGTTCCAGGGGATTTTGTATTTTGATGACAATATATAACTGAGAAAAAGAAATAGGTCGTTGACTATATAAGCTCCCGGGACTGTAAGGGTTAACAACTTCTTTGGTAGCTAAGCAGAAATCAACAACAGCAAACCGCATTAGTATGTGCTTACAGAAGCTAAAAATGCTATACACATATAACACTTGGTTTAATTTACTCTCTTTAGAAACCAGCCGCCACCACAAGATCGCCACAAATCCACATCAAGAAACTTCCAGAAATAAAAGTTCAGGATGTCTGGACAGTTAAGGAGGTGGAAGAACATTTTTTCAGGTAGAGGTCATTTGATTGAAACTGTTTTACATTCACATTGTCATTTAAAGCTGTCATTTGGTAATGAAGAAGCAATTAAATTAAATCTTATAAAGGCTTGCAGATAATTGATATTAAGTGAAAGCATTTCAGTTGAAAATAATGTTGTGCAGTTATGAATTTCATGATTAAAGTTTTTGCAATCATTAGGAAAAAATCACAACTTTAAAAATTGTTAGGGAAAAATCATAACTCTTACGATAGTGGGGGGAGCCCAACAAACAGAAGAGTTGGAAGGGAGGTATGTTGAGGGAGAAATGCTGTAAGATAGGGAAAGTTAAAATTGAGGTCGTGAGACCTAATATTATTGGAAATATTTTGTTCAACAGCCTACCACGGTTTGTTTTTATAACCTAGATACAGTTCCACGGGTGACACTTTTTAATTAGAAAACGTATCAGTTCTAGAGAGTGATGTCCGGAGTGTTGAGCGGACAGGGTGTCGAGCTGAACAGCGTATGTTAGATAGAGTGTAGATTTTGCTATCGAGGTTCTGTTGCTTAGAGTTAGGCAGAGACTGGTCACAGATGTAGATGTATAGATAGTTGATAGTAGTGTAGATGTTGAGCAATACAATAAGCTATCATGTTGTAGAGAGCAGTCAGCAATGTAACTTTTATGTCATTATATTCATAATAAATTTGATATGTGTTACACAAGCTTTGGAGTTCAATTCATATTTGTGTGAAAGTGGTATTTGCTAGTATGCACTAACATGGTCAAAGGGAAATGACTCAGTAAATAGTCAAAAGTCAATTGTATAGTACAAGAGTTATGGGGACTGGGAAGATTGTAAATGTCACATTCTAGTTTGTTCTACTGCGTCGTAGCTATACAAAGCATGATTTGCACGTTTTACAGGTCTCAGTCTGATCACGGGGTTTTACATGTCTCAGTCTGATCACGGGGGGTAAAGGACCGGAGAATAGGCAGTCGACTCAAATATCTAGAAGCGTATAGACGCATACGTTAGACTCGGAACTATACCACATTTTATCAGAATACTATTTCATTTCTTGGACTTATATTATATTATATTATTCATTGGATATTATATGTGACTGTGATTTAATGTGATTAAATATATTTGTGCTGCAGAAGAGCGTTGTCAGATCACTTGTGATTATAGATATTTTATTGAGTTCTTGAGGAAGGTATAAATTACTAGTTTAATGAACTGAACATTGTTGTTCAATGGGGATAAAGCAAACGCCTCATTAACAGCTGGTGGCAGCCTGGTAAAAAGAAGAGATTATGGTGCAGCGAGTGCTGGCGATTGAAAAAATCATTATCGAGTCGTAAATTTGACATTTTTATAAACCATACAATATGGTCTGAGCAGCATACCAGTTTTTAACTGAAGTCTGAGTCCGACATAAATAAATATACTAATTTTTCATCTGAGCAACATATTAGCTCTATGATTTCAAGAGAAAATTCATGGATTGAATTTTTCTTAATGTCGTACAAATGGATAAAAAAATGTACTAATATATCGAAAGGAATACACCGGACATAATTTTCGGAACCGGATGTAAAGTAAAAAAAAAGATCATGTTGACAACTAATAAATATTCAATGTGGTTTATTATCGTCATCGGAAGAACATTTTACTTGACAATATAAACATTCTATATTATAAACCTTGTCAAGTAATGAACTGATGCAGGTTGGTGAACATTAATAACGAAACTCTTCCTGTCGTAACTAAATTCGTGATGTTGACATGTTCTCTACATGTTGAAGCCTAAGACTACCAATACTCGTTTCAATCCTGAACTATCTGATGTGCTGACCGAATCTGAGGTGTACCGAAACTATCTGATGTGCTTACCGAATCTGAAGTGTACCGAAACTATCTGATGTGCTTACCGAATCTGAAGTGTACCGAAACTATCTGATGTGCTTACCGAATCTGAAGTGTACCGAAACTATCTGATGTGCTTACCGAAACTATACCGAATCTGAATTTAAGAAAAACTATTGACTTTAAAGTTAAATATTAATGTGTACCAAAAGACTTTTGACATTTATAATGGTATACATTTTTTAATTCTGGGTTTTATTTAACCTAAATCTGAATTATTCTCAAGGAACCTTAAAATTATTGTGATTTCATACTGGATTATTAGTTAAGTAATTGTGTATTTCGAACAAGGATTTACAAACACTTTAATTACTTCATATTTTCTCAAACTTAATAATCCTAATGTTTATTATTATGCATGTTTACATTTCGTATTGCTATATGTATTAATGGTCTTGGTGGTAGTAGTTTGGCATATATCTCTCAATTTCTAAATCTTACTCTGTCTGTACTCTACTTCTGTTTCTTACAGAGAGATACATGTTAAATGATTCTTTGATAGGGTAATTTCTGTTAGCTGTATTGACTTGTTTGTTTTTGTTCAAATATTGAAGTAAAATTATTGTCTTTGTCAATGTTGATAAATATTGTGATTCTAGTGTGAACATTTCCTCTATTACTGTTGTCCATGCAGCATTTGTGTCCTTAATTAAGATTGTGTTGTGTTTCATTTATTTTAGTTATACATAATTGTTGTGTTGTGTTTCATTTATTTTAGTTATACATAATTGTTGTTTTGTTTTGTTTTGTTTTTTAAATATAATTAATATTATTGGTTCAAGATAACCACTATTATTTCTGATAGATTCTTGATAGTAACAATAACTATCAATTGTTTATAAATATAATTTATGCAATGGTAAATATTTATGTACACACTATAGAAAATAGTAAATAAGGCATTTTTACAAATATAATAATTGACAATAGTCAACATTTACATACAAGTAAAGTAAATTACACACTATAGAAAATAGTAAATAATGCATTTTTACAAATATAATAATTGACAATAGTCAACATATACATACAAGTAAAGTAAATTGAAAAATAAGAAGAGAAAATAATTTATCAATCAAAATATTATGCTTTGCATTGTTCCAATTCCAACATGCTTTCAATTATAATAGCATTGTGAATATAAATAATAGTATTGCAAGTGTTTAGCTTCAACTTAATAATACATGGTCTGCATAATAATTATAAGCATTACATTGTGAATGTACACTCTATAAATAATAATAAATAATAGCATTGTCCTATACAAAATAATATTTTATTTTTAATGATCAAGAATTAAATATGGATGTAAAAGTTAAATTAATGTATGAAGAAGCTAAAGCTTTAGCTAAGGAATTTGAAATAACAGAAAAAAAAGAATTGCAAGAATTTATAGAAAAGAAAGTAAAAGAGTTAAAAAAGGAATTATCTGATAAAGAAAGAGATGAGCGTGCAGAAAGTAGGTCACATGAACTTAAACAAAAAGAATTAGACAATGAACTTAAACAAAAAGAATTAGAATTAGAACTTAAACAAAAAGAAATACAATTAAAACTAGACCATGAATTAGAACTAGCTAAATTGCAACAAACTAAGGTTGAGCATTCAACTAATTCATCTAATAAACATGGCGTTAGATTTAAAATGCCACCATTTGATGGAAAAGAAAAAATTTTAGATTTTTTAACTCTCTTTGAAACAACATGTAAAGGGTATAACATTCCGCAATCGGAATGGTATATTCATTTAATTCCTCAATTGAAAGACAAAGGAAGGGAAGCATTAGCTCATATTGATAAAGAGATTACTGATTACACAATAATTAGAGAACAGTTGATAAAATTTTTTATCCATTCAGAGGACTATTATAGACAAAAATTTCATTCTTTTTTATTAACTGATAAAATAGAACCAAGAGCTTTTGTCTCTGAAGTGAAATCATTCTTATTAACTTGGTTAGAACTAATTAAAATAGACACAAAAAATCCCAATGAAATTATTGAGATGGTAGTAGTAGATAAAGTGTTACAAATGGCTTCCAAACCTTTGTTTACACATATTATGGAGAGGAAAGTAAGAAATATTGAAAATTTAATAGATGCTATCTCCAATTTTAAAGATAGTAATCCCAATGTAGAACTTACTAAACAGACTCAAACAGTAAATACCATGCAAAATAGAAGACATAGGAGCTATTCACCTCCTAGAACAAATAGTCAATATGGTAGAAGACAAAACTATGGTAATGAAACAAATACAAACAGACAAAATCTTAGATGTCAATTTTGTAATCGTTATGGACATATAGACAGATTTTGTGGTTTCAGAATAAAACAATTAAGTAACAGGTATAGACAAAATGAATATAGCCAAAATAATCAAAATTTTCAAAATAAAAACTTTACAAGACAGAATTTTCCACAAGGAAATCAAAACTTTACAAGACGGAATTTTCCACAAGGAAATCAAAATCAAAACTTTACAAGACTGAATTTTCCACAAGGAAATTCTACAAATCAGCATGTTACCAATCCAAATTCTGCAAATCAAAATTTTCAGAATAGAAATAAAGGCTATACAAATAATCCTACTACTCACAGAAACAATGTAATATTTGAGAATAAAGGTCAACTGATCTTATTCCCTGCATATGTTGAGGGAATACGTACCTATTGTCTAAGGGATACTGGTTCATCTCTCACTTGTGTAGATGAGAGGATTATTCCTCCTCATAAAGCCAAAAATATCTTAAGGATAGAAACAATTAAACTAGGTAATGGATCTATGGTTAGTTGTCCAATCACTACCATACAAATTGATACTCCTTGGCTTACAGGATATACTGAAGCAGCCATTTTAAAAAAATTGTGTTGCTCCCCTAATAATAGGTAATACATATGGAGTCAAACAGGACAATAGTTTTGAAATATTTCAACAATGGATGGATCTTAAATCCACAGATTTAAACTTAAAACCTGTAATTTTGTTAGAAAATAATCAACTGGGAGATTTATCACAAGATGAATTCGGCCCTGCCTTGCAAACTGTCAGCTTTTTACAAACACTAGGCAAGTCAGACAGTAGCATTATTAATGACACACCTAATATAGATATACCTATAAACAAAGTGAAAGAAAATCTAATGCCTAAATGGAATGGTACAGAGAAATTGAATCAATATATTGAAAGGTTTGAAGAACAGTGTGAAATAAATAATATACCTAAACAATTGCATGCCATATCACTGTGCAAACATTTAGAAAATCACAAAGCAATATACAATATTGCAGAGAAAGAAATCAATGACTTTCAAACATTGAAAACAAACATTTTAGCATATATTGATACTACTCAAAAGAAAAATGAAACACAAATGAAAAAACGTGAACAGATTAGCTTAAATAGTATGCCTTTTGATGAACAAACATTAAAAAATGAACAAAAACAAGATGAGTATATAAACAAAATTGTGTCACAACTTGGTAAAGAAAATTTTAAACAAGGACAAATGAAATTAATTAATGGAATTCTTTGTAGGATAGAAACAAAAACTAATATAACTCAAATAGTTGTGCCAAAATCTTTGACAGTGAAAATAATGAAAATTTCGCATGATAATGCATTAGCAGGTCACTTAAGTACAAAAAAAACTTGTAACAAAATCAAAAACAACTTCTGGTGGCCCAATTTAGAAAAGGATTTGAAAACGTTCATAAAAAGTTGTTCAACATGTCTGATACATAATCAGAAAAATTCAAAACATAAAGCACCTTTACAAAAAACAGATACTGTAGACAAACCTTTTGTAAAGATAGCCATTGATATTATTGGACCTATGAAAGAAGCTAGGAATTCAAAAGCAAAATTTGCATTAACACTCATAGATATGGGTAGTAGATGGGTGGAAGTAATCCCTCTAAGAGAAATAACCGCAGATAGAGTATGTAACTCACTATTGCCAATATTCTGCAGATTTGGATTTCCTAAAACTATATTAAGTGATAATGGTACCCAATTCAAATCCAAATTGACTCAAGCTTTTACTAAAATGCTCAACATAACACAAATTTTTAGTTCAATCTACCACCCAGAGTCAAACGGTATGGTTGAAAGGGCAAATCAGACTATAAAACAAATGTTAGCTAAGGTTTGCGAAGAACACCCTTATGAATGGGATGAATTCCTACCAGCCATTCTCTTTGCTTATAGACAGGCAAAGCATGAAAGCACTGGTTACTCACCTTTTGAGTTAATCTTTGGTAGAAATGCCAATGGTCCATTAGAGAATTTTAAAGCAGAATTACTAAAAACCAAAGAAACAAAAATGTCACCTTTTGATCTAATAAATAAGACAGAAAAACATATGCAAACAGCATATCAATTTGCTGTGGAAAAAAACCAAGAAATTAAAGAAAAAACCATACTTAGAGAAAACATGAATAAAAACTTAAGAAAGTTAGAAATAGGAAACAAAGTACTTGTATATTTACCCATTGGTTCTGGTAATACTATGCAATGGAAAGGTCCTTATGACATTATACATAAATTGTCAGATGTTACATATAAAATTGACATAAATGGTAGTGAAAAAATTGTTCACATCAACAATTTAAGACATTATGAAGAAAGCAATATAGTTGATACTACATCAAAAACTAATGACAAAATAGAAAACAACAATGTTGTCATCGTTGAAGATGAAAATATTAAAGACATTCCAAGTAATGTTAACTACTTGTGTGGCATGACTGCAAATACAACTAATGAATTAGAGCAAATTAATTTAGATCATATTCCAAGTGTAGAAACTAAAATTAAAATAGTGAAAATATTAAACAAATTTAAAGATACAATCACAGAAACACCTGGTTTGACTAATGTTATTGAACATACAATAGAATTAACTGACAAAAAAGAGTTTAGATCAAAAGCTTATAGAATTCCACAAATGCTAGTTGACAAAGTGGATAAAGAATTGGACCAATTAATTGAAAATAAGATTATAAACAAATCTATGTCTCAATACTCTTCACCAATGGTAATAGTAAGAAAAAAAAATGGTTCAATTAGACTTTGCTGTGACTATCGCAAATTAAATAAAATCACAAAAATTGATCAGGAAGGGTTACCTAACATAGACAATATCATCAATACTATGGCAACTGGGAAAATATTTTCCACTATAGACTTGACCAGAGGTTTTTGGCAAGTACCTCTAGATAAAAATTCTAAAGATTACGCAGCTTTTATCACACATAGAGGTGTGTTTAACTGGAATGTAATGCCATTTGGTCTCATAAATAGTACTGCAACTTTCACTAAATTAATGAGAAAAATTCTTCCTCAAAGAAACAACATAATTCACTATGTGGATGATGTATGTATATATACAGAAACTTGGGATGAACACTTGACTATCTTAGAAGAAGTCTTACAAATACTAAAAGATAACAATTTAACTGTATCCCCAACTAAATTAAAGATAGGACAAACAGAAATTGAATTTCTGGGACATACATTTTCTAATGGCCAAGTCAAGCCAACAGAACAATTACACAAAAAGATCTTAGAAATAAAGACACCTAAAACTAAGAAAGAAGTTAGAGCACTCTTAGGTTTATTCAATTATTACAGCAAGTTTATTCCAAAATACAGTCAAATAGTTAGACCTATCATAGATCTTACAAAAAAATTTCAACCAAATTATGTAAATTGGAATAATGAATGTGAACAATCATTCAGACAACTAGTTAATGAGTTTTCTAAAGAACCAATTCTGGAAACTATTCAGAAAGATGATGAAATTATTTTAGCCTGTGATGCCTCAAAAATAGGACTAGGTGCTTGTATTTTTAAGAAAGTAATGATAGATTCAGAAATGGTGTACAAACCAGCATTCTATATAAGCCGTGCATTAACTAATAGTGAAAAAAATTTCAGTATATTGGAATTGGAAGGTTTATGCATAGCTTATGCTGTATTGAAATTTCAATACTATTTGTTAGGACGTAAGTTTACAATTCTCACAGATCACAAACCATTAGTAAATTTTAATGTGTCAAATGTAAATAACAAACGCATAAACAAATATGCATTATTACTATCTGATTATCAGTTTCAGATCAAAAGCATAGTTGGAAAAGATAATCATTTGCCAGATGTGTTATCAAGATTATCCATTTATATCCCAGATATTGAATAGACAATATTGAAAGATAATTGTCTAGGACTAATGTAAAACTTGAGACTTCAGATTTTTGATCTCATAGTTAATAAGATGGTGTATAACTTCTGTAAGACACCGATGTAAATTGTTTTTATGATGATTATTTATGTTTTATGATGATTATTTATGTGTTTTTTTGTACTATGATTACATGAATATTACATGACTTAATTAGATACGTTAACTATTGATATGCAACTAAATATTTCATTGATTTTTTAACAATAATTTATGTTCCCTATATATGTAATTATGCAAAAATAATAATGAATTATTATTTTTTTCCGGGAGGGGTGAGTAATGCTAGTATGCACTAACATGGTCAAAGGGAAATGACTCAGTAAATAGTCAAAAGTCAATTGTATAGTACAAGAGTTATGGGGACTGGGAAGATTGTAAATGTCACATTCTAGTTTGTTCTACTGCGTCGTAGCTATACAAAGCATGATTTGCACGTTTTACAGGTCTCAGTCTGATCACGGGGTTTTACATGTCTCAGTCTGATCACGGGGGGTAAAGGACCGGAGAATAGGCAGTCGACTCAAATATCTAGAAGCGTATAGACGCATACGTTAGACTCGGAACTATACCACATTTTATCAGAATACTATTTCATTTCTTGGACTTATATTATATTATATTATTCATTGGATATTATATGTGACTGTGATTTAATGTGATTAAATATATTTGTGCTGCAGAAGAGCGTTGTCAGATCACTTGTGATTATAGATATTTTATTGAGTTCTTGAGGAAGGTATAAATTACTAGTTTAATGAACTGAACATTGTTGTTCAATGGGGATAAAGCAAACGCCTCATTAACAGTATTGAATTAGAAACTCAAGAAATATGAACTCGTAACAATAACTTTATGAAATATAAGTTTAAAAAATCATAACTTTATGAAATGTTGGTGAAAAAAACTTTTTTAATGTTAGCGGAAAAAACATAACTTTAGGAAACGTGAGGAAAAAAATTACTAAGTCAATGACCCAAATGATGATGAACTTTCACACTAAGGTTTCTTATTGCATTAAATACATGTGCATTTTGCTTGTTTTTTTTATTGTTCAGGTACTTAGAGAACAAGGATGTTAAATGCACTAAAGATGCACGCCTAGGCAGCTGGAATGACGGAGGTTGGAACGTTTGCATGTCACCGCCTTACAAATTTATACCTCCTTGCGTTGTTTATTCCTTTGGGTAAATATGCGCATCTAAAGCTACTTATGCTTTTGTTTTTTATTTCAGTTTTCTATTTGTAAGTAGTCATTCTAGTTTATGTGGGCTTCTGTGGCCTAGGGGCAGCGCATTTAGCTAGCATTCTAAAGATCCTGGGTTCAAATCCTTGTGAATGCTAGTATTTATTCCAGGGTCTGTAGGTTGTCTTCAAATCTCCCCTGACATTAGTTGTGGCAAAGAAACTTCTTCTTCTTCATATTACTGTGGAGATCCCATTAAGAGACCGAGGAAAGAGTCCACAATTTAACTAAACATAAAATATAAAAAAAACATCACCAAAAAACAATTATATAGAAGAGTGTCAATTTAGGTTTTTAGACCAGCCCTTCAGTGACAATTTGAAAGCCTTACAATTACAGGCCCTATGAATCCCATAGGTATGACAAGGATACTTACTTTACTTTAATCTAGTATGACATGGATACTGACTTTACTTTAATCTAGTATGACAGGGATACTGACTTTACTTTAATCTAGTATGACAGTGATACTGACTTTACTTTAATCTAGTATGACAGGGATACTGACTTTACTTTAATCTAGTATGACAGGGATACTGACTTTACTTTAACAGGGATACTTACTTTACTTTAATCTAGTATGACAGGGATACCGACTTTACTTTAATCTAGTATGACAGGGATACTTACTTTACTTTAATCTAGTATGACAGGGACACTTACTTTACTTTAATCTAGTATGATAGGGATACTTACTTTACTTTAATCTAGTATGACATGGATACTGACTTTACTTTAATCTAGTATGACAGGGATACTGACTTTACTTTAATCTAGTATGACAGGGATACTTACTTTACTTTAATCTAGTATGACAGGGACACTTACTTTACTTTAATCTAGTATGACAGGGATACTTACTTTACTTTAATCTAGTATGACAGGGATACTTACTTTACTTTAATCTAGTATGACAGGGATACTTACTTTACTTTAATCTAGTATGACAGTGATACTTACTTTACTTTAATCTAGTATGACAGGGATACTGACTTTACTTTAATCTAGTATGACAGGGATACTGACTTTACTTTAATCTAGTATGACAGGGATACTGACTTTACTTTAATCTAGTATGACTGGGATACTTACTTTACTTTAATCTAGTATGACAGGGATACTGACTTTACTTTAATCTAGTATGACAAGGATACTTACTTTACTTTAATCTAGTATGACAGGGATACTGACTTTACTTTAATCTAGTATGACAGGGATACTGACTTTACTTTAATCTAGTATGACAGGGATACTTACTTTACTTTAATATAGTATGACAGCGATACTTACTTTACTTTAATCTAGTATGACATGGATACTTACTTTTACTTTAATCTAGTTTAGTTGTTGGCCCTGAACATGACTTATGGTTTTAGATTTTAACTGCTGAAATTTATGGCCATTTTCTTCTTAGCATCGGTGATGACTGGTTGTTTGATGATAGCGTTGCTAATGGTTACAGGTGTAATGTTTTAGCTTTTGACCCCAGGTGAGTGACTCTTGGCTTGCTGAGATTTCATTGGTAATGGTAAATGACTTTATGTATATGTCTGTGATTTATACCTGTACACTGGACATACACTATACTGTGTTACACTCCTGAAATACCAACATATATAAAGTTTAATTTTAACATATATAAAGTTTAATTTAGTGAGGAAGAATGCTGTATAAGAAAAGGATGCTACTGCTATAACTAGTATAATAACTTGTATCAAGCTGAAAGTCTGTCTACCTCTCACGCATCCTGCAGCCAGGGAGACTTATGAAAGCTGCTTCACTGTCCCTGGAGGTTAAATTGATATGACTGGAGTACTTTACTTTTTACTTTACTCATTACTTAAGTATTTGTTTTGTAATTTGGGACATAATGGTATTTATCACTTTAGCTAATGACACAATTATTTTTTAAATACAAAAATAACACATATTGTAAAGATGAAATGTCTGTAAATACTTGTTGTCAATGTAATTTCTGTGGTGCCTATTTGTAATTCCTAATGCCCCCCCCCCTATTAAATCCATTTCTTGTTTCTTATTTTTATCAGCATAGAGATGCCGCAGTCAATGAACAATGCGCTGATTAAGTTTTACAACATCGGCTTAGGGGATAAGAATGAAATCAATTCAAAAGGATGGCAGATGAAAACTTTGAAGCAACATTTGAAAGACACTGGATACTGGGGAGTAAGTTGTGAATAATGTCTCATTTAATACTTACACGTTTATTATTGCCTAATGGTCTGGTTGATTCAGTTACAGGCCTAATAATATAATATTCAATAATATGTCATTAATCTGTTAATTTTTTAAAGGCTCCTCATTATATTCTATTAATGGTTCATAAAACGTAGAAAATGTGCTTGTTTTAGTGAGAATAGCTAGTTTTTTTCATTTAAGAAGTTAAAATTAGTTCCATTGCAAATGCTTATATAAAGTTATTCCACAGTATTATGTATTACAAGTTCAGATGAAATATTAGGTTTTTGAGTAGTTCACGGCATGCATAAAATTGAATGTTTATGGCTTTTCTGATTAATTATTTCTAAATATATAAAAAAAAGGTAAAGTACCCTTCGGAACAAACTGATCATAGGGCTGGTGAAGCAGCGTTCACCAATTTCTGTGGCCATGGCATACGAGGGGATGTGTGGCCAGCACAATGCCCAGCCGCCTTTACTCTATCCCTACTATTGTCAGGTTCCCATCAGAGCTGGGTAGACTCAGGGACACAGCCGCCTTTACTCTATCCCAACTATTGTCAGGTTCCCATCAGAGCTGGGTAGACTCAGGGACACAGCCGCCTTTACTCTATCCCTACTATTGTCAGGTTCCCATCAGAGCTGGGTAGACTCAGGGACACAGCCGCCTTTACTCTATCCCTACTATTGTCAGGTTCCCATCAGAGCTGGGTAGACTCAGGGACACAGCCGCCTTTACTCTATCCCTACTAATGTCAGGTACCCATCAGAGCTGGGTAGACTCAGGGACACAGCCGCCTTTACTCTATCCCTACTAATGTCAGGTACCCATCAGAGCTGGGTAGACTCAGGGACACAGCCGCCTTTACTCTATCCCTACTAATGTCAGGTACCCATCAGAGCTGGGTAGACTCAGGGACACAGCCGCCTTTACTCTATCCCTACTAATGTCAGGTACCCATCAGAGCTGGGTAGACTCAGGGACACAGCCGCCTTTACTCTATCCCTACTAGTGTCAGGTTCCCATCAGAGCTGGGTAGACTCAGGGACACAGCCGCCTTTACTCTATCCCTACTATTGTCAGGTTCCCATCAGAGCTGGGTAGACTCAGGGACACAGCCGCCTTTACTTTACCCCACCTAATGTCAGGTACCCATCAGAGCTGGGTAGACTCAGGGACACAGCCGCCTTTACTTTACCCCACCTAATGTCAGGTACCCATCAGAGCTGGGTAGACTCAGGGACACAGCCGCCTTTACTCTATCCCTACTATTGTCAGGTTCCCATCAGAGCTGGGTAGACTCAGGGACACAGCCGCCTTTACTTTACCCCACCTAATGTTAGGTACCCATCAGAGCTGGGTAGACTCAGGGACACAGCCGCCTTTACTTTACCCCACCTAATGTCAGGTACCCATCAGAGCTGGGTAGACTCAGGGACACAGCCGCCTTTACTTTACCCCACCTAATGTCAGGTACCCATCAGAGCTGGGTAGACTCAGGGACACAGCCGCCTTTACTTTACCCCACCTAATGTCAGGTACCCATCAGAGCTGGGTAGACTCAGGGACACAGCCGCCTTTACTTTACCCCACCTAATGTCAGGTACCCATCAGAGCTGGGTAGACTCAGGGACACAGCCGCCTTTACTTTACCCCACCTAATGTCAGGTACCCATCAGAGCTGGGTAGACTCAGGGACACAGCCGCCTTTACTTTACCCCACCTAATGTCAGGTACCCATCAGAGCTGGGTAGACCTAGGGACACAGCCGCCTTTACTTTACCCCACCTTATGTCAGGTACCCATCAGAGCTGGGTAGACTCAGGGACACAGCCGCCTTTACTTTACCCCACCTAATGTCAGGTACCCATCAGAGCTGGGTAGACTCAGGGACACAGCCGCCTTTACTTTACCCCACCTAATGTCAGGTACCCATCAGAGCTGGGTAGACTCAGGGACACAGCCGCCTTTACTCTATCCCTACTATTGTCAGGCACCCATCAGAGCTGGGTAGACTCAGGGACACAGCCGCCTTTACTCTATCCCTACTATTGTCAGGTACCCATCAGAGCTGGGTAGACTCAGGGACACAGCCGCCTTTACTCTATCCCTACTAATGTCAGGTACCCATCAGAGCTGGGTAGACTCAGGGACACAGCCGCCTTTACTCTATCCCTACTATTGTCAGGTTCCCATCAGAGCTGGGTAGACTCAGGGACACAGCCGCCTTTACTCTATCCCTACTAATGTCAGGTACCCATCAGAGCTGGGTAGACTCAGGGACACAGCCGCCTTTACTCTATCCCTACTATTGTCAGGTTCCCATCAGAGCTGGGTAGACTCAGGGACACAGCCGCCTTTACTCTATCCCTACTAATGTCAGGTACCCATCAGAGCTGGGTAGACTCAGGGACACAGCCGCCTTTACTCTATCCCTACTATTGTCAGGTACCCATCAGAGCTGGGTAGACTCAGGGACACAGCCGCCTTTACTCTATCCCTACTAATGTCAGGTTCCCACAGAGCTGGGTAGACTCAGGGACACAGCCGCCTTTACTCTATCCCTACTAATGTCAGGTTCCCACAGAGCTGGGTAGACTCAGGGACACAGCCGCCTTTACTCTATCCCTACTAATGTCAGGTACCCATCAGAGCTGGGTAGACTCAGGGACACAGCCGCCTTTACTCTATCCCTACTATTGTCAGGTACCCATCAGAGCTGGGTAGACTCAGGGACACAGCCGCCTTTACTCTATCCCTACTAATGTCAGGTTCCCACAGAGCTGGGTAGACTCAGGGACACAGCCGCCTTTACTCTATCCCTACTAATGTCAGGTTCCCACAGAGCTGGGTAGACTCAGGGACACAGCCGCCTTTACTCTATCCCTACTATTGTCAGGTACCCATCAGAGCTGGGTAGACTCAGGGACACAGCCGCCTTTACTCTATCCCTACTATTGTCAGGTTCCCATCAGAGCTGGGTAGACTCAGGGACACAGCCGCCTTTACTCTATCCCTACTATTGTCAGGTACCCATCAGAGCTGGGTAGACTCAGGGACACAGCCGCCTTTACTCTATCCCTACTATTGTCAGGTACCCATCAGAGCTGGGTAGACTCAGGGACACAGCCGCCTTTACTCTATCCCTACTATTGTCAGGTACCCATCAGAGCTGGGTAGACTCAGGGACACAGCCGCCTTTACTCTATCCCTACTATTGTCAGGTACCCATCAGAGCTGGGTAGACTCAGGGACACAGCCGCCTTTACTCTATCCCTACTATTGTCAGGTACCCATCAGAGCTGGGTAGACTCAGGGACACAGCCGCCTTTACTCTATCCCTACTATTGTCAGGTTCCCATCAGAGCTGGGTAGACTCAGGGACACAGCCGCCTTTACTCTATCCCTACTATTGTCAGGTACCCATCAGAGCTGGGTAGACTCAGGGACACAGCCGCCTTTACTCTATCCCTACTATTGTCAGGTACCCATCAGAGCTGGGTAGACTCAGGGACACAGCCGCCTTTACTCTATCCCTACTATTGTCAGGTACCCATCAGAGCTGGGTAGACTCAGGGACACAGCCGCCTTTACTCTATCCCTACTATTGTCAGGTACCCATCAGAGCTGGGTAGACTCAGGGACACAGCCGCCTTTACTCTATCCCTACTATTGTCAGGTACCCATCAGAGCTGGGTAGACTCAGGGACACAGCCGCCTTTACTCTATCCCTACTATTGTCAGGTACCCATCAGAGCTGGGTAGACTCAGGGACACAGCCGCCTTTACTCTATCCCTACTAATGTCAGGTACCCATCAGAGCTGGGTAGACTCAGGGACACAGCCGCCTTTACTCTATCCCTACTATTGTCAGGTACCCATCAGAGCTGGGTAGACTCAGGGACACAGCCGCCTTTACTCTATCCCTACTATTGTCAGGTACCCATCAGAGCTGGGTAGACTCAGGGACACAGCCGCCTTTACTCTATCCCTACTATTGTCAGGTTCCCATCAGAGCTGGGTAGACTCAGGGACACAGCCGCCTTTACTCTATCCCTACTATTGTCAGGTACCCATCAGAGCTGGGTAGACTCAGGGACACAGCCGCCTTTACTCTATCCCTACTATTGTCAGGTACCCATCAGAGCTGGGTAGACTCAGGGACACAGCCGCCTTTACTCTATCCCTACTATTGTCAGGTACCCATCAGAGCTGGGTAGACTCAGGGACACAGCCGCCTTTACTCTATCCCTACTATTGTCAGGTACCCATCAGAGCTGGGTAGACTCAGGGACACAGCCGCCTTTACTCTATCCCTACTATTGTCAGGTACCCATCAGAGCTGGGTAGACTCAGGGACACAGCCGCCTTTACTCTATCCCTACTAATGTCAGGTACCCATCAGAGCTGGGTAGACTCAGGGACACAGCCGCCTTTACTCTATCCCTACTATTGTCAGGTACCCATCAGAGCTGGGTAGACTCAGGGACACAGCCGCCTTTACTCTATCCCTACTATTGTCAGGTACCCATCAGAGCTGGGTAGACTCAGGGACACAGCCGCCTTTACTCTATCCCTACTAATGTCAGGTACCCATCAGAGCTGGGTAGACTCAGGGACACAGCCGCCTTTACTCTATCCCTACTAATGTCAGGTACCCATCAGAGCTGGGTAGACTCAGGGACACAGCCGCCTTTACTCTATCCCAACTAATGTCAGGTACCCATCAGAGCTGGGTAGACTCAGGGACACAGCCGCCTTTACTCTATCCCTACTATTGTCAGGTACCCATCAGAGCTGGGTAGACTCAGGGACACAGCCGCCTTTACTTTACCCCAACTAATGTCAGGAATCCATCAGAGCTGGGTAGACTCAGGGACACAGCCGCCTTTACTCTATCCCAACTAATGTCAGGTACCCATCAGAGCTGGGTAGACTCAGGGACACAGCCGCCTTTACTCTATCCCTACTATTGTCAGGTACCCATCAGAGCTGGGTAGACTCAGGGACACAGCCGCCTTTACTCTATCCCTACTATTGTCAGGTACCCATCAGAGCTGGGTAGACTCAGGGACACAGCCGCCTTTACTCTATCCCTACTAATGTCAGGTACCCATCAGAGCTGGGTAGACTCAGGGACACAGCCGCCTTTACTCTATCCCTACTAATGTCAGGTACCCATCAGAGCTGGGTAGACTCAGGGACACAGCCGCCTTTACTCTATCCCTACTAATGTCAGGTACCCATCAGAGCTGGGTAGACTCAGGGACACAGCCGCCTTTACTCTATCCCTACTAATGTCAGGTACCCATCAGAGCTGGGTAGACTCAGGGACACAGCCGCCTTTACTCTATCCCTACTAATGTCAGGTACCCATCAGAGCTGGGTAGACTCAGGGACACAGCCGCCTTTACTCTATCCCTACTAATGTCAGGTACCCATCAGAGCTGGGTAGACTCAGGGACACAGCCGCCTTTACTCTATCCCTACTATTGTCAGGTACCCATCAGAGCTGGGTAGACTCAGGGACACAGCCGCCTTTACTCTATCCCAACTAATGTCAGGTACCCATCAGAGCTGGGTAGACTCAGGGACACAGCCGCCTTTACTCTATCCCTACTATTGTCAGGTACCCATCAGAGCTGGGTAGACTCAGGGACACAGCCGCCTTTACTCTATCCCAACTAATGTCAGGTACCCATCAGAGCTGGGTAGACTCAGGGACACAGCCGCCTTTACTCTATCCCTACTAATGTCAGGTACCCATCAGAGCTGGGTAGACTCAGGGACACAGCCGCCTTTACTCTATCCCTACTAATGTCAGGTACCCATCAGAGCTGGGTAGACTCAGGGACACAGCCGCCTTTACTCTATCCCTACTAATGTCAGGTACCCATCAGAGCTGGGTAGACTCAGGGACACAGCCGCCTTTACTCTATCCCTACTAATGTCAGGTACCCATCAGAGCTGGGTAGACTCAGGAGCACTCTCAAGTTACGTGAAAAAATCACGCACCAGGATTCCAACCCAGAACCTTCAGATCGCCAGTCGAATGCTCTGCCACTCGGCCACCGTGTCCCATACCTTCTTTCTTATTTGTATAACATAAACACAAACTAATGTAACTATTGTTTGACCTTAAAAAAGCTGTCTTAATCAAAGCATTGTGCTATTATATCCAAGGGTGTATATTTGAACATCTTTAAAAATTAATGTTATGATTGTAACATTATATCTTTCATAAAGTAATAATTTAATTTTATTTTTACATTTGCACCTCTATGTTTTGCTTTTTTTTTTTACATAAGTATATCATTTTTACAATTCATAAATAAATCCTATTACGGTATATTAATTTCAAAACAGTTTCTGAAATGCTAAAAGCTGTAAATGAAAACACAATTTATTTTAAATGCGACTGTCTCTTCATTGATGTTTCAGAAGTTTTAAAGCTGTGTTTAAAAAAAAAACATGTTTCCATTTCCCAGAAGACCGTTGACTACATCAAGATGGACATAGAGCACACAGAATGGGAAGTGCTGAGGCAGGCAATCAGGGACGGCTCGCTGAAGCGCGTCAAGCAGCTAGCCTTCGAGATGCACACCCCTGAGATGTTCCGTATATTCAAGGAAAAGGGGAAGTCGTTCCCCGAGCGGTCGAGGGAGGGGGACAGGTCGGATTTTGTGGTCATGCTGGAGACCCTGCGATCCTTGGAAGTCCTGGGGTTCAAAAAGTTCAACTACAGGCTGAACCCCTTTGGTGAATACAATTCTGTCTACAGCTCAAAGACTCGGTCTTGTTGCTACGATCTCCATTACATAAACACAAACTTTCTCAGGGAAAATGATTCCGTTATTTACACTCAAGACTCAAAGCTTTTTCACTGATAGGTTGGATATAGTAAATGTGTCTTTCTCTCATTTGTACTCAATGTGTGGACAAAAGGTTTGAGTGTTTGTGTGTTTGATTTCATAGTTTTAACGTTAAATAAGTATCATAAATATTCAACCTTAGTCATGCAAAGACTTATAGTGGACACATTTTATATCTGTTTGTTTTATTGGAAGAGTAACTTTTTTTTATTGCCCTTTGATCACCAAATTGTATTTGTGTACCTGCAACGGTAAAGGCTGTTTTCATACATTTGATATTTATTACATAGATAGGTGATCTAGTTATGTGGTTGAATTTTTTGTTTTTAATACCTCAATAATTATGCATGTGACATAATTGTAAAATCAATGTGACATAATTGTAAAATCAACGTAAATAATTCTTCATGTATAATAATAATAATAATAACGGTGCTTATATAGCGCATATCCCATTGGTGACAGTTCTATGCGCAGACGACAGTTACAGAATACAGACAGACAACGAAATATATAGTAATACGCTAATTCTGCTGACGAAATAGGTGAGTCTTCAGCCGGCTCCTGAAGGTGTCATAGCTAGAGCTCTGGCGAAGCTGCAGTGGGAGGTGATTCCAAGCGGACGGTCCTGCGTAGGAAAATGAACGTTCGCCAGCGGACACTAGCCTCACACGAGGGATCCGCAGAGTAAGCGCGTCAGATGCCGAACGAAGTGGGCGGGACTGGGTGTAGAGCTCCATACAAGAGCGAAGATAATCCGGGGCGCAGTTATTCAGGCACCTATAACAGAGGGAAGCCAGCTTATATGAGATCCGGTTGTTGATGGATAGCCAGTGCAGAGATCGGAGCAGAGGATTGATATCATTTGACTTCTTCTTCTTGAGAACTAGTCGGGCTGCGCAATTCTGGATACGTTGGAGTCCTTGAAGGGAGGAGGCCGGGAGACCAGCCAAAAGCGAATTACAATAGTCCAAGCGGGAAAATAGGAGAGAGATGATGAGCTTAACACAAGCTTCCTTGGTGAGATAACGACGGATGGCGGCAATACGACGCAGATGGAAGAAGCAGATTTTGGTGAGGAAGGAGATGTGGGTTTGCATGGACAGCGTGGATTCCAGATAGACGCCAAGGCTTTTGATAGTCGGGGAGAAAGGCACAGTTGCATCAGCCAGCTGAAGATCGGACGCAGTGAGGGACACGACCCTCTGTCTCGTACCGACGATAAGAGCTTCAGTCTTCTCACTGTTAAGCTTCAACTTGTTTTCCGTCATCCAGCTCTGGATGTCCAGGAAACAGATGGAGATGGAAGCAAGGAGCCTGTCGAAGTCCTCAGGCTCTGCACTGTTATACAGCTGGGTGTCATCGGCGAAAGAATGATATTTGAGGTTGTGGCGTTCGATGACAAAGGATAGGGGTTGAGTGTAAAGGGTGAAAAGAAGTGGACCAAGGACAGACCCCTGCGGCACACCATAGCAGACGTGAACAGGCTGGGAGAATATGGACTCAATCATAACGGTCTGCGAGCGATTCTGAAGATAGTTCATGAACCAGGAGAGGGCGATGTCTTGAATGCCAAATGTAGACCTGAGGCGATCAATTAGTCGGTGGTGGTCAATCGTATCGAAGGCAGCAGACAAATCAAGCTGCACCAGGGCAGAGACGAGACCTCTGTCAGAGGCGTTTAGGAGGTCAGTGGTGATCCGCAGAAGCGCTGTCTCAGTGCTGTGATGGTGGCGATACGCAGACTGGTGCGCGGGCATCAGCGAATGTAGAGACAGATGGGCATTTAACTGCGCAAGGACAACACGCTCCAGGATCTTGGAAAGGAAGGGTAGGTTGGATACTGGGCGGTAGTTCTTGCACTCATTTACATCGAGTCCGGGCTTCTTTAAGAGTGGGCGGACAATTGCGGATTTGAAGCAGTCCGGGACCACGCCCGTGGATAGAGAGGTGTTAATAATATCTGTGATGAACGGCAGAAGCCTGTCCAAGCACTTGGCAAACAGGAAGCCGGGCATAGGGTCAAGCTCACAGGTCTTGATGGGGGTCCTTGTGATGATGCGCTTGACAAGGTCAATGGTTACAGGAAGGAAGCAGGTGAGCGGGGAGCCCGAGAAAGTAGGAGAGGGTGGAGATGGGCTGTAGACATCCTGATCCAGGGAACAGCGCAGAGTCGCAATCTTTTGCTGAAAGTACTGTGAGAAGTGATCAGGGAGGTCGTTGAGTGGGCGGGTGGTGGGGAGGGGCGTTGAGGTAGAAGAGCCAAGAAGGGAGGACAAGATTAAGTGAAGCTCCCCGGGCGACGAGGCATGCTTGATGCGGTCGTGGAAATGCAGGACCTTGGCAGCAGTGATGGCTTCTTTGACGAGTAGTCGCTTTTCCCTGAAGATCTGGCGATGGACCTCGAGGCCAGAGAGGCGCCACGCTCGCTCCGCGCGTCGTCGTTCTTGCTTGGCAGATTTGACGTCATCAGAAAACCAAGGAGCTGGCGGTCGCTCCGAGACGGCACACAAAGATGGCGGGGCGTGCCTGTCAAGAAGTTGACGTAGAGTCAAGTTCAAGAAGGGGGCCGGGTCTGAAGAGGGGTCACGCAGAGCGAGAAGCGATGCAGCCTCCGCACCGAAGGCAACAGTGTCTATAGCTCGCAGCTTGCGGCGAGTGACCATCTTGCGCTTCCTGGCCGGCCTGGTGATGTTGACGATGAAGCTGACAGCAGAGTGGTCAGACACCAGTTGGTCGCAGGCGACGAGGCAGGAGACCAGGTTGTCAGATGGTCTGGTGACGATCCAGTCCAGAATGTGCCCGTGGTCGTGGGTTGGGAATGGGACGACCTGGTCGAGACTGTAGCTGTCCAGTAGCGCACGGGCCCGCTTGGTGTTGGCATTAGAGGGGCAGTCCCAGTGGATATTGAAGTCGCCCAGAACGATAGCACTATGTGAGGTCACATTGTAATTGTCGAGTGCCAGTGCGAACTCGTCGAAAAAAGTTGCTTCACTTAGCCTGTTCCTGGCATTTGGGGGAGGGCGATATATACAAAGGAAGGTTACGGTGGTGGTAGTGGACACTGTCATTTCCACGGCCTCGAAGGTGGTGTGGGGAAAGGGGAGGGTGTCGGAGAAAGAAGAGGCAGCCTGCAGGTGTCGTTTGTATATAACTGCAATACCTCCACCCGCACCAGCCAGGCGGGGAAAGGAAGCAGTAAGGTAACCAACCGGAGTAAGTTCTTGAATCTTGTGGTCATCCCCGGGCCGTAGCCATGTCTCTGTGATAAATAGTATGTAACTAGATTATATACTACTGAATATATAGATTGACATATCTCAGACCCACCCACAACACATGTCTAACTGCTTCCACAAAAGGCATTCGTCTGCTACATGTTGTTGTATCGAGGATACAATGTTGACGATGATATATTCTTCCAGTATTACTAGCGTCATTGTTATAGTATTCCCTATTTAAAGTGTCTTGTGTTGCTGCAGAGCAGATTAACATATAAATATCTCACTTCCAATAAATTAAGAAATACTATCTTAAAAAGAATATAAGTTCTGATTCTCTTAGAAGAAGATTCATAGTCAAAAATATAATATATCTCAGCAGCTACATAAATGAACTCTATCCTACCAAACCAGGCAATCTGCTAACTTAACTTTCACATTCGCACACGTAACATTAATTGTTTCTCTTGTCTGCATGGGGGTTTGGACCAATAAGATCATACGCGATGAGCTCCATTCATTCACAACTATTACTTTCGCAAACACATATGCAAACAAACACATGTACACGCACACTTTATTTCCTTTCACTCAAAATAACATTTAACCCCCATCCCCCCCATTCACCTGCCAACAAAAATTTGACCTTTATTCAAACATCTCTCTACGCACAACACTATTTTTTCTCTCAGTCTGTTACAAAATCATAAAGTAAATAGATTTATTACATTTCCTAAAGCTGTACCTTTATATGAATATACTTTACAACTTTTAAATACTAATATGTTCATGTAACATTTTGCTTTTTGTTATTAATGCAGTAAATTTTTTTTATGATTGTACAAAAACTTTTTTTTGTGTGTACTTTATTGTAATTTTAATTGTTGTGCTCTAACAGAACTATGAATCTTACTATAAGACGTTATTTTTTTAAATCATTGAGAAAAAAAAAATTGTTCAAAACATTCCTTCTTATTTTTGTATATAAATATTTTACATTTTTTTTTATACCATGTAGCCAGGCTGATCAGTTTAGTTTTTGACGCCAATGTTTTATTTTGTGTGATGAAATAAATCAATACAGGTTGTGACCAATACCAGGGAGTGACCTCCCCTCACACACCCCCCCACTTCATTTCTTTCTTAATTCATTCCAGCCTTTCTCTGAGGCTCACAAATTAAGTCTTGCCTTGGTCAAAGCAAACATCAAGTTAACCTATCATTCCGACTTACCTTTTTATTTTTAAAATTTAATGTAAATAATATATAGAATGTTATAGTTGAAATAAAGATAAGATAAGATAAGATTGCTTTATTGATCCAAATGAATGGAAAATTGACTTGATTACATAAATTCCGTTTTTTCAGCATACCTAAAACAATATTAAAGAACCATTTGTACTCAAACACAATAGACATTCACGCACACTATCATACCATTTATCATACAAGAAAAAAAAAAAGTAGGCCTATTATTTAGGAGTCAGCTATTGAGCCATCGTATTTCCTGGCTGAAAGGTGATTCTTTTGAAAGAGTCTTACTGACAGTGGAACAAAAGAGTTCAAAGGTTATGATGCTACCAACAGTCGCCGAGTAAAATAGATTCATAATGGTTTTCTCTATGTGAAATATTTTTAGTTTATTAAGACAGAAAAGTCGTTGGTGCATTTTCTTACAAAGGATTTGGCAGTGGTCAGACCAAGTCAGTTTGTCAGTAATTGTGACGCCAAGATATTTATATTGCGAGACTTGATCTATTATTTGGTTGTTTATGTGCAAATCAGTCAGCTTGCGTTTTTCTTTCCGGAAGTCTACAATCATTTCTTTCGTTTTTGTGATGTTCAATATCAGGTAGTTCTCTTCGCACCATTTGTAGAAATCTGAGGTCGTACTGTGATAGAGACTGTCGTCACTGGAAACAAGGCCGACAATGGCTGTATCATCGGCGTATTTGATTACAGATACTGTATCGATTGCTGAACTTTGAATGTCATTGGTGTAAATTGTGTATAGAACGGGAGAGAGGACACACCCTTGAGGCGCTCCAGTGCTTATTTCTCTTATTTGTGAGGTACATCCCTCTACTCTGACAAATTGAGGGCGGTTTATCAGAAATTGCATGATCCAGGCTTGGGTGCGTTGACTGACATTTAAAGCAGATAGTTTCTGTATCATAAGGTGTGGTTGGATGGTATTGAATGCAGATGAAAAGTCAACGAAGAGTATTCGAGCGTAATTCTTCGGCGTATCCAGATGGTGGTACAGTCTATCTAACATTAATGCTATAGCATCCTCTGCGCTTCTGCCTTTTTTGTAAGCAAATTGGTAGGGATCAAGGCTTTTGTGCACCTTATTTAGTATACGTCTGAGAATAATTTTCTCAAAACATTTCATGATAATAGATGTTAAAGCGACAGGACGTAGGTCATTGTTGCAAAGGACTTTTTCTTTCTTTGGTACGGGCACAATCTCTGAGGTTTTCCAGATAATAGGAATAGTATGGTTTTCCCAAGATTGATTAAAAATGTATCAAAAAATAAAGGACAGCTGTCATATTATGCATTTTTTTGTATTATATTTACACAGCAATATTTTGTACAATAAAAGATTAACTTTGTTGACGTGTTAAGATTACTTCTTATTATTTCATCTTTCATCATCAGGGTTCATATGGGTTGGGAAAGTTGGGGAAAATGTAATAAATTTTTCAAGTTTGGAAAATATTGAAAAACTGACCAAAGTTTGGGAATTTTGCAAAAATAGTTAAAGCATTATATTTATATATTTATTATAATTATTAAAGTGTTTTTCTTCAAGTATTCTATTGGTAGCCTACTTAAAGAAACATACATTATTTTATTTTTATTATCTATGTACACACTAGTAGCTGAGCGGCAGCATGTTCGGCTGGCGATCCGAAGATCCTGAATTCAAATTGAGGCTAGGTTTTTTTCCCAGGACTAAGAGTGTCCATGATTCGAGTCTCTGATGGGTACCTGACATTAGTTGGGGTAAAGTAAAGGCGGCCTGGCATTGTGCTGGCCACACATCCCCTTGTATGTCGTGGCCACAGAATTTGGTGAGCGCTGCTTCACCAGCCCTATGATCAGGGGCGAAGCCACAGGGGGGGCTGAGGGGGGCTAAGCCCCCCCTGGAATAAAAAAAATATTTTTTTCAAATGATTTTTTTTAAATATGCACTAAATTTGCAAAAAATTAGGTAAATCTTTGTCACGCGAAAGTTTAGCCCCCCCTGGTATTCGGTAAATATTTGTCAGGCGAAAGTTCAGCCCCCCCTGGAAAAAATTTCTGGCTTCGCCCCTGCCTATGATCAGTTTGGTCAGATGGTTACTTTACTTACTACTATGTAAACTACAGGCATTAGGATATTTGACAAATATACGGGGAATAAAAATTGATCTACAAATTTTGTGTACAATTTGGGAAAAGATTTAATCCTTTTTGGAATTTTAAAATTATTTTAGAGTAGGAACCCCTGATTCATAATTTGTGTTCAATGTCTACCTCAATTTACAACTAGATTTATCTTTATGAAATCAATTGATGAACACAATATTTTTGCAAGAGGTGTCTGGGTATTTGTGTCCGCCCCTCCCCTGTTTGTCAAACATATACAAACATCAGCATTAAAATGGCTTAAAAAGATATAAAAGGACAAAAATATTGTTCTCGGCTCCTAAATCAGACTAATGTGCTCACTAGTACTATCGTCTTGTATGCAGAGTATTATATTATATTTATCACAAGGAAATAAGCAAGCGAGGTTTATGTATATTATATATATATATAGTTAAAATAGGCTCTAGGGCTAGGGTCTTTAGTGTATATAATAACACCAATAGTCAAATCATTAAACCTAGAAACACTAGAGGTCAGAAGGGCAAAGAGTAAAGTAGTAATAATACATAAGGCATTAAACTCTAATTTAGAATGACAACCCAATAACAGCCTGTTGCATAATGCTCAGATAAACATAAAGACAAAAACAATTTCCTAATGCCTTATGCGAGAACAAAGGCATATAAGTACTCTTTCTTCCCCAGTTGCATTGGGACATGGAATGGGTTGCCTGAACAAACCAGGAAAACCAGCAACTTAACTTAAAAATAATTTAAAACATTTAAAAATAAAGATGCAAGACTAGACTCAGACCACGGATGAGCATAGGACGCAATAATCTTCTTTATAGAAGGAGCTTCTCTAATACCTATACAGACAGAATTACCATCTCTTGCGGATATTTTCAGTTCAAGGTGCCTGTCTATGATTGATAAAATCCTCCAAGATCATGCACACCCGCTTCATGATAGCTACATAATATCTAGTCGAAGTGGTCGGCTTCTTTCTATAAGGGCAAGAACAGAGAGATTTAAGAACTCTTTTGTTCCACTGTCAGTAAGACTCTTTCAAAAGAATCACCTTTCAGCCAGGAAATACGATGGCTCAATAGCTGACTCCTAAATAATAGGCCTACTTTTTTTTTTTTTTTTTTTTTTTTTTTTTTTTTTTTTTTTTTTTTTTTCTTGTATGATAAATGGTATGATAGTGTGCGTGAACGTCTATTGTGTTTGAGTACAAATGGTTCTTTAATATTGTTTTAGGTATGCTGAAAAAACGGAATTTATGTAATCAAGTCAATTTTCCATTCATTTGGATCAATAAAGCAATCTTATCTTATCTTATCTTATATGATGGTAAAAAAGCCTACAATTAAAAAAAAAATGAGACTGACAGATAGGCCTACATAGACTAGATAGATCGATAGAAATAAATTTAAAGATCACTGGATGGATACAAGTGGTTAAACAGAAGAAAAGAAAGTTAAACAAATTAATGTAAATAGGCCAAACTAAACCAATGAATTCATGAAAGCTTAAAAAAAAACTACACAGTAGAAATCATAATTTTAATTGGTCAATTAAATTGCGAAATACTGCGCCCATAATGAAATCTTAATTATATTAATATATAGTTCAGTGATTTCCCACCCGGAAATACTTTGAACAAAAGAAAACAAGTTCTTTACATTATCATAAACAAATATATTTGTAGGCCTATTTCTGAAAATACTACTGTCATGCTTATATGAACGGACAAATATGTTTTTAGGCAACCTATTTCATATACAATGTTTTATTTCAGCAACAATTATCGCTCAGTTATTTTTAACTCATATAACAGGTAAAATTCTCGTCAAATCTGAAGTCATTGTTGAGTCGAGTATTAGTAGTGTAGTGTAGCAGTGTAGCGAACAGTAGAGTAAAAGTGTAGTCACTGTTTTACTGTTGTACTGATATTAGTCCTACTAGTATAGTTTTTAGTCAAATTAGAGAAGAGACAGTGGACTGAGTGGTAGAGGAGTAGAATCTGAGTAGAGTAGTTAAATCTGACCACTGTTTTACTGTAGTACTGATATATTAGTCCTAGTACAGTTTTAAGTCAAATTAGAGAAGAGACAGTGGACTGAGTGGTAGAGGAGTAGAATCTGAGTAGAGTAGTTAAGTCTGAGTAGTAGTACATATTTAAATATTTGGTAAATTCAGTGACAGTAGCCTACAGTACCCCCACCTACAATTACTGAATTGTCATATTAATTATTAATTAAAATTTACTTTTATAAAATTTACTAGTTAAACTTAAAACATCAATTTTTTCCACTTATTCAATCTTATTGACTTATTCAGTTATAAAAATTGGGTTATCTGCCGACTAATCAGCCCTGGGCTACGAACATTGCCTCAAGCTAAGAACGAAGAGAGATATTATATGGGAAGGTTTAACGTTGGAGACAAACGATCACTTACAGTACAAACAAAGACCTCGCAGTACTTAGTGCTAGCCTAGTAACCTAGAAGACCTATCCTAGTTTGGCACGCGTGTGCAACCGCGATTACATTGGCTTTACTACAGAGCAGTAGCATCTTTTGTAGCAGTGGCCCTCTGTTGAGCTTTTCTCTTTCATTATTGTCCTTGTTAACCCCATCCATTAAAATTATGAATTATAAGAACTGTAGTGGTGCTGCTTTAAGCACAAATTTATAATAGTGAAAGGTATAGAAAGAAATAACCATAATGTGATTTGTTAACCCTTCCCGTACCGACCTACTTTTCTGTAATGTTTACCTTCAGTCCTGGCCATTATTTTACTAATCTTTCCCTATGGCCCAGACATTATTTCAAAATGGCTGAGACATCAAAAGGGTTCCAAAATTAATTTTTTACTTTTTTGTTGGTAAAATTTGATATTAACATGTAAATTGCTAGAAACATTTATAATAATTAATTACTTACCTTATTAGAATAATCTGATTCATAAAATAATTGTATTCATTTTTATAAGAAAAAGTTTCATCAGTACGTAAGTCCATAATAACGGAAGGTAATTCGGTAGGCTAGCGTCTATTAGGACCCCACTTTCAATTTAACAAAAAAAAAAACTAGGTACATCACAGTTTAGTTTAAAGGGAGTTACTGAAGTACAATTTATCATATAATAACATAAAACATATTGCTTATAATAAATTTATTTATTTATTTATTTATTTGCACATATTGCTTATAATAAATTTAATTCAGTTTAATAACATACTTTTTCCAGACCTTTGATTTTCTTGATGCAAAGAGTTTAACTTTGCTCAACTCATGTTCATCAGTACCTGGATTAGGTAGTACCATTGAATCAGAGAAAAAAACAACTAACACTTTCATATACCCTTCACCACTTCGCTACCTTCTTGAGTAATTGATGTGGTAAACAATAATACAACATTTTTTTCTTTCCTCCACAGCATCTGAAAAGCTAGATGAATATATTCAAGATTATCAAACTTTGACCTTTGACACGCACAAGCTTAACAAAAAGCATGACAGAGCTAGACGTTCGGCTGACTCGACCCTTAGCTTGCAGTTCCAGGCATACAACAAGTTAGTTGGGTTGTTTGTTGTTGTTTTTTCTACCGGCCTGTGACTCTCAACTTTTTGTCTTCTTCAACCTTTTCAAACATGTTACCTTGACATTCATTTTTTTACATCCATGATCTAGCGTTTGGGTTAACAGAAAACAAGCAATGCCAGAGAAGGTTGAAGTAATTGGAGAGAAACAGCAACAACTGTATATCAACTATACCATATAATATCAGTCCCTCTAAACTTGTGTTGTTAGTTCACTTGTTACTTGATAATTTATTTTGTTCTGAACAAGAAAAAAGTATTTCACTATGCAAAGTTTCAATATTCCATCTCTTTGGGCTCATTATCATTAAAATAATAATAATGGCTTCTTTCTGTCTTGGGTAAACAATGAATGAGCCAGGTTGGTTCAGTTTGGAAGTGTGCTCCATTTTGGCTAATTATTGCAGAGTTATTATCATAAAACTTTGAAAATTTAATTGTTCCTCTGTTGTTGTTTTTTAAAATTTGTTTAATGATCTCATATTATTTATATTTTTTATATTTATAAATTTTAATGGATTAAAAATATATATAAATATGCCAGTATAACTTGCAACTTTTACTTTTTTTAGAAAATTTTCTCTTCAACTCAAGCGAGATACTGAGATATTCACCTCCGACCATCACATCCTAGAGCCAGATGGGCGAAAAGAGCCAGTTGACACATCATTTATATACAGCGGCATTGTTAGAGGTGAGAGTTGGCACAGCTTCATTTACCTTATACATATAAATTCCAACCCTTTTCATTTTATGCGACTGGATGGTCAAAGAGTAAGTAAAGTACCCGTCGGACCGAATTGATCCATAGGTCCGATGAAGCAGCGTTCACCAGTTTCTGTGGCCACGGCATACTAGGTGATTGTGTGGCCAGCACTATGCACAGCCGCCTTTACTTTACCCCAACTAATGTCCGGTACCCAGTACTCATCAGAGCTGGGTAGACTCAGGGACACCCTCCAGACCCTGGAAAAAATCCTAGCCTGCACCAAGATTCGAACCCGGGACCTTCGGCTCGCCAGTCGAACGCGCTGCCGCTCGGCAGTGTGTGTGTTGTCTAATGCAAGGCCTTGGATTTAAATATTAAACTTTAAATGCTCTATGTGGCCATGGAAATTGGTGAACATCACTTCACTAACCCTATGGACCATCTTGTTACTTTTAATTTTAAGATATTTTTTTAATGTTTCTGTGGCATATTTCCTTGCTATGCTGTGAAATATTAAGCTAGCCGCACTTGCCCTAAGCTTGCCCCTTCACTTCCATCAGTGACCCACAGATTTCAGTCTTTTGCCACCTCGACTATGTCATTGGTTTTTTTAAGTCAGTTAACCAGTTTCCATGCTCACTGTTTATGGGAGAATGTCTGTACAAACACAAAACCTTACTGCCTTTACCTATCCTTGATTAATGTTTGAAACCCATGAAGGTTGGGGAGACTCGGGGGGACATTATCCAAGCCCTGAAAAAAATCCTGGCTTCAAATCCGAGAACTTCAGGGTGGCATTTCCCCCCGCTTCAATCTTGGCCAGTGGGTGCCATAACTTCATAACTAAACTATTAAAGTAGTCAAGTAATATATTTTGGACCAAATTGATCCGTAAGGCTGGTGAAGCATCGTTCACCAGTTTCTGTGGTCATGGCATACAAGGGGATTGTGTGGTCAGCACTATGCCCATCCGACTTTACTTTGCCCCAACTAATGTCGGGTACCCATCAGAGACTTAATCCCTTAGTCGCACAAGCCGAACACGCTGCAGAGTGACCAATAACTGAACTAATAAGCATACAGTAAAAATTTTCTGTGTAAGCCCAAGACTTTTAGGGGAAGACATTTCTACTAATGCTCTCTCTACGCAGGTGTCCCTAACAGTCACGCCCACATTGCTGTGATCAATGGGACAGCCCGGGGCTACTTTTTTATACCAGGAGACACCACTTATCACATAGAGCCTGCTGAGCAATACTTTGAGAATCGTTCATTTCATGCTGTGATATATAAGGAAACAGATCTTAACAAGGATCCATTTCGGTAAGATGAACCTATTCTTTCTTTTTTTCATTTGTGTCTAGCTGTAAAAAGTTATGTGGTCTAATTTTTCCCATAAACCTGATGTAATGTACTAAAAACAAAATTGTGTATACTTTTAGTTTGCTTTGGGAACTCTTAAATTCTTACATGGTCTAAGGACATCAACACCCACTGTATTGTTTGATGAGCTTTTCATAAATAGCATAAGGAGATATTTTGAGGCTTCATTTTATAAAAGTATTATATTTTTTTCTATCTCGAAGACATAAGCGAGCTGCAGATGATGTCGGGTCATGTGGTATGGACAGAGTCAGAGAGTGGATGGACAAAATATCACGATCAGCTGTCGAAGATAAAATTGGTATCCAGAAATCAAAAAGGGTGAGAACAAAAAAATGAATGAGACGTGTTGTGAGCTATTTTATATGAAAGATACATCGTGACGTGTTGTGAGCTATTTTATATGAAAGATACATCGTGACGTGTTGTGAGCTATTTTATATGAAAGATACATCGTGACGTGTTGTGAGCTATTTTATATGAAAGATACATCGTGACGTGTTGTGAGCTATTTTATATGAAAGATACATCGTGACGTGTTGTGAGCTATTTTATATGAAAGATACATCGTGTTTTTGGTTATTATTTTATTGTTAGATGTGTTGTGAGCTATTTTATATGAAAGATACATCGTATTTTTGGTTATTATTTTATTGTTAGATATTTTAGTATTTTATTTATAATAATCTCTAAGCGATGTGTTGTGAGTTAAGAACGTGACGTCACAGTCTTGTTGTTGTGGTCTGTGGAATGAATGACGGATTATAGTCCTTTATAAATCGTAAAGATATTGCTTTTATTGTTTTTCAATATTAAAACAATGTGAAATTTTCAAGTATTTTCTGTTGCATCAAATTATAGAATAACTTTACTCCAACAAGATGCACTTAGCAAAACAAGAAAGGGAAGAGTAATTGTAATTCATGCCTATAGTTAGTTTCTTCTTGTTGTAGTTTATTTAAATTATCATCTCTTTTACAGTCAACTTATGGTGAAGAACAATACAGCCACAACAAATACTCAGCCGAGATGAACCGGCATCCGCACTCGGCCCGCAATAAAAGAGCTGCCATAAACAATGACAAAACTTGTTTTCTATACCTGCGGTCCGACCCGGAGATGTGGAGATTTGTGAAGAATGAAAAATTCAAACAAGTTCTGGTGAGTTCGGGAAAGGGAAGGGGCATACTTGGCTTAGGCTTAACTTTGACTCAAGATGCCACCATTGTATAGGAAGAGGTGTGGAGGTGTTAACTTTGACTCAAGATGCCACCATTGTATAGGAAGAGGTGTGGAGGTGTTAACTTTGACTCAAGATGCCACCATTGTATAGGAAGAGGTGTGGAGGTGTCAACTTTGACTCAAGATGCCACCATTGTATAGGAAGAGGTGTGGAGGTGTCAACTTTGACTCAAGATGCCACCATTGTATAGGAAGAGGTGTGGAGGTGTTAACTTTGACTCAAGATGCCACCATTGTATAGGAAGAGGTGTGGAGGTGGTAGATATTATCCTTCAAGACTGGTCTTTGGCTCATCAGTCTTAGACAGGGGGGTCAATCAGAAAACCCACTTTTCTTTTAACTCTTCAGAGACTTTCATGTACTAAGTTTGGTTTCTGTAACGGGTTCGTTTTTCCATGGCCGGGTTGTTAACCCTGCGCACAACCATCTGGGAAGATTCCCTTTTCTGCTCTCTAGATAGCTGCCTTATTTTCGGGTAAGGTTTCTTAGCCTTTGTGGATCCCTCCTCCACTTCCTGCAAGGCAGCAGGTTCTGATTTTGGTCCGCGCCGGGTATTTGATTTCCCTGGTACCTACCATATCTGGTGGGCATTCCTCTGTCCGCCACCTGAGGAGGCTCTCGATGGGAGAACAGTGACTCCACACAAGATGTACTAAGTTAAATCAATTAAATTCCTGTAGATCCTTAATTATACCCAGGGCCTAGACTATGTTAAGCCACTGTGTTTTATCTTGCGACAGTCTCTTCATCTTCTGACACCTTTTCTGTTTGTCCATCATCTTCTCTGGATGGTGTTTGGCCTTCATCTCCAAAGCTACCTGTACGGGTCTGCCGGTCTTAAAAAAAGCATTCTAAGGCTCCAACACCCTATTTTAGTTGACCAGGGCACTAAGGTATTGGATAATCCCAGCTGTCAAAGGTATCAAGATTTCAAGAGACCAACACAGCTGCTTGGTTCATGATGTAGAACTATAACTGACTTTATTGGGACAATATCGCTCAGGGCCACAATTCACAATACAAGTACACTAGAAAAATAACCAATATGGTGACGACTGAACTTTGACGCACACAGTACATTTCAATACATAGGATACTAAAGCCATAAGGGAAAGTTTGAGCAAGAATTACTTTGACCAAAACTCCTATGTGTACTGAGATCTGGGTTCCATTCCATTGTTGTGGAAAGAGCTCAATGAGATCAATGGAAGTGGATTCCTTGATTCACCCTTCACACAGCTAACTAAATGTTACACACTCCTCATAAAGCCAGAAGCTGATAATTTTTTTTCTGACTCTCCTCAAAATCATGATATTTAAGAATTTTTTATTTGCTATCATTATTTTTTTGTTAAAGAACTGTTTAACATTGAACTGACTTCAAACTCTTTAACTGTTGTACTGACTTCAAACTCTTTAACCGTTGAACTGACTTCAAACTCTTTAACCGTTGAACTGACTTCAAACTCTTTAACCGTTGAACTGACTTCAAACTCTTTAACCGTTGAACTGACTTCAAACTCTTTAACCATTGAACTGACTTCAAACTCTTTAACTGTTGAACTGACTTCAAACTCTTTAACTGTTGAACTGACTTCAAACTCTTTAACTGTTGAACTGACTTCAAACTCTTTAACTGTTGAACTGACTTCAGACTCTTTAACTGATGAACTGACTTCAAACTCTTTAACTGATGAACTGACTTCAAACACTTTAACTGTTGAACTGACTGACTTCAAACTCTTTAACTGTTGAACTGACTTCAAACTCTTTAACCGTTGAACTGACTTCAAACTCTTTAACCGTTGAACTGACTTCAAACTCTTTAACCGTTGAACTGACTTCAAACTCTTTAACCGTTGAACTGACTTCAAACTCTTTAACCGTTGAACTGACTTCAAACTCTTTAACCGTTAAACTGACTTCAAACTCTTTAACCGTTGAACTGACTTCAAACTCTTTAACCGTTGAACTGACTTCAAACTCTTTAACCGTTGAACTGACTTCAAATTCTTTAACCGTTGAACTGACTTCAAACTCTTTAACCATTGAACTGACTTCAAACTCTTTAACTGTTGAACTGACTTCAAACTCTTTAACTGTTGAACTGACTTCAAACTCTTTAACTGTTGAACTGACTTCAAACTCTTTAACTGTTGAACTGACTTCAAACTCTTTAACTGTTGAACTGACTTCAAACTCTTTAACTGTTGAACTGACTTCAAACTCTTTAACTGTTGAACTGACTTCAAACTCTTTAACTGTTGAACTGACTTCAAACTCTTTAACCGCTGAACTGACTTCAAACTATTTAACCATTGAACTGACTTCAAACTCTTTTAACTGTTGAACTGACTTCAAACTCTTTAACTGTTGAACTGACTTCAAACTCTTTAACTGTTGAACTGACTTCAAACTCTTTAACTGTTGAACTGACTTCAAACTCTTTAACTGTTGAACTGACTTCAAACTCTTTAACTGTTGAACTGACTTCAAACTCTTAAACTGTTGAACTGACTTCAAACTCTTTAACTGTTGAACTGACTTCAAACTCTTTAACTGTTGAACTGACTTCAAACTGTTTAACCGTTGAACTGACTTCAAACTCTTTAACTGTTGAACTGACTTCAAACTCTTTAACTGTTGAACTGACTTCAAACTCTTTAACCATTGAACTGACTTCAGACTCTTTAACTGTTGAACTGACTTCAAACTCTTTAACTGTTGAACTGACTTCAAACTCTTTAACTGTTGAACTGACTTCAAACTCTTTAACTGTTGAACTGACTTCAAACTCTTTAACTGTTGAACTGACTTCAAACTCTTTAACTGTTGAACTGACTTCAAACTCTTTAACCGTTGAACTGACTTCAAACTCTTTAACCGTTGAACTGACTTCAAACTCTTTAACCGTTGAACTGACTTCAAACTCTTTTAACTGTTGAACTGACTTCAAACTCTTTAACTGTTGAACTGACTTCAAACTCTTTAACTGTTGAACTGACTTCAAACTCTTTAACTGTTGAACTGACTTCAAACTCTTTAACCGTTGAACTGACTTCAAACTCTTTAACCGTTGAACTGACTTCAAACTCTTAAACCGTTGAACTGACTTCAAACTCTTTAACCGTTGAACTGACTTCAAACTCTTTAACCGCTGAACTGACTTCAAACTCTTTAACCATTGAACTGACTTCAAACTCTTTTAACCATTGAACTGACTTCAAACTCTTTAACTGTTGGACTGACTTCAAACTCTTTAACTGTTGAACTGACTTCAAACTCTTTAACCGTTGAACTGACTTCAAACTCTTTAACCGTTGAACTGACTTCAAACTCTTAAACCGTTGAACTGACTTCAAACTCTCTAACCGTTGAACTGACTTCAAACTCTTTAACCGTTGAACTGACTTCAAACTCTTTAACCGTTGAACTGACTTCAAACTCTTTAACCGTTGAACTGACTTAGAACTCTTTAACCGTTGAACTGACTTCAAACTCTTTTAACTGTTGAACTGACTTCAAACTCTTTAACTGTTGAACTGACTTCAAACTCTTTAACTGTTGAACTGACTTCAAACTCTTTAACTGTTGAACTGACTTCAAACTCTTTAACTGTTGAACTGACTTCAAACTCTTTAACCGTTGAACTGACTTCAAACTCTTTAACCGTTGAACTGACTTCAAACTCTTTAACCGTTGAACTGACTTCAAACTTTTTAACCGTTGAACTGACTTCAAACTCTTTAACCGTTGAACTGACTTCAAACTCTTTAACTGTTGAACTGACTTCAAACTCTTTAACTGTTGAACTGACTTCAAACTCTTTAACTGTTGAACTGACTTCAAACTCTTTAACTGTTGAACTGACTTCAAACTGTTTAACTGTTGAACTGACTTCAAACTGTTTAACTGTTGAACTGACTTCAAACTGTTTAACTGTTGAACTGACTTCAAACTGTTTAACTGTTGAACTGACTTCAAACTGTTTAACTGTTGAACTGACTTCAAACTGTTTAACCGTTGAACTGACTTCAAACTGTTTAACCGTTGAACTGACTTCTTTCTCTCTCCCTACTGGCTCAGTCTGACGAGCGTGCTAAAGAGGAAATCCTGGCATTTTTTGCCAACCATGTGAGTGCTCTGAAGACCATCTTCACCAAGACCACGTTCACCACCTACAACAAGGACCTACGATACTCTGGGATCAACTTTGTGGTCCAGAGGACGAGTGTAAGTGAATGTTGATTGTGCTAGTAAAGAGTTTGTTATGAGAGCAGGCAGAGTATGCCAGCTATGTTATTCATAGCATGAGAGGTTGTTTCGTAGACTATAATAAGATGGGCCGCTTGCTCTATTTTTTGAGCTTATATGTTCTTTTTCCGTGCGCATCAAAAAACACTGTCTTAAATGACTTCTACGCTCTCCTAAATGTATCCGCTGCACTCAATTTTTTATTTAAATTTTAATTTGTCATTGTGAAAATCATAGCAATTAAATAAAATGGAAGTGCACCGTTAAACAGGGAATCGAGAATTCTGAAAATCAGTCTTTTGAGTCATCATATAGCAGAAATACTAAAGCAAGCTGCCTATGTGTATTATAGTCTATGGAGTCATATAGCAGAAATACTAAAGCAAGCTGCCTATGTGTAGTATAGTCTATGGAGTCATCATATAGCAGAAATACTAAAGCATGCTGCCTATGTGTATTATAGTCTATGGTTGTTTGTAAACCTAAACCTTTCTGTTTGTTTGATGGTAGTTTATTTCTCCATTCTTTGCTCGCAATGAGCATCTTCCCCTTCCCCCCCCCTCCCCCCCAGCCACACAAAGAAGCTGACCTGATGTGGCACAACTAACCAATCAAATAGTGTATCTCTTCCTCCACCCCCAATTACAACCCAGGAGAGCGACAATTAGCTAAGAGATGTGTTCACCCAACACTAGGCAGATCAGTCCGGTTTTACTTTGTGTTTTCTTCAAATGATGTATGCTCTTTCAAGATAAAAAGAAAATGATTTAAGTTCAACAGGAAATTGTTTTTAACTTTTGTAATACCCTAACTCAGGTGACGGCAACGTATTGATACTAGTGTTCCAAAGTAGGATTTTTAACTCATTCAGCATGCCAACATTTTAAAAGTCACTCCTCCTATGGCACTCAATTTCTTGAAGAAGATAATAGCCTTTTTGGAGCTCTTCTGTGTGCCACTGTCTGAAATTCATCCTGCATGCCAAATCTGGAACGTCTGCCATAGGTTGCAGATCCCTGCCATAAATCACCCAAACATTACTCTGCATTAAATAAATATTTTGCACAATAATGCAGCATATAGCCCACACTTCGGGGATAGTTGCATTGCATGCCAAGTGTCTTCAGCCAAAAATATAATAATATTGATTTAATGTAATGCACCGTGTTTTGAACTCGTAATAGTGTTTCCCTCAGCATTTCACTTGTATTTGATGTGTGAACCCACAGATAATGACGCCCCAGAACCAATTCTGTGACTCCCCCAAGCGCACCCCATACTGCAACCCCAACATTGACGTGAGCAACTTCCTGAACCTGAACTCCATGGACCAGCACGATGAGTTCTGCCTGGCTTACATCTTCACACACAGGGACTTTACCAGGGGCACCTTGGGGCTGGCATGGGTCGGTGCCAGAGAAGGTCAGCTATTATATGTTATTTTTTGTGTGTAGTTATTCAATATCATGATTGCCTGTTTCTCTCCTGGGGGGCGTAAGCCACAAACAAAAGCTCTCCATGCATCCCAGTCTTGGGCAAGTCTCTCCAGCTGTCTCCAGTTTTGTCCCATTATGCTGGTGTCTGATTAAATTTCTCATCTCCAGGTCATTTTTTTTGTCTGTTTTCCTCTTATTTTGTGGGTTCCAGGTGAGAGCCTTTCTTGTGATGTTGGTTGTTGGCTTTCTTAGTGTGTGGCCTATCTACCGTATATACTCACGTATAAGTCGCACCGGTGTATAAGTCGCACCTTTTGTTTAAGATTTTTTTTCTTATATGTTGTCATTGACCCGTGCATAAGTCGCACCCCGACTTCCTGGTTACACTGCCTTTTAGTATACCAAAAATGCATACATTTTAAACATATAAGTTACTAAATATTCACCCTAATTTGGAAACTTTCCTTAAAAAATCGTTTATTGTGCATAAGGCAAACATAATCAAATAAAGGCAGGGCTTCATTTATTTTAAACAATCGATCAATAGGCCTACAGACATTAGTGAGATGGGAAAGTAAGGTATCTTTTTCTTCATCTAAGTCCCTGTACCTACTCAAGTTCCTATCCCTATACTAACACTACACACTCAAAAATTCCTTGAAGTACGTCATTAGACTCAATGTCGCCTAGACTGGAGACTGGGAGGCGCCGCATTTATGACGCGCTATACATGTGTCCTAATTACCATTAACATTGTTTGTAATGATTTCAAGTGCGTCTGCGCGATCGACAAATAATTAATAAGCTGTGTTTTTTTTTCAACTCTTACATGCAACTAATGAAAAATAAAACACACTATTGACATTTCATCCGTCCATCTGCCGATCATAATTTTGGAAACATTGCCTAGACCTGGCGTGGTTTTATCGGAATGCCCAACACTGCCTTATTAGTAGGCTATAGCCTATAAGCATAGACCTTAAGTACTAAATAAAACGTATCTTGAGCTTATTGGCCTACCTACATTATAGTATAGTAGCATAGGCCTCGACAGGCATTCACACATTTACGATTCTTTCCATACTGTAGTTTGCGTTCAATAAGCGAACTTAAAAATACCGCCTTTAAACACTTACACCCTACGTTTCGGCAATACAAAATCGGTCCAAAAGATTCTAAGAAAAGCGGGGGGGGGGGGGGGGGAAAGGGGGGGGGTCTGAAAATACTAAAGTATTTGTCAATTTCAATTTCAGTTATATATAGATAGTAATATGTACACCTACGTAAGTTTTCTAAATGTCAAATGTAGGTCTACGCATATCCTAGTAATTCTACACCACTACAGTCAACTATACGGGTTATGTAGGAAACTGTATGACAGAGTAGTGATGTTTTTCTAACTTTTCAAAAACAAAATTGTTGGGTGTATAAGTCGCACCCCTACTGATAGGAATGTGTATTGTTTTCCTGATTGGAATGTGTATTGTTTTCCTGATAGGAATGTGTATTGTATTCCTGATAGGAATCTGTATTGTTTTCCTGATAGGAATCTGTATTGTTTTCCTAATAGGAATGTGTATTGTTTTCCTGATAGGAATGTGTATTGTTTTCCTGATAGGAATGTGTATTGTTTTCCTGATAGGAATCTGTATTGTTTTCCTGATAGGAATCTGTATTGTTTTCCTGATAGGAATCTGTATTGTTTTCCTGATAGGAATCTGTATTGTTTTCCTGATTTATAAACACTTTTGTTAAAAATGTAAAAAAAATAGAGAAAAAATATAATGTTTTAATTTCTGTCGCCAGTTGCCTCTGGTGGTATCTGTGAAAAGCACAAGAACTACTTAGAGCGGGATGAAACTGTCCCCAAAAGCCTAAACACTGGAATTGTGACAACTGTGAACTACGGTAAAGCTGTCCCGTCAAGGGTCTCACAGCTGACCTTCACGCATGAAGTCGGACACAACTTTGGGTCTCCGGTAAGTTGTTTGAATTGCCCTGTCATGTTCATTATTGCCTGTCAGAAATCAAGAAAATAATAAATAATTTTATTTTCAATATCTCATTTTATTTACTAATAGAATATAATATATGCTTAGGAAATAATTTATTAATAAAAACAAATTTATATTAAGTTGCTGTTTTTTATTTTTACACTAACAATGGAAGTTTCTTTGAATGTAAAAATTTTTTTTATTATTTATAGTTTCTTGTCAGTTATTTTGTATTTTTGACCACCTCAGTTTTTTATTGTAGATCAAATTGTTCCTCTGTTTTATTGTGAATTTAATTGTTCCTCTTCTTTATTGTAAATATTATTGTTCCGCTTTTTTTATTGTAAATCTAATTGTTCCTCTTTTTCATTGTAAATCTAGTTGTTCCTCTTTTTTATTGTAAATCTAATTGTTCGTCTTTTTTATTGTAAATCTAATTGTTCCTCTTTTTTTTATTGTAAATCTAATTGTTCCTCTTTTTATTGTAAATTTAATTATTTTTTTCTAGCACGACCAGGGTGATGAGTGCGCTCCCTTCGGCACCAGCCAGACCAACGCTGAGGACGGCAACTATATCATGTTCGCCAGCGCCACCATGGGAGACCGGCCCAACAACGCCAACTTCAGCATTTGCTCCAAGGACAACATCACCCGCCTCCTTCACGTGATATTCAACGAGCTGCACTCCAAAAGAAACTGTTTCAAGAGTGAGTAAATTTCCAGTTCATCGCCGACTCCTACAAATGGAGAGATTTGTTAGACTTAACCCAGCTGAATTCTCTAGGTCTTCCAGTTCCACTTAGTAACTCTTTCCTTGTTTTTTTTTCTGGGCAACGGGCTTCCATGTGCCAACAGGATTTAACTCATTTGCTACTAACCTAGATTTCCATAACACTCCTTAGAGTACTAGCCAAAGGTAAAGAACTCCTCGATAAATTTAGTAAATTATTTTAAAATATTTTTTATGACTAAATATTACTTACCCAATGTTCATAAAAATTACATCATAAAATAGATTAATCTCTGAGATTTCTGGAAATGTATATTTTTATCTATAAAAAAATATTGAATTATCGGTACAATCATTCGCTGAGTGTTTAGGATCTACGGTTTGGCTAAATATTTTCACTATCCCTAGCGATAAAGTCCGATAAAGTATCATAAAGCCCATAAATCAAGTTGTAATGGAAATTCATCTAAGTCTATATCTGAAGCATCCTTATTACCAGCACTGTTGTTAAATGTTATATTTGGAGGTATAGAACTATTGATTAATGAGCTAAAAAATTAAAGGCGATGGCTATAAAAAAAATATTACAAGACGAAAGGCCAGTGAAAACTACCCATATTTTTACAGCGTATCGTAAAATAGCGAATCGTAATAAAAACCAGTTTTTTTTAAGAAACAGAATATATTCCTACTTTTTGCCTGGCTGGCAGTGGAAAAAAAAAAAACACAGAACACATGGCGAAAAATCAATAAACGACACGCGTGATCGCTGCTTTTGGCACATTAGTACGGAGGGGGGTATGCCGCATTCAGTCACAGTAGTAGCAAATGAGTTAATACACACAGAGGATTAGTCGAACCAAAGAGTACACAAAATTAGAATTCCAAAGAAATACGAAATAATATTTTCTTAATTGGGTTCTTGTTGTTATGTCCAAATCATATTTTCTTAATTGGGTTCTTGTTGTTATGTCCAAATCATATTTTCTTAATTGGGTTCTTGTTGTTATGTCCAAATGATCCATAGCGTGGGCTGATTTATCCATGGGCATGCCTAAATGTTTGTGCTATGGTCACTCTACTTCTCTGGGACAATCATCCACGTGCATGTCTTATTGTTTGGGCCATGGCCATGCCTACTTATATATTTTGCCACATTACGTTTTACTTATGGGGCCTGACTGTTGGATCACCTTGGTACAGTAGAATGTAGGAGAAAAAGATAAGACTCTAAGTATTTGGAATGATTTTTTATGAACATGTGCGTCATCCACATTCATCAACAGCCTCTGAGACTGCGTTCTGCGGCAATGGCATCAAGGAGAACGATGAGCAGTGTGACTGTGGCTACGTGCTGGACTGCGAGGACGTGTGCTGCTATGGGCGAGACACGGACGAGGGCCAGCAGTGCAGGCTGAAGCCCGCGGCTAAGTGCAGGTAGGAGTGAGCAGGTGTCACCACAACCTCTGGTGACCTTGGTAGCACAAACATTATTTTTCTTTTCTTGCAAAGCTCTTTTTTTTTAGACTTAATGACCTTGACATTATTGCAGCAGTGACAAATTGGCCATTAACACTTGGCAGCTAATGAACTTCTATTGCTTATTTGTTATATTACTGTATCTGAGTTGTAAACATTTTCTTTCTATTTTGCTATGAATTTTCTGAAAATAGACAGTAGTCCTGCTATTAACAAGTGTAACATTATAAGTAAAATCAAGAAAGAAGATTTCAAAACCATACGAATCCTAAGTCTAACATATTAAATTAATATAATAAAATCTTACAATATGAACAGAGAGATATAAAAATAAAGAAAATTTACTTACAATACCATATTCAATATGAACAGAGAGATATAAAATAAAGAAAATTTACTAACAATATTCAAGGACTAATCAATATAAGTTATTTTTCTTTCCCAGTGGTATTTGTTTTTAAAATGGGTTGCCTGAAATACCCATCATTTAAAACCCTTATCAAATAGTGAAGCAAGACTTAGAACAATGGGGGCATGTGTTGGAGGCTGTGATGGATACAATAATATTAGTTAAGACTTAGAACAATGGGGGCATGTGTTGGAGGCTGTGACGGATACAATAATATTAGTTAAGACTTAGAACAATGGGGGCATGTGTTGGAGGCTGTGACATATACAGTAATATTAGTTAAGACTTAGAACAATGGGGGCATGTGTTGGAGGCTGTGACATATACAATAATATTAGTTAAGACTGTAATGTTCATGAGACAGAAGACTGTAATTAGGAACGACTAATGGTATATACAGTAACAATTCTATTGACACTAAAAGAAAACCTAAATGAAAATGCCATGACAGAAGGGTAGAGTAAGAAGATAGACTTAGATCAAGAGAGATAGTTGGGCTTTGGATATTGTTAGACAATCAGCAACTTACATAATAGTTTTTTATAAGGAATGGACACTTAGCAGATGTATTTAACTTGTGTTGTTTTTTTTTTAATGTAGATCTTTGTAAAAAAAAAATGCTCATTAGTAAATTCTACTTTTGAAACCACTGAGAGGCACATTGGCCAAGTGGCATACTTAAAGTCCTGGGTTCAAATCCTGGTGAAGGCTAGGATTTTCTCATGTTCAAGAAGGGTGTCCCTGAGTGGACCCGGCTCTGATGGGTACCTAACATTAGCTGGGACAAAGTAAAGGCAGCTAGGCATAGTGCTAACCACACAATTCCCTAGTATTTTATGCTGTGGCGACATGGACTGGTAAGGCTGCTACACTTGTCCTATTGGTCCATTTTGTCAGTCAGGATTAGTTTACTGCACTTCTTATTGTGTTACGTATCCTGAGGGAATGAGAGAATAGTTTTTGGAGAAGTATTGACTGAGCTAGTCTTAAAGAATTGCTTTTAATACAAAAAACATAACAAATTTTGCAATGCAAAAAAAAATCTTCTTATAAAAGCCACCCCTGTAAATCATAAGATTACAAGTGTGATGTGAATGCATTATTTGTTGACAACTCTTGTTTGTCAGATTTGGCATGGTTGCTAACTTAACCATTTTCGTTGCTTTCTTTCTTCAGTCCCACGGCTGGTCCGTGCTGCAACTCCAACTGCACCTTCATCTCTCCTGACATAAAGGTCCAGTGCATGCCAGCGGATGACTGCAAGCAGGCTGTGTACTGCAAATATCCTTTAACATTTTAACATTCAGAAATTTCTCACATGTCTGTAAAAATTTGCTAGTGGATTTATTTATTTTTATTTGGGGATAATTTTAGTAATTTAAAAATGATTTTAGATTAAGAAACCTACTATTTTGGTATTCTGTAGAGCCCAGGGCCAGCTCGTCCATATAGGCAACCTTAGGGCGCAAAATTTTGAGGGCACATAATTGAGGATTTTTTTTTATTTGGAGATTTAAAACTATAAACTAAATTAAAGTTTAGTACTTCTGCACGCTACTAGCATAGGTAGACCAATTACAAGGAAATGAAAGGCAAAATGTATTTTCTTTAAGTTGTCTTAGAAAATAGTAAAGTATGCCCTTACACTACTCAGTTTCTCACTGCCGAAGGCACTTTAATGAAGGCACAGAATTTGTTTTTGCCTAGGGTGTCAAAAACCCTAGATCCGGTCCTGGTAGAGCCCTATTTTCTCCACTGCCCTATCGGGTTTAAAACCATTTCTTCAGCAATCAGGAAAGTTGAACTCAGGAGCGTACACTATTATGCTGTATCTATTCTTGTCTTCGTGGTGGGAGAGAAGGGGGATTGGATGCGGCTACGTTGAGATGCACCATGTTTCTGGGTAACATTTAAGGTCAAAGTTGCCATGTTTAGAGCAGCATTTTCTCAGTTATGACCTTGACCCTGGCGCACCAGTTCCCACGCAGAGTGCCCGCCACCCAAATTTGAGCCTGACGGGAAGCTGTGTAACGATGATGCCAAGATGTGCTATAGAGGCGTAAGTTTCTCACAGAAATTTGAAGAAATGTTATTGGCAAACGTGTCATGGGGTTAAAATTTTCAAAAGACTAGGGGGCACGGTTCTCGAGTGGCAACGCGTTTGACTGGCATACCGAGGGGCTGGGTTTGACTGGCATACCTAGGGGCTGGGTTTGACTGGCATACCGAGGGGCAACGCGTTTGACTGGCATACCGAGGGGCTGGGTTTGACTGGCATACAGAGGGGCTGGGTTTGACTGGCATACAGAGGGGCTGGGTTTGAATCCTGGTGAAGGCTTTTAAGGTGTCTAATTTTTTTTAAATCTACAAGTAAATTATTTTTTAAGTTGAATTCTGAGTTGTGATACTAATATGAAAAAATACCAGTAGAGACCATTCAAGTAACTTGTGTGTTAATTCTAATCAGGGTGCTGTTACTACCTAGCATTTTTTAATTCAGTGCAGCAGGCAGTTATACAATTTTACAGTTACTTGACTTTACTTACAAGACAGGCCTAATGTATTTCATTGTTTGTGTCTTCTACCAATCAGGAGTGTGAGACATCTGTTTGTGAGAAAATCAACTGGAAGGAATGTTTCCTCACAGCAGACGCAGGGGAAGAGAATCCAAGCAGAGAGGCCCTGTGCTACGTTTCCTGCAGTAAGTGACGAGCAGGTGGCGCCTGCTGCATATTAAATGAATCTCGAACAAACATTTCATTTAATTTGTATGTTGCCAAAAAATTTTTATGGTCTACGATAAAAAGTAAATTTGGCTAGAAAATGCCTATCATTTTTTGGTTCATGATAACAATCAGTTTTATCTGCAACCTTTAACCTCATGCTTTCAGCGCGTCCCAACACTTCGCTGTGCGTCAGCTCGTTCGATCAAGCTGCCATGGCCAAGCCGGAGAACTTACCGTTTCTCAACCTGTTGCGGGAAATCCACCACAAGAGGACCGGGCGGTGGGAGTCTGGCGCCATACAGCTCCCTGCAGGTCTGTTGCTTTTTTTTAATATTTTTTTGTGTGTGTTGTGTAGGTAGCAACTTCATTACAATTGAAAGAGTTGTTCAGTCAAACTGCGCTGCACAAAAAAAAGCAATGTTGGGAGCCATATTTCAGCACTATATGTACGCAAGGATCGAGTGTTTGCTGGTTTGTGATTCTGGGTTTCAGGAAATACAGTGTGTGCAATTTGTGCTAGTGTTTGTGGAAGAGATCTAAGTATCTTAGCAAAAGGTTCTTTGAGAAATTAAATAGTGATTTTATCCTTTGTTTCTTTTATGAGGCAGACGCTAAACTAAATTAATAAAATCAGGACAGAAGGGCAAAGAGTAAAGTACAAGTAGTAATAATACATAAGGCATTAAACTCTAATTTAGAAATACAACCCAATAACAACCTGTTGCAATGCTCAGATAAACATAAAAACAAAAACACTTTCCTTATGCGAGAGCAAATGCATATAAATTTCTTCTCAGGCATAGAATGGGTTGCCTGAACAAACCATGAAAACCGGTAATTTAACATAATTTAAAACACTAACAAATATGCAAGACTAGACAGACCACGGACCAGCGTAGGCACAATAATCATCTATTTTAGAAGAAGTGTCTGCAATATATAAGATAAGATAAGGACTTATATCTTTAATAGTTTAGTGACTTTTTTAATTGATTTTTAATTTACTTAAATGTATAATCGTCTACTACCTACTGGAGCAAGCAATAATCAAACAAGTAAAAAGCCTTAAGCAGAGTGTAAGACAATAATTTGTTTGAAATTTTGAAAAGAGTTTTGAAGACCTTTATTTTTAACCAGTGTATTTGTGCCTTCCCAAGCTGAATTTTTTTGTTAACATACTGAACATGCTAAAGACAATAGTATGGAAAGATGTGCTTCATAAATAAGCATTATAAATAATATAAAAAAATAGATAGTAATAATTTATTATTGTTATTATCTAGTAAACACTAGAAGCACTGTGCTCAATCTGATGTTATTATTTTTAATGTTTGATTAACTTTAGATGTGTGTGTTGTTTTTTCTCACTGTGCCTCGAATATTTCAGGGTCTCCCTGCGACAATTTCCGTGGCTACTGTGACGTATTCCACAAATGCCGGGGAGTGGACGCGGACGGGCCGCTGGCACGGCTCAAGAATCTCATCTTCAACCCCGAGACCCTGGAGAATATTCAGGAATGGATAGTGGTGAGTGGTGAAGGCAATTGTTCTGTGTGTGGATGAATGGGGAGATTTGATTGGATGGGGAGATGTTTTTACAAATCTAATGCTGCTGTTTGATTGGATGGGGAGATGTTTGACATCATCCAATGCTGCTGTTTGATTGGATGGGGAGCTGTTTTAAAAACAACCAACGCTGTTGTTTCTGTTGGTCATGTGGGACATACTTTGCCAGGTTCAAACCTAATTTTGATTTAAAATCAGAGAGGAAAGAGAGAGAGGAGTGGATCATCACTTTTATGGTGTCATTACGCATCACTTTTATGGTGTCATTACGCATCACTTTTATGGTGTCATTACGCATCACTTCTATGGTGTCATTACGCATCACTTTTATGGTGTCATTACGCATCTCTTTTATGGTGTCATTACGCATCACTTTTATGGTGTCATTACGCATCACTTTTATACAAGATGAGTCAGGGATACCCAAAATTCAGAATTAACATTATGGTTCTTAGGGATACAATTTTCCAGCTTAGTTCTAGTCTGATACATTTGACAGTGACATAAATTTCATGCATTACTCTAAGGCTGTATTGAAATTAATTCCATTTCATTGTTTAATAATATTTTTTGATTGGTGTCAACAGTACAGAATATAGAGAGCATCTTAACTTTGCATTGCTTCACATCAGGAGCAAACCTATAATTTTTTCCCAGAGAGGAGGGGGGGGGGGTTAACTTACACTTGACAAATATTTGCCAAATTGTTTTGCAAATTTAGTACAGGTTTAAAATGTTAGCGGAACTTGGCCCCTCTCAGTCCCCCCACCCTCTAGTGGCTTCATCCCTCTTACACATATGAAGCTACACTGCAGACATAAGTTTTGACAAAAAACATTTGTCAGTTTTATTGTCATCACAAGGTTTTATAACTCTTAAAATTCCCATTAGATCACATTTGACTACACTATTTAACTTTTGAAATGTGCGGAGTAAAATTTGTTAAACTTGTGCAGGCACTTAGTAAAGAAGTTGTGTTTTGGGGGAATCATTTTGAGAATTGGCTTTCTATACAAGCTGTGGTTGGGCATGGCTGTTTTATTTTTTAAATGTTTGTTGCGATAAATGAATCAGGGCAAGGAAAGAGATTTATATCTCTGTTTTATGCCCGCAGTTATTACCCACAAACTTGTATATCTGTTTTATGCCCGCAGTTATTACCCACCGTATATCTGTGTTAAAACCATTGTTCTGCTGGGCTGAAACAGTATACAGTATTCCCTTGTTTACCTTTTGCTTGTTCACCCCAAACACCAACAAGACTGCTGTTAAGCTTCACTGTAGAGATTCATTACATTCCATGTCTTTACTATTCCTTTTAAATCCCTCCCCCCATTTCCCAATTGCGTTTTGTGGTCATTATGGACAAGTTAGGACTTGCTGGCAGCTCATCAGATCGTCAGATCATCAGATTGTCTGATCGTCAGATCATCATATTGTCAGATCGTCAGATCATCAGATCATCAGATTGTCAGCTCATCAGATCGTCAGATCATCAGATCGTCAGATCATCAGATTGTCAGATCATCAGATCGTCAGATCATCAGATCATCTGATCGTCAGATATTCAGATCGTCAGATATTCAGATCGTCAGATCATCAGATCGTCAGATTATTAGATTGTCAGATCATCACATTGTCAGATCGTCAGATTGTCAGATAGTCAGATCGCCATCTCTAAACGTCTTTGGTTTGAATCAGTTTCATACAACATATTTTTCCAGGATCTAGAAAGGTCCTGATTGACAGGCTTGCAACCACTTTTGGCTGCTCAGGCTGTGTTCTTCGTTGGTTTAGGTCATACCTGTCTGAGCGCACTCAAAGTGTTGCTATAGATGAGTTCCTCTCGGCACCTTCAACGCTGAAATATGGAGTGCCCCAAGGATCTGTTCTAGGACCAGTGATGTTTGCAATGTACGTGTATCCACTCGGCCAGGTCATCAAACCGTTCGAAATTTCGTATCACTTCTACGCCGATGACACGCAACGGTACGATCATGCGGTCCCTCTTGATGCCCCTAGACTCGCTGCAAAGGTCAGTAGTGCAATCGCCAACGTCTATTTGTGGTCGGGGAGAAATGGGCTTAAAATGAATGAGGAAAAAACAGAGATAATCCGAATTGGAACCAAGAGAAATTTAGTCAAATTCACCGGTTCAGAATCCATCACCGTGATAAACTGCCAGGTGCCTTTTGTTAACAAAGTGAAGAATCTTGGTGTTTTACTGGATCCCACGCTGTCTTTCGACCAACATATATCTCATATGTGCAGAGGTCTATATCTACAGTTGCGTAGACTGGGCCAAATACGTCCCTATTTGTCCACTGACTCTGCAAAGACACTAGCAGTCGCTCTGATACTTTCTCGTATCGACTATTGTAACTCCCTGCTAGTCGGCCTGCCCGAAGACAAAATCGCCAGGCTACAGAGAATACAGACCAGTACTGCGCGCTTGGTCATGCGCAAATCAAGGCGAGACTCGGGAACCGCCCTTCTTCGCTCGCTCCATTGGCTCCCCGTGAAAGCCAGAATTGAGTATAAAGTGGCGCTACTTTGCCATCAGTGCATTTTTAATAACGAGTTTCCGTCCTATCTCAAAGAACTCATCACACCATATGTCCCTCAAAGAACACTTCGTTCTGCCAACTCATCGCTTCTGGAAGAGCCCCGTTTCTCTCTGACGACCGTTGGCCTTAGAGCCTTCTCAGTATCCGGTCCGAAGGTGTGGAATCTACTTCCCATTCAACTCAGACAAACAAGCTCCATTGATTCCTTCAAAAAGAACTTAAAAACTCATTATTTCAATATTTATCTTAATTAACATGCTTTGAGCCCTACTGTCTTACTTATATGTTAGGTCGGTTATCTTGTTTTGGTTTGATTTGTTCCATGTTTGTAAAGTTTTGAATCATTATTCAGTTTTTTATCTCTTAGCCTATAGATTGTATCTGTGTTCTGAGTTGTATGCTAAATGCGCTCTGAGCTTGCATTATGCTTGTTGGTAGCGCTATACAAATGTCATTATTATTATTATTATTATTATTATTATAAAGGTGCCCCCGAGATTTACGGTACCCTTCTCTGATGGGAACCTGACATTAGATGGGAGAAAAATTAGGCCCAGTGGTATATATGCGGCTGTGGCCATAAAATATGGAGAGTACTACTTTACTAGCCCTAAGAACCAAAGTGGTCTAAAAAGAGTACTCTACATTCCTTAGTGTTATGTTTAAAATCTCTCATTTGCTTAAAAATGCTGGGCTGATAAATTCACCACTACTAAGTTAAAAAAAAACATTTTTCCTTTGTCCTGTTTATCTAGAAACACTGGTGGGCTGTGATGTTGATGGGCATCGCACTGGTTATTGTGATGGGTGCCTTCATCAAGATCTGTGCCGTGCACACCCCAAGCTCAAACCCCCGCAAGCCCAAGCACCGGCAGCTGACCCTCCCCCGCACCCTCCAGAGGCGTCGGCACCAACAACAACAGTCGCAGCAGCAGCACCAGGCGGGGCAGTCCTCTGGTCAGAACCAGGGCAGGAGTGGCGGGGCACGGAGACCCATGGCCCGTAGCGTGGAGGAGAGGAAGCCTGTGACCAGCGAGGCAATCCAGATAGATCAGGTGAGTAATTTGTCTTGTCCCACCTTAAAATGGAAAAATGTAGGCAGGGGTTAAGTGGACTAGGTCAGGGGTCGGCAACCCTTTGATAACAGTGTGCCAAAGTTTGATTTCTAATTCATTCAGCGTGCCAACAGCCTAAAAGTCATCCTGTTGTAGCACTAAATTTCTTGTAGAAGAGACTTGAATAGACTTTTAAGGTCTCTTCTGCGTGCCATTGATGATCCCTCGGCGTGCCAAGTTTGGCACTCTTGCCGTAAGTTGCCAACCCCCTTGACTAGGTTATAGAATGCTCCAGCGCAGTCGTATTGAAACACAAAATGGTATTGGGAATGAATTCAGCTAGGAAGAATAAATCCAAGATCTATTTATACTTTGATGTTTGTATATTTCATGTGTTTGGTAAATCATATATTTATTTAAATAATTTATGAAGATATTTATACATTCTTATGAAGCTAAACTGCTTAGTATCTGTAATATGTATACATATCAACATCAAGGATCATCATAAGCCTAAAAAAGTAACAAGAATCAGTTGATAAGCATTTGGCATCAGTTTTTGGGATTACTCTGTTAGGGCCACCCCCCCCCCCCCCCCCCCCCCCCCCATTGTTTACTGCCACAAATTGGTGACTCTTGCTTTGCTGGCCTTAGGGTGAATCCCCCAATGGCCCCTCAATGCTTTTGTAAAATCAAATACAAAAAAATTATCATGTTAATTTGTTGCAGTTTGATTTTGTTTGTAATAAAATAAATATGAACACACAAAAAAATTAAATTAAACAGGTTCTTGTGAGGTCTGTGAAACAGAATAAGGATACGTGGTTTAGTGGTGAAAGAGTTAATAATTGTGGTCATTATTTAACCTTTCTAGCTAGCCCTTTCATTACATTTTCTAAATTTTATTTTATATGTAAACCTTCAGTTTTCATAAGATAAGATTACTTTATTGATCCAAATAATTGGAAATTTGACTTGATTACATAAATTCCGTCTTTCAGCATATTTAAAACAAAGAACCATTTGTACTCAAGCACAATAGACATTCATGCACAGTATCATACCATTTGTCATACAAGAAAAAAGTTATTACATTTAGTAACATCAGTAAATTTTGCCTTGACTAATTATAACATTATTACATTTATTAACATCAGTTATTTTGCCTTGGCTAATTATGAAATTATTACATTTAGTAACAAGCCCCACAAAATCTAACAAACACTTTGTCTCCTTCCCACATACACAAAAATGCAGGGCCCCCCACCACCATACTCCAGCGCTGTGGTGTCACCTATACCAGCGCCGTCGTCGTCCTCCGCACCCCTGCTGACGGAGGCTGGCAGGGCGCCCGACCTGACGGCCATACCCTCGGGCGGCCCCAAGAGGGGCCACGGGGGCGCCAGGAAGAAGGAGCCGGAGAAGGTCATCAAGGGCAAAAAGGGCAAGGCAAAGAACACGGTGGAGCTGCAGCGGCTGTGAGACGATCTGCTGCGATGAAAGGAAAAGTCCCGCAAAGGCAGACGTGTCAGTTTACTTTATCTCTTTCTTTTTAAATTACTACCATCTTTTTTTTTTTACTTTTCTTCACATTTGAGTTATTGGAATGTAAAAGTTGGAATCTTTAAGTGCAATAATTCATCTGCAAATCAAAAAACCAAAAAGAAATCATTTTTCTTTTCTCACACAAAGACTTTTGTAATTTATTGTAAATTTGTCCACATGCACTTCATATATACATTTATATAACTGAACAAAAGGCCTTACCTGGATTTATGTCCCACCTAACTTCCCATCAATATTGAATGTATGTCGCTATGTCTCATTTTCTTGTTCATTTTGAAGCTCACATTGAAGAATTTTGTCTTGAGTAATTTTTCAATGGTTTGTAACACCTTCCCCCTGACACACACTTCTCCCGTTTCAATCGTCCCATTAAATGTATCCTGCAAGCCATTTCTATAGACATGTTTTAATCTCCCTAAAGTTGTAAAAGTTTTTTTTTTATTAATGTATAAATATGTATGTTTTATATAAAATTAATGATATAAATATATATCTATCTAATATATATATGAAGGATTTGTTGTAAATAAATTAAAATGCTAGTAAGATTGTAACTTTGGTGATGACTGTATCAGGGCTACATATTCATGACTACAAACTTGTCATTTTTTGTTCTTTTTCTGATACCCATTTAATAAGGTTCACCCCACTCCCTCCTTTCCCACCCCTCCTCCAACTAGTTGTTTAAAGGAAACAATTTTCTGACAACCTTCTCATCACCTCAACCTTAAAATTGTATTCTTTTTTTTGTTTATTTGTTGTATAAATCAAAATGCAGATTTTGTTATTGTTTCCAGAATGTAATGAGCAAGTCTCTCTTGATTCAGACACTTTGATGTAAAACGTTTTTTTTAATTTATGTGAAATGCACAAAGGATTTCCTTACCAGCCACTTATTCTTGTGTGTGTGCCTGTGTTTGCTTGATGTTATTGGTTGTGATGTATTCCTGGCGTATCAACAAGGAAGGGATTTTGTTGGTGTCTTGTTGTTGATTTTTTTGTGGTGTTTAGTTTGTGTTGGGGTGCTAATGGTAAAGGCAAACTCTCCAGATTCTAGGTCTCTTCTTTGGTGATCTGAATGCATTTTTAAAAATAATTGCTTACTTCTTTTAATTTGCTAACAGTTTAGAAGTTTATTGCTTCAATGAAAAGTACTTAGCAGTCATTTGATCATATTTATATTTTGATAGAGCATTCATATAGTTAATATGTATATACACTTTTTGGTCTTCAGTAGAAGAAACATTAATTTCCCTATATCATTCCCTGTATCATGTTCTGTGTATAGGGGAAATCTTCTTGTCAATATCACTATATAAGAAACTACATCTTTTGTCATATTATATTAAACTAGACAAGGATAGCTGATACGCAAACCTTAAGCCATCCCTATGTTCCAAGGGACAGATTGTTAAATTTGCAATCCCAGTGGATCGTTATTATTTTTTTCTTTTTTTTGGTAAGGATACTATTATTTCCTTGGTACTGAAGAGTGACTTTCCCTACCTACTCAGCTATTCAAGAGTTACTTTTCCCTACCTACTCAGCTATTCAAGAGTTACTTTTCCCTACCTACTCAGCTATTCAAGAGTTACTTTTCCCTACCTACTCAGCTATTCAAGAGTTACTTTTCCCTACCTACTCAGCTATTCAAGAGTTAATATCCGGGGATCTCAGGAACCAAAAGGCCCAGTTCTCAGTTCAATAGAAGTTTTTTTTGTGATACCATCTCTGATGCATGCCTGACACGACGTCATGACAAAGTAAAGGGGGCACTGTGGACAAGCACGATGAGCAGGGGCGAAGCCAGAAATTTTTTCCAGGGGGGGCTGAACTTTCGCGTGACAAATATTTACCAAATACCAGGGGGGGCTAAACTTTCGCGTGACAAAGATTTACCAAATTTTTAGCGAATTTAGTGCATATTTGTAAAAAATCAGTTGAACAAAATATTTTTTTTAAATTCCAGGGGGGGCTTAGCCCCCCTCAGCCCCCCCTGTGGCTTCGCCCCTGACGATGAGTGAGTGTCAGTGACATTCTGGAGGTTCTGAGTTCTAATCCTGGTGATGGCCAGGATTTGTTTCCCCAGAACAGAAGATGAGTCCACATGGATGAGTACTTTACATTATTCAGGGTAAAGTAAAGGTTGCTGGGCAATGTGCTGGACAAATAGTCCCCTAGTATGCTGTGGCCACAGAAACTGGTGAACGCTGCTTCACTGGCCCTATGATCATTTGGTCCGATGTGTACTTTAGTTGTGTTTTTTTTTCACTTATTTTCTCCAGTGTTTAAATTGAAGAATCAGTTTGTGATGAATCAAATGTCCATGTGTAAGGAACTGAAACTAAATTATGTGCCATGATTCAATGTTGATCTACATTTCTCTCTTTCTTGAGTGTTTTTGTTTAATCACTTCTATTTGTTTACCTGTCACTTATATTTGTTTACCTGTCAATGTTCACTTTCTTCTTGCCCTAATGTCTCATTGTCCCATCCTCTCCTCTGGAGTTATCATCCAAAAAAAACCAACACCCTTCGCTGTGTTATGCTACCTCAGCTAAAAATGTTAATGTTGCCTAGCAGTGTTAAACTCTTTCACATGATAAGTAATACAGTATCCAGAGATTCCAGCATTTTTTTTTTCTTACATTTAAAAAAAAGTAGAGATTCATTGTGGATCCAAACAGTTGCAAATTTGGTTTGATTACACAGAGCAGTGTATGTATGGAGATATAAAAATAAATGGCAAAATGAGTCACAAGTCACATCGGGCTATTTCAAGAGAAAGTCAAAAATATTTGTCAGGGTGAAAACTATTGATTTTGGGATTTTAATTTTTTCTTAATATTTATTAATTTACATATAGGTCTGTCACATTAGTTTTATAAAAAAATAATTATAAATTATTTTTAAAGTTTTGAAATACTGCCTAAAATATCAAAATACAATAGTAAATTTCAATTTTCTTGAAATCATGTTCCAGACAGAGTGTACACTAAAACTTTATTAGCTAAAATACTACTTGTTCAATTTTTAAACGGTTTTCACCATTAAATTTGGCATTGAAATGGCTAAAACTCAAAATGACCCAAATGTGACTCCCGACTCATTTCATGGTGGAGGGTCACATCTTAAGAAAATCATTTTTGGCAGAACATAGTTCAGTCATTCAATGTTACATAAGATGCAATGCAGATGGCCGATCTCAACCCTTCTAGATATAGGGTAATACACATAATTCCCACACATAGTTTTACAGCTGTTAGGGGGCACAGCTGGACCACATGAAAACTAAAAACCTAAAGTTTAAACAGTTCTGGTAAAGGTATTTTTGGGTTAATGGCTTTTGTTGATGGGATGTGACTTTTTGTGTATAAACTGTTGCATGTATCAATGGATTTTTCTTATTAATGTATTGAGAGATGTTTTAAACCTTCTTCCTTGCTTTGATTTCTTAGATATTTTTTTTATTATTTGCCCATCCCTCTGCCGATGAGCCGATTCTTAATTCTATTCATCTCTTGTTGTAAAAAAATTTTTTTGACTTGCCTGGTTGGATGTCATCAGGGTAATTTGTATTTGAAATATGTATTATAATTTTAAATTCATTAACCAATTTAAGTTAGCAAATAAAGCAAAAAGGTGTATTTGTAAACAAATGTGGTAAATTGTGAATGTTTTATTTTTTATATAATTTTAATTGTTAAGAAAAGTCATGTGTTTTAATTTTATTTTCTGTTTCTCTATTTTTTCATCTGTTGAATCCAGACTTGAAGTTTGTATGTGTAGCAATTTTCTATTTCTTTACTCACACTCTTTAACTTTGATCACATTTTGTCCTTGGATTTCCTTTGATGAAATCTTTTTGTTATATAAACCATGTAGAGTTTTGCTCTATTGCTGTAGTTGATTTTTTGGTGTTTTTTTTGGGAAACATGTAGACAAGTATTGTGGGTTTTCTACAACTTTCATTTGAACATTCATTTTGTCCCATCATTGAATAAATATTTTTTTTTTGTTGTATTTTATGCAAAAATATTTCAACTTTTTATTTTATTTGTATCATATATAAGTCCTAGTCATGAAATATTTAAGCAAAATGAATTAAATGTGTATAAATTATAATTGCATCACGGTGAATGCCAAATTTAATTAATTTTTTTAAATTGTTATTATATTTGGTTTCACCAATTTGTTTTTGTTATTTGCTATGAATGAAAACCATAAAGAAAAATGGGAAAAAAAGAAAAGATTTCATTTTATTTCTGAATGAATCATTGATTAACATTGTAAGCTTTTTCTTTTTTTATTTATGTATCATTTACAGTTTGCAGTTATACAATATAAACAGACCAGTCCTTGTGCACAAATGTACCTTTTATAATTTTTTTTTACAGTTATATATAATATTTTATTGGTATAGGATAATGTTAGAAAAATTTATATAAATTTACTTAAGGTTGATTTATTGCGCTATGAGACATTGACATAACTTTACATATTATAATGCTTAGACTTTTAAAAACAAATGGAATATGTAAATTACATGGTGAATACAATTGCAGGCCATTTTTAGGTTTACATGATGGTTGGTTATATGTATTCATTTAGGAGGTTGCTTTTTGTTAAATTTTGCTCCAGGCTTTTGCTCATTTATGTCATTTACATTACTCTCAAAATGTTTTTTATTCTTAGGTTTGCAAAATTGAATTCCTGTTTTATTAATTATCAATTAATGGATGATGTTGGGCACACAGTAAATCTTAGGCTGTTTTCTACATAAATCTCTTAAAGGCATTTGAGGTTATTGAAGGACATGTTTATCTTTAATCCTGAGAGGCTTGTACAATCTGTCCCTGTGCTTGTCTAAACTCTCAACAAGACAGATGCTTCGGACATGAAATCTGCACTTGTCACTCTGATAAGCAATATTGTCATTGTGACCTTACTATTGACTAATGACAGGCCAATGACTATTTCTTTTAGGGTAAGATTCTACCATCACTCTGCATTTTAAGTCGTTTTTACTCAGAAGTGGCGCTGTGTTCTTTGGGGCGGCTGGTGGGGGCGATAGGAAATTACCGACAATAGCCATGTTGGATAACGGACATAAAGAATAACTTGCAGTGTTCACTGATCCCCTAACCTGAAATGAATTTAGCCCCAAAGCAGTGACTTTACAGATAACAGTTAGTGAATTAGATACATATTTTTATACTTCCAATAATTTGTGCCTTTTCTCTGATAGTATTCTGTAGATGACTTCGTGCCAAAAACAATCAATTACTCAAAAGACAGGGTGAATTGGGCTTAATAGATTCTGGCTTAAATAGATTTCTATTTTTTTTTAAATAAGAAATAAAAATGAAAACAGTCTTAATGTAGGTCCAATCACCAATTTCATTATTTTTGTTTTTGTTTCATTGATTTTTGCTCATGTTTTTTTTTAAAATAAACTTGTGATCCAAATTTTTCATTTGCAATTTTAAAACATTTAAACAAGACATGCTGTGTATGTACATGTGTGTGAGTTTTTGTAACTTTTGATAGCTCTGTAACTTGATCACAGTGGTCTTTGAAACTATTGTGTTTTTTTTCTTGTAGCGTTTACCATCTTTCTTCTTTAAGTCCAACAGAAATGTAGCCAGTAATATATCAATATATATGCCAGTGAAAGGAAGACGTATTTGCCAGTGACCTGGTGGTAAAGAACTTACGTAATAGCAAATACTTAAGCATCACTGAATTATATTATATAATACTTTATTACAAATTTTTAAAAACATATTAGTTTTTTATGTCAGTGACTAAAATATTTTAGCAGAGGCTTGGATCGCTGACATATATACCGTAATAGTTTTTCATCACTTTTAGTAGAACATGTTTAAAAATAATATTTTATTTTTGTTTACTGTTGTTAAAAACTTCTATTTGATGAAAAATTGTGTAAGTTGTAACTACATGCTATGATGTTTTGTATGTCAGCACATATTTGGTAAATATTAACACACGCAAAACAAACAAAAAAATATGTATAAAAGATTCACACTAAAATGTATGTATATATTATAATGCAATTCTACACACAGTCTTGTCATTGTTTCTTTACCATCATTGACACTTATGTTATAAATCTGCTTGAGTCGACTCACACTTTAGTTATTTTCTTCTCATTCTCTTATAACAATTTGTTATATCTCATTCAGTGATTTGCTTTCTTTTTTTTTTTAATGTTAAATTGTGTTCTCTTGTGTCTGTCTCAATATTCTTGAAAAAAAAAATATTTGTGGGGGGGGGGGGGGGGGGAGTATGAAATCCAAATTTCTAGAAATCCATTTCAAATTTTGTTTGTTGTTGAATGTCTTGGGGGAGTTCGGCCACTGATCATTAAAAAGAATGGATAGCGCCTCCTTAATAAAGTTGTTTTAACCTATTCGTGCACACGGATGCTACAATTTTCATACTCCTTAACTTATCCATATAAGCAAATAATAGGAATAAACTTTCTTTTATTAACACTAGCATATAATATGATAAAACAAAGTAGTCATAGTAACTTGAAATGTATTTACTGGTCAGGTTTTAGGGGGAAAAAGAGCGTTTAGAAAAGTGCAAGTATATAAATATAGAAAAGTGAAAGTATATAAATATAGAAAAGTGAAAGTATATAAATATAGAAAAGTGAAAGTATATAAATATAGAAAAGTGAAAGTATATAAATATAGAAAAGTGAAAGTATATAAATATAGAAAAGTGAAAGTATATAAATATAGAAAAGTGAAAGTATATAAATATAGAAAAGTGAAAGTATATAAATATAGAAAAGTGAAAGTATATAAATATAGAAAAGTGAAAGTATATAAATATAGAAAAGTGAAAGTATATAAATATAGAAAAGTGAAAGTATATAAATATAGAAAAGTGAAAGTATATAAATATAGAAAAGTGAAAGTATATAAATATAGAAAAGTGAAAGTATATAAATATAGAAAAGTGAAAGTATATCAATATAGAAAAGTGAAAGTATATAAATATAGAAAAGTGAAAGTATATAAATATAGAAAAGTGAAAGTATATAAATATAGAAAAGTGCAAGTATATAAATATAGAAAAGTGAAAGTATATCAATATAGAAAAGTGAAAGTATATAAATATAGAAAAGTGAAAGTATATCAATATAGAAAAGTGAAAGTATATAAATATAGAAAAGTGAAAGTATATAAATATAGAAAAGTGAAAGTATATAAATATAGAAAAGTGAAAGTATATAAATATAGAAAAGTGAAAGTATATAAATATAGAAAAGTGAAAGTATATAAATATAGAAAAGTGAAAGTATATAAATATAGAAAAGTGAAAGTATATAAATATAGAAAAGTGAAAGTATATAAATATAGAAAAGTGAAAGTATATAAATATAGAAAAGTGAAAGTATATCAATATAGAAAAGTGAAAGTATATAAATATAGAAAAGTGAAAGTATATAAATATAGAAAAGTGAAAGTATATCAATATAGAAAAGTGAAAGTATATAAATATAGAAAAGTGCAAGTATATAAATATAGAAAAGTGAAAGTATATAAATATAGAAAAGTGAAAGTATATAAATATAGAAAAGTGAAAGTATATAAATATAGAAAAGTGAAAGTATATAAATATAGAAAAGTGAAAGTATATAAATATAGAAAAGTGAAAGTATATAAATATAGAAAAGTGAAAGTATATAAATATAGAAAAGTGAAAGTATATAAATATAGAAAAGTGAAAGTATATAAATATAGAAAAGTGAAAGTATATAAATATAGAAAAGTGAAAGTATATAAATATAGAAAAGTGAAAGTATATAAATATAGAAAAGTGAAAGTATATAAATATAGAAAAGTGAAAGTATATAAATATAGAAAAGTGAAAGTATATAAATATAGAAAAGTGAAAGTATATAAATATAGAAAAGTGAAAGTATATAAATATAGAAAAGTGAAAGTATATAAATATAGAAAAGTGAAAGTATATAAATATAGAAAAGTGAAAGTATATAAATATAGAAAAGTGAAAGTATATAAATATAGAAAAGTGAAAGTATATTAATATAGAAAAGTGAAAGTATATAAATATAGAAAAGTGAAAGTATATAAATATAGAAAAGTGAAAGTATATAAATATAGAAAAGTGAAAGTATATAAATATGCCGGCTGCTTTTTGCATCAATAATATTGTTTCCTTACCTAATCCTCCATTCTTTTTATAGATCAGTAGGGTGCAGCGTGGGAAGGACATTTCAAGGTTCAGGCCACAAAATACCAAGATGTGTTAACCCTAAAGACCAAATTGGTCTGAATTATTGGGTTTCGTTTCTTTTGGTGTATTCTTTTTTCATTTCTTATTTCTGTTACAATGGCATGGTATAAATGTGTGTTTTTTTCAACTAAATTAACTTCTTGTTTATTTGGGGTTTTTTATATATTTTTTTTATGTAAAACTCAAATGGTGCAAACATAGTGCACTGACCTACAAAAACAGTAAAAAGTCTTGTAAGACAGATTCATATGTTTCATTTTCCTGACATATTTCTTTAATCCAGTAATTATGTCATCAAAGTGGGGAGAATGTTTCTTTGGGAATTTCCAAGTTCTTGACCAATAGTCAGATAGGGTGAGGAGTGGGGGGGGAGGGTCAAGATAATTATTCATGTATAACAATGTTATCTTTATATACAATATTTGTATCATCATTTGAAACACTAATCAAAATGCAAGGCTAGAATCAATCCCAGGAGTAGCAATAATCTTCTGTATGGAAGAAGTGTCTGTAATATGTTAAGATAAGATTTTAAAACATTATAATTATACACGGTAGTCACAATTTAAATGTGTTTCAAATGTGTGGAAAAAAATAAAGGTTTAAATAAGTATTTAAATAAATTGTAATAATAGTTTTGTCTACACTTAACTTAATTGAGCTTATAAATGAAAATGTCTTGAGGTAAGGAATTGTATAGACTTAACATAATTAATGCTCCCTTTAAAAGTTTAGCTTTTTTTTTTTTTAGAAATGGGTTAGGGTTGACCTGGTTAATGGTTTATTATTTCAGTATTGTTGTTTACGTTTTTTGTAAACGCTGACCTACTTAATGTTTCATTGATATTGATATTATACATTGTGTGTGGGTATTGCCTGCATCAACCTTGTCTCTAAGTAATTGAATGTGACAACTCCCATTTTCTCCTTTCCCTTTCTCTCCTCTTTTTCCCGCCTTTTCTCCCATCATCAGCAACTTCTCAGTATTGACACGTGGTTCCTTGTTTGTTTGGTGTCTGTACGTAACCATGGTAAAAATAAACAAATATCAACTATATCATCTGGTTTTAGTATTTATTTTTGTGTTGTTGTTTTAAGTATTGTAAAATTAAAATAAAATATTCCCGTTGGTCCCAATTGATCCATAGCGTTCACCAGTTTCTGTGGCCATGGCTAACGAGTAAATACTAAGGGATTGTGTGGCCAGCCTAATGCGCAGCAGACTTTACTTTACCCCCCAAAAATGTCAGGTACCCATCAGAGCTGGGTAGACTCAGGGGCACCCTCTAGTCCAGGGAACAAACCCTACCAGGATTCGAACTAAGAACCTTTAAGTATTATATATAGTGCTACCGGGCGACAGTGTGGGAATAGATAGGCCTCCACGTTTATGATCTAAGGGAAATTCCGCAGGTGGGTAGAGAAGTGTACTACCTTATGTTACGCGGCACGCCCCATGGCTAGTATAGGACAGGATCTTAATGAGCCCTTCTTGATCCCCGCCCCTTAACTTCGGTACGCAGTAAGAGCAAGATAAATCGGTGGGGCAAAGGTGGATGCCTGGCCATGCATGTGTCCTCGGGATAGAGATAGATGACTCCTTAGCTCAGAAGGAGTTCCAAGGAACTCACTCTCGGTGAGCGATGCTTTTTCAAGAGTGCCAGCAGAAGCATTCCTTGAGAGGGGGACTGAGCAGGGACGAGGATAACAAGGGGGCTAAGGTTTGTGGCAGCATATATATGACGGCCGAACTGAGCTCACCCATGGAAACGAGTCTATGTCGCAAGGGATAAGCTCGATAGGATGACGGGAGGTGGATCAATAAACCCTCAGAAGAATTTGCTGTCAGCCACACAGTTTTGCAAACTTAATATAAATGATATTAAAATCATGTTTTTATTGGTTAGGCTACCTTTAACGCGAAAAATTGACAAACAAAATAATAAACAATGTGACTATATTCTTATAAACAAAGTGACTAATTGACAATAGCGTAACCAGAGGGGGCGTCTTGGCGTAAGGAGAGGCCGCCCCAGGCGCCAAAGCTAGGAATGACGCCAAACTGACACGTGTCTTTGTAACCCTATTTGTACATTAGCTTACTTATAAATGAGAACTAACATTTTAAAGAAGCGCCAATTTCGACCCCCCGCCTCGAGGGTTCATGCTTACGCCAAAGCTAACTGGCAAACAAATGTGACTAATTGACAAGAAAACAACAGTCAAAGAAACTATTTCATGTATATAGCCTATAAATCTAGTGTCAGGAAGGGATGAACAATTTTGCAAGGGGAAAATAATCAATTTCATTGAAGTCCTCAGACGTAGGACCTCGACAATGTTCATCCACTCCTTTCAGTCTTGCGACAATCTCTTCATTTCTTGCCACTGCGTTCCCGCTTCTTTCAGTTCTTTGGCCGGTTCCTGGTTCGTTGCCGATTCCACTCTAGAGCTATGTTGCCAGGTTTTCTTCTTAGAATGTGACCAATCAACTTCCACTCTTTTAGCTCGGGTAGGTTGGGTTTCTTTCCAGCTCTCATTTCGACTTCTTCAATTTAGTCGTCCCAATCGTCACATCTCAGTTTTAAGATTTGTAAGCGGCGGGAAATAGTACATGGTGTATTTTTTTAGTTTTGTAAATTATTTTTTAAGTGGTAGTGCGGGGGGGGGGGGGGGGGGGTAGGGGGGTCGTGATTGCAGATAAATCTGAACTGATGCACAATTTCCCCCAATTCTATTGAAAAACGATTATTATCTTATCTTCTTATCAATACTTGAAAGGTAACAATTAGATTAATTAGTATACAATATTCCTCAATTTATATAAATATAAAAAAGAGAAGTATTTTGTTTTCAATTCTTCGATTCTGGAAGTCAAAGGTGGAGAAGGAGGGGTTCCGGTCAAGATTTTTGAAAACACCTAGATCTATGTTTAATATATAATGTTAGAAAATACTTTGGGAATGTTATGTAAACAGGGAACTGCAAAGCCATTGTTGTTGATGATTTCATTGACGCTAATATACAGTGTGATTGGTCCAAATTATTCAATCACTTCTAGATGTCTCGATTTGGCGACTTGTACTTATTACTTAGCAGTAGCTTTGTTATTATACCTTGGTGGGTCGGTAGACACAGATCTTCAGGCCTACACAAACACACACAGACACACACAGACACACACATAAACACACACACAAACACATAAACACACACACATAAACAAACACACATAAACACAGACACACACTTTGGTGATAGATAAACTGATAGACTAGATATCTAAAAAAAAACATGGGTAGAAGTTTTAGATACAGATATATATATATATACATACTGTATAGATGATTGGGTAAACAGATGGTTGGTTGGATGGATAGATATACGATAGACAGATGGATATTGATAGATATGTACCGTATATCTATTTATAGATAAAGAAAGAGAGAAAGCAAAAGAATGACATAGATAGATAGATAAAGAGATAGATAGACAGATCAATATAGATAGAGAAATAGATAGATAGATAAATAGATAGATAAATAAATAGATAGGCCAATATAGATAGAGAAATAGATAGATAAATAAATAGATAGGCCTATATAGATAGAGAAATAGATGATAGATAGATAGAGAAATTTATAGATAGGTGGATAGATAGATAGATCGATAGATAGATAGATAGATTGATAGATAGATAGATAGATAGATAGATAGATAGATAGATAGATAAATAGACAGAGAAATAAATAGATAGGCCTATATAGATAGAGAAATAGATAGATAGGTGGATAGATAGATAGATAGATAGATAGATAGATAGATAGATAGATAGATAGATAGATAGATAGATAGATAGATAGATAGATAGATAGATAGATAGATAGATAGATATAACACCGCACCAGGGGAAACTTACTGAAGTATTTCGTGCAATCAGATATTGATTCGCCGGAGAATCGACCAATCACAACTGTGAAGTAAGAAGGGTGTGGCCAGCCTCACTGTGAGCTGAGCGCTTAAATGTCAACCTTGTGACAAGACTTCTATCCGCTACCAAATCCGATTGAAAGACTTTGTTATGCACACAATGGCTGCATACAATAGCACTGTTTATATTGGCATGTAGGCCTACATCAATATCTCTTCTTTGAGACAAAGCATGGTATTAGTTTCTTAAAGTTTGATGGTAAACAAAATTGAATGACTTATCTAATTAAATAGACACAGAGATGACATATAGATAGAAAATCATTGACAATAAACCCTTTGAGATCTAAGAAAATATTGGTTTTGGAATCAGAGGCTTTTGGAGCATATCGGTTTAGAAATATATATCTAACTTTTCTATAAGTATATATAAAATATAAATATAGTTAAATAGTTAAACTATATAAAGGTAGGTAGATCTATATATTTACATAGATTCATTGACAGTTTGATACATGTCTATATGTAGATAAAGACAGACAGATAGATAGACTACATATATTCATAGACACAAAAATACATAGAGATAGATACAAAGAGATAGATTGATACAGAGAGATAGAGGCAAAAATACTTAGACATAGATATACATTGACAAACACATAGATACAGATAGACAGATAGATGCTTTAATAGGTGAATGGATCGATAAATAAATAGATAGAAGGAGAGATTGATGCATAGATGGATAGATAGATAGATGGATAGATAGAACAAATACAAGATATAGATAGATATATAGGCATGAAACAAACATACACAAATCGTGCCAAAAATACACAAAAATATCCCCTAAAAGCTATAAATATTATACCGATTAAACTGTTTGCGAAATAAGATAATTGTTTTATCGATATATTGCCTCAGTGCATCTACAGGAACGAACGAATGAGTTCAATAGTTTCTAATGGCACTGAGAGATTGACAAAAATATATTTATCTGCTTTTCTCTCCAGATCATGTGCTAACTTAGAAGTAACTTCTTCTCGCGGTTCTCTTATTTTGAAATTGTGGCGCCGTCGTGGCGCCGGAATCACAGTAAACCTTACGCTCCCACCCGTTTACAACTCCAGTGGGTGGGTTGCTTGTCTAGTGTTACGGGTTAAATTTTAGATTGTTTACAGTAAGGTCAGTGGAACGTAAAAATTGAACATAGTAAAGTTGAAAGGCATGACAACGCAAGAAATTAAAATTCAAATTTTAATTGACTAATATTTAGAAGTTGAAAAAGTGAAGTAAGGAAGAATGTTTAAGGACACTTAACGTTTGGACAATCCACTAGCGCTAAGAGGTAGTCAGGTAATTATATAAGAGTCTGAGATGAATTTTTTGAGTTATTTATATTGAGTGAATTGAGTGAATTAATTGTGCATTATAAATAGGAAAGATAAAGTCAAGTAAATTGTGTTACAAATGACGTTTAAAAATACTAATAGGCCTATTATATCAACGATATTTGATCTTATATAAAATTATCTTGTCTTAATTGAAAAATTCACCAAACAACAAAAGGGGAAAAATAAAAACATGGATCAGGAAATTATGCATACAGGCCTACACCAACTAGATTTTCAGTGCGGCTTATACACGTGAACTTCAATTTAACTTGCATTTAGCCTTCCGATGTAAGCTTAGGCTATAGGCCTACCTGCGGCTTATACAGAGGAGCCGCTTATACACAGGTGCGGCTTATGCACAGGTGCGGCCTATACACGGGCGCGGCTTATACACAGGTGCGGTTTATACACAGATGCGGTTTATACACAGATGCAGCTTATACACAAATGCGGCTTATACAAAGGTGCGGCTTATACACAGGTGCGGCTATACACAGGTGCGGCTTATACACAGGTGCCGCTTACACTTGAGATTTTACTGTAGGCGTTTATTTTTATTATTACCACTGGCATGTGTTTTTTTTTTTCATTAATATTATTTAAGGCTTTAACAATATTTGGCTTTATTGTGTTTTAATAGGACTAGGTAAAAATAAAATAAAAGGAAATACGAAATAGTTTTAAATGACTTGTTCGTTCAAGGTCAGTTAATTTGCAACGAAATAATGATCTTGGTAAAAATTTTGGGACGAAAATCTGGAGTTGTCGTTCTTTTTTTTTTTAGCTAACTAACTTAGCATGGCCAGTAGTGAACTTTTTGAAAACAGACGCGCTAGATAAAAAATTTAAAGAATTGTCGCAGTAAGACAAATAGTCGCAGTAAGACAAATAGTCGCAGTAAGACAAATTGTCGCAGTAAGACAAATTGTCGTAGTAAGACAAATAGTCACAGTAAGACAAATGGTCGCAGTAAGACAAATAGTCACAGTACGACAAATAGTCGCAGTAAGACAAATAGTCGCAGTAAGACAAATAGTCGCAGTAAGACAAATAGTCGCAGAAAGACAAATAGTCGCAGTAAGACAAATAGTCGCAGTAAGACAAATAGTCGCAGTAAGACAAATAGTCGCAGTAAGACAAATAGTCGCAGTAAGACAAATTGTCGCAGTAAGACAAATTGTCGTAGTAAGACAAATAGTCACAGTAAGACAAATGGTCGCAGTAAGACAAATAGTCACAGTACGACAAATAGTCGCAGTAAGACAAATAGTCGCAGTAAGACAAATAGTCGCAGTAAGACAAATAGTCGCAGAAAGACAAATAGTAGCAGTAAGACAAATAGTCGCAGTAAGACAAATAGTCGCAGTAAGACAAATAGTCGCAGTAAGACAAATAGTCGCAGTAAGACAAATAGTCGCAGTAAGACAAATAGTCGCGCGGAATATTGCGCGCGCATGCAGACCCAGGTGAAAAAAAATGTGTCTCTATCATTACCGAGAAACTACTGGAATCGATCCATACAGTTTGTCCGACACTTTACAAGACAATATTATAGATTCGACGCCGGGGTAGATTCGGCTCCCAACAATAATTATCCCTGTTTGACATCGACTTTTTTTTTTGAGTGTGTTTTAAATGTCATAATCGACTCTTCCTCCGCCTGCAAGTTTGAAGTTTAAATTTTATTTTGTACTTTTCAGGGGATGGGGTGTGGCTGGTGTTTGGGTAAAAGGGAGGGGAGGGGGGGTAAGTCGTTTGGTGTTTGCTATGCGAATAGGTTTGCTTGAGAGAAAGCGATAGAGAGAGAGAGAGAGAGAGAGAGAGAGAGAGAGAGAGAGAGAGAGTAGAATGGATAATAACAACTACAATCGTATTGATACCGTATTAAACAGGGCATGCTTGCAAGAGAATGTATTCGCAAGACTATTCTTGATCGATTCTTCTAACGATATTAATATTAGTAATACTGAGATTCGGAGTTGGCAAGAGAAAAATACTCAATACATTCCCAAGCGCGTCCACACGGAATTCTGCCGAGAGGTAGAATCTATGGGGGTGAAGTAATAACCCGTAGCCGGGCCCCAAAAGATTCGATCTAAGCTTATTGTCGGTCCAACGACGTCACGACCTAACAACACCCCCCTCCCCTTTCCAAATCCATCTACGCGACTTTCACCCTATAATACAGTTTATTGCAATAATACTACGCCTAATAATGGAATAATACTACGCCTAATAATGGAATAATACTACGCCTAATAATGGAATAATACTACGCCTAATAATGGAATAATACTACGTCTAATAATGGAATAATACTACGCCTAATAATGGAATAATACTACGCCTAATAATGGAATAATACTACGCCTAATAATGGAATAATACTACGCCTAATAATATGGAATAATACTACGCCTAATAATGGAATAATACTACGCCTAATAATGGAATAATACTACGCCTAATAATGGAATAATACTACGCCTAATAATGGTAAGCCTATTCCTTTAAAACCGTGTTTGGTTAATTGCTGGGACCAGTTTCCGTAGCCACGCCTTACAAGCAGAGCCCCCCCCCCCCCCACAAGTCTATGTAGCGCCCCAGGGCAACGGTTTCAGCGTCGCCCCCTTTCATACCGTAACTGCTTTGTTTAGTGCTATATTTAGACTATATTAGCCGCCCCTATGTGAGGGCACTGCTTGCAAGGTGTTGTGTCGCCAACACTTTAGGCCTATTCGGGCGCCTTTTACGTTTTCCGCAACGCTTCGTATTACTAAGTAATTCATGGACTGCTATGATATATATATATTTTATATATTTCATTTAACCTTTACTTAGCGTGAAACAAATGATAATAATGGTTCCTTCTGTCTCGAGAGACAATGGATGCACCCCTCTACAGCTTCAATGGCTACTTTTGCAAATTCTGCGGTGGCTGAACAGTCAGATTTTTGAGCGGCAGTCCCTGGAACAATCGAGGCATCTGTATTGAGTAGCAGTCTGTACATCTGTCGGTTTTACGTTTTTTCTCTTCATTCTTTTCACCAGAGATTCGTTGGCTCGCTTTGTCTCGGAGGCAGATACACCAGCATGAATGGACTGTCTCCATGCTGTACGGTCCATTGCAGACTGCTCCCAGGTTTGCAGGTTGATATTTATGGACCTGAGGTCACGTTTGAGGACGTCCCTGTAGTTTAGTATTGGTCGCCCTGGGACCCTTGTGCCATTTTCCAGTTTTCAATACAAAATGTCTTTAGGGGTGCGGCCGTCTTGCATGATAGATCAATAGATACATGATGGATAGAATGACAGAAAGAAACATGAATAAGCATATAGATAGCCAGACATACAAACAGACATGCAGATAGACAGACGAATAAACAGAGAGATTGTTAGACAGACAGACAGACAGATAGACAGACGAATAAACAGATAGATTGTTAGACAGACAGACAGACAGATAGACAGACGAATAAACAGATAGATTGTTAGACAGACAGACAGATAGATAGATAGATAGATAGATAGATAGATAGATAGATAGATAGATAGATAGATAGCCTTATATTTCTTTCTCTTTGAAATATCATTATTTCTTTCAATTTTTTAGTGGGTTTTTTAATATTAAATTTCATTTTGTTACGGAAAAGTGTATTTCTTTCTCTTTTGAATCATTGAATTTCTTACTATTTTGTGAATTGTTTTTCTTTCTTTTCTTGTGTGTGTGTGGAATATTATGTTTATTTATTAACTAATAGATTTCTTTCTACTGTGTTTGTTTGCGTAGGACATTGTTTTTGTCTTATCTAACAATAGATTCAGTCTTTCAGTTTCATCTCCAGGCTCGCCCATTGATTTTGAGACAAGACTCAGCTCCATGTATAGGCCTATCTCATGCAGAACTAGCTCTCCCTATAATTATTTACTAATGTTTTGGGTGTGCCTGGCTTGTCATGTAATTGCTCTTACATTTTCAACCCTCCATCCTCTCACCACCTCCCCTATCTCTCTCTCTCTCTTTCTCTCTCTCTCTCTCTCTCTATCTCTCTCACTATCTACCCTCTCTCTCCGCCCTCTCTCTCTCCCTATCTCTCTCCCCCTCTCACTTCTCCCTCTTAGCACCTGAACCTCATCCCGGTTTTGTAGTTTCTTTGTTCAATTACTTCCCCTCTATGGGCGGGTGTGGACTTCCTTTCTTGGTGTATCGACCACTTACCTTGGAGGTCTTGGAAGGGGGATGGTAGTTGGTAGAGACGTCTGCTGTAGGCTACATGTTTCTATGTGCAGACGATTATTGTTGTTGTTATTTCCACGTACAATTTTTTTTTCCACCTCCTCCCTCCCACCCACCCCCCCCCCCACACACACTTCATCTGACTATTTATCTCTTTCTTTTTCTTTCTAATCAATGCTAATCTTTCTTAAGAAGCCGCGCCATTTTGTGTGATGGTAGGTCTTCTGACGTAGGCGCTCACTCGAGATATTGACAAATGATGTAGAACAACTGTCGACAACCTCAGGATTGCCTGCCAGAATCGACACGCAGATGGATTTTGAACGGCACGCGAAAATAATAAAAAAAAACATGATAAAGCTAAAGATAAAGCCATTCTTCTCAACTATATGAAAAGGATGACTCTTAGGCAGGTGGCACGTTGAATTAGTTAGAAATCCTACGTTGGCACAAAATTATCAAAAGGCCGCCGACCCCTGGTGTAGAGGGCTACGACTGAGATGCCGTGGCGTAGAATCCGTATGGGCTCAGTGATAGCGCGACCATAGTAAACAGAAGAAAACGCTGAATGGCCATTCAGAAAAAAACAGGCCGAATGAATCAACCACAGGAGGGGCAAGGATCTTGGAACAGTTAGCGCGAGCCTATTTTAAAAAAAAAAAAAAAGGCTGTAAAAGAACATTAGCGAAATCAGAGATTAAAATATTATTTTTTTCAGCATTAGTAACGCAGAATATGTTTAGAGCCAACGCGAATGTTTCTACAATACGATTCGTAAGAAAAAAAAAGAAAAAAGAAACCGACTCCAGTTCCTGAGCAGACCTAGCAGCGGGAGCCGGGGTATTGTTATTAACTCTTGGGTTCATCAAAGACTATAATAAGATGGACCGCTTGCTTTAATATTTCTGCTATTTGATAACTTGAAACACTTAGTTTCAGAATATCCGATTGCACTAAGTCCTCTAAGTTTCCGGTTTAGTAATTCGCTATGATTTTCTCAATGGAAAATTAAGATTAAAATAGAAAGTTGTATACTGCGGAAACCTTTAATGTAAACGTAGGAGCATAAAAGTAATTTAAGACAGCCTTAATGGTTGCGCACGGAAAAAAAAAGAACATATAAGCTCTAAAAATAGAGCAAGCGATCCATCCACTGATCTATCTTATAGATCAGTGGATCCATCTTATTATAGTCTTTGATTTGATTCAAAACGAATTATGTTGAGACAGCCTCACTTTTTATTATTGTAAAAGTTTCACTTTTATGCTATTATTTTCAATGATACATTTATGAAAATGGTTTCGACTTTCTATTGAAAAAAAAGTTCCCTGCTTTTTGTTTTTTAAAGGTCCCGCGATTTTCTTGAAAAAAAAACACCCCTTTTATTTCTTAACAAGCCCCCACTGTTTATCACTGAAAAGGCAACACTTTATATTTCTAAAAAAGGCCCCACTTTTCCTGGCTACGCCGCTAATTTTATATGTTATCGTCATAGTTTATATGTTACCGTCATATTTTATATGTTACAGACATATCTTATATGTTACAGACATATTTTATATGTTACAGACATATTTTATAGTTACAGACATATCTTATATGTTACAGACATATCTTATATGTTACAGACATATTTTATATGTTACAGACATATTTTATAGTTACAGACATATCTTATATGTTACAGACATATTTTATATGTTACAGACATATCTTATATGTTACAGACATATTTTATATGTTACAGACATATTTTATATGTTACAGACATATCTTATATGTTACAGACATATCTTATATGTTACAGACATATTTTATATGTTACAGACATATTTTATAGTTACAGACATATCTTATATGTTACAGACATATTTTATATGTTACAGACATATCTTATATGTTACAGACATATTTTATATGTTACAGACATATTTTATATGTTACAGACATATCTTATATGTTACAGACATATCTTATATGTTACAGACATATCTTATATGTTACAGACATATCTTATATGTTACAGACATATCTTATATGTTACAGACATATCTTATATGTTACAGACATATCTTATATGTTACAGACATATCTTATATGTTACAGACATATCTTATATGTTACAGACATATCTTATATGTTACAGACATATCTTATATGTTACAGACATATCTTATATGTTACAGACATATCTTATATGTTACAGACATATCTTATATGTTACAGACATATCTTATATGTTACAGACATATCTTATATGTTACAGACATATCTTATATGTTACAGACATATCTTATATGTTACAGACATATCTTATATGTTACAGACATATCTTATATGTTACAGACATATCATATATGTTACAGACATATCTTATATGTTACAGACATATCTTATATGTTACAGACATATCTTATATGTTACAGACGCTCCTTCCACACAGGAGATTAATGCGTCCTAGTCTTATCGTGTATTTTTTAGGCAACCCATTCCATGCCCGGATGTCAATCAGGAAGGAAGAGTACATATATGCATTTTCTCTTGCATATGGGATAAGAAAAGCAGTGGCGAACTTTTAAGACAAAGGCCCCACTTTGAGCAAATTTTCCAGATTAATAGAAGAACTAAGAATTCGTACGTATCAAGTCTTACATGAATACTCTGTGCCTCGGGGTACATGCTTTGTAATCGTGCATTTTTATATCACTATAGACCAGTTGTTCCCAGTCCCCAACATTTTTAAAGGCCGGGACCCTTTTATACAGCTTTTCACGTTATGGCGACCCCCAACCATAAACTTTTTTTCGTCGCTACCTTATAACTGTAATGTGCTACTGTTATAAAATGTAATGTAAATATCTCATATGCAGGATGTATTTTCAATTTTACAAATTGAACATAATTAAAGCACAGTGATTAATCACAAAAATCCATTTGAAATTATATATTGTGAAATATTTTTTTCTAAGTACAACACCACTTCAGTGCTAAGATTGAGATTGCGTCTTTCTCATCGGCTTACACAACGAAGATCATTTTTCACAACAAGTCTACTTTTGTATTTAGATTTGATAATCAACAAACTGGAAAGCCCTTTCACAAAGATAAGTTGTTGGAGATGGAAGAAGAAGGCGCAACACAGTCTCAGACAGAATAGCATACGACTGCAAACTCCTGATCCTGAATTTTGCAATTGGCATTGTAGATAAATTAGATCGACTAGTTGTTAATAAATTAAATGAACTTTTCTTGTGTTGACGCAGGAGCATCTTTACATTTAACTGTGCGTGACCTTAAACTTTCAAGTGCAAATGAAGTGTCAGATAAATTTGAAAGGTACGATGAAATTTCGTCTGCCAGCATGTGAAAGTTTTTTTTTTTTACTAAAATCAATAGGGCCTACCGTAAAAATCATTTTCGTAATTATTTTTTTTTCTGGTTCCATGTCATGTTCCTCAAAAAAGCATATAAGTTAACCTACATTTATTGTAGACTGATAAAATATGTATTTTCCGGTGGTCTTAGGTAACCCCCAAGAAATGGTTCTTCGACCCCTATTAAGATTTAACATATAATGTTGGTATGTTATTAAAACCATATTCTTTTAATTTCTTTTTTTAAATTCAACGTGAGCGAACTCGATGTTTAAAAAAAATTGAACAAATCCTTACTAAATGTAATCAAGGGAGATAATATTCTTAGTTTTTAGTCTCTGGGGCAATGATTTTATATATAAAAAAATTTGACTACACAATTTGCATTTGAGAAAAATAAAATATTGTTTATGCGTATACCATTACTGGTACTCAAATTGAAAAAAAAATACGTAAAATAAACAATCAATTAATTAATATTTTACATTATAAATGTAATTTTTAAAACACCTCTTTAGCTACTAACTTGTTTTCATTAGTACGCATTTACTTCTTTTAATAGCACATAGGACTAGAATACACTATGTCGTTAATTTTTTTAAATACCTTGTTTTAAGGTTTGAAGAATAAAAAGAAAAGAGGACTAGTCTAGACCAGGGATCGGAAACCTACGGAAAGCGTGCCAGACTATTTACGCAAAACGATTTTCAATGGCACGCAGAAGACACTTTAAAAAAATATTCAGTATCTTTTATAAGAAATAGAGTACCCAAAGATTCGCGACCCACAGGTTGGGAACCGCTGCTGTAGACGATTCTTTTCCGATCAACTGTAAATGCCTTTAAATTCTGTACAATTGATTGACACGGGCGATTTCCAGTATTTAGTATCGCAGAGTATTTATGGAATATAAATTTATAGAATATTTAGAGAATCAACGCTTCTTTAGGACAGCATGAGTCTTCTTTTAATACCAAAAGACAATATTAAATCAACAAAAGAAAGGTATAGAGAATTTCTAGAGATTAAAACAAAACTGAGCTTTAACATTTTAACTCATTACTGTGTCTCTGTTGTAACATTTTAACTTACTACTGTGTCCCTGTTGTAATATTTTAACTTACTACTGTGTCTCTGTTGTAACATTTTAACTTACTACTGTGTCTCTGTTGTAACATTTTATTTTACTACTGTGTCTCTGTGTCTCTGTTGTAACATTTTAACTTACTACTGTGTCTCTGTTGTAACATTTTAACTTACTACTGTGTCTCTGTGGTAACATTTTAACTTACTACTGTGTCTCTGTTGTAACATTTTAACTTACTACTGTGTCTCTGTTGTAACATTTTAACTTACTACTGTGTCTCTGTGGTAACATTTTAACTTACTACTGTGTCTCTGTTGTAACATTTTAACTTACTACTGTGTCTCTGTGTCTCTGTTGTAATATTTTAACTTAATACTGTGTCTCTGTTGTAACATTTTAACTTACTACTGTGTCTCTGTTGTAACTTTTTAACTTACTACTGTGTCTTTGTGTCTCTGTTGTAACATTTTAACTTACTACTGTGTCTCTGTTGTAACATTTAAACTTACTACTGTGTCTCTGTTGTAACATTTTAACTTACTACTGTGTCTCTGTTGTGACATTTTAACTTACTACTGTGTCTCTGTTGTAACATTTTAACTTACTACTGTGTCTCTGTTGTAACATTTTAACTTACTATTGTGTCTCTGTTGTAACGTTTTAACTTACTACTGTGTCTTTGTGTCTCTGTTGTAACATTTTAACTTACTACTGTGTCTCTGTTGTAACATTTTAACTTACTATTGTGTCTCTGTTGTAACATTTTAACTTACTACTGTGTCTCTGTTGTAACATTTTAACTTACTACTGTGTCTCTGTTGTAACGTTTTAACTTACTACTGTGTCTTTGTGTCTCTGTTGTAACATTTTAACTTACTACTGTGTCTCTGTTGTAACATTTTAACTTACTACTGTGTCTCTGTTGTAACATTTTAACTTACCCTAATACTGTGTCTCTGTTGTCCTGATTACCAAACCGTGTCTAGGATACGTTTTTAAATAAACACTCTGTTCTTTTTTAATTATTTCCTTTCTGTGAGTTAAACTTCAGGCCAGACATATATATCATTAAACAAACAGTATTACGTAAGCAAAGGTTATTACTCTTATCTTATCTTCTTTTGTTTTCACTTGTGTGGGTAAAGTAAAGTAACCGTCGGATAGAATTGATCCATATTGATAGGTCCGTAGGTCCGGTGAAGCAGCGTTCGTCAGTATGCCACGGCATACTAGGTGATTGTGTGGCCAGAACTATGCACAGCCGCCTTTACTTTACCCCCAAATAAGAGTCAGGTACCCATTAGAGATGGTTGGACTCAAGGACACCCTCCAGACCCCGGGAAAAAAATCAAAGGCTGCACCAGGATTCGAACCCGGGACCTTCGGTACGCCAGCCGAACGTGCCCCACTTGTGTGGGTAACTTTGCAGAATTCTTGCAACCAATTTTTGGATTACGCCACGTAGCAGACCGATAAGCAGAAAGCCAGCGTGGTTAAAGTCATATTATTAGCTTTCGGTGAGTAAACCAATCAGCGTTTATCCATTTTTTAAATACTTTTTTAAAAATGACGCACAGTTTCAGCTTTTAGAACAGACTAACTCATTTGAATCTGTTAAGTATTACATAGATGTGTCAATGGTTGCATTATATCTTACTCTGTGTCCACTACGTCCTCCATAAGAGACTAACTCATTTGAATCTGTTAAGTATTACATAGATGTGTCAATGGTTGTGTTACGTCCACAATCCCCTTGTGGCCAGAGCTGTGTAGATCTTGCTGATAATTCTCGTTAGTCCTAGGGGAGACTTTAATTATTAGTATTTATGTTTCAGTATTACACGAACTCTTCTTATAGTCCTGGGCAGAAATTCAGTATTTGTATTCCAACATTTCCTCTCTTGTAAATTATGGTAGTAGATAAATCTTATAGTAATGTATACAACACAATAGGATAGTAACTTGACAAAGAAGCTTCAGTGTAACTGTTGTTGATAGTTTATTTCAGGTGGTATGTTCAATATATACAATATATCTATTATGTACAGTTAGAATAAAATAGTGCAAACACAAACGTTCAAAGGAACATCTTTTGAAAACTCTCTGTCTTTCAGACAAAACAAATCATTAAATACTATCCGAGTGGTGCAAGGGACAGACCCACTACCAGTAGGGGTGAAAATCATGGTAACATTACAAAACTCATAACAAAACGATATGAACTTCCCCTATTAAATAATGAGTCGTTCCCAGACTCTGAGAATTTGAGATCAACACAGAATCCCAGCATTACCTAGAACCTTTCGTTTTCCTACTAAACGTCCTAATATCGCGTGTAGTAAGAAAAGAGAGAGAGAGGAGAATAAACATTGCGTGTTCCAATTCTTGGAAAAACAATATACATGACAGTTGCATTAGATCTTACTCTGTGTCCACTTTGTTCTCCATAAGAGAGTGTTGACCTGATCCGATTTTCTGTAGAAGCATTCTCCACTTCCTGAGCAGTCTTACCTTATAATATGTTACAGACGCTTTTTCTATACAGAAGATTATTGCGTCCTACGCTTAACCGTGGTTTGAGTATAGACTTGCATTTTGATAAGGGTTTAAAATTACTGGTTTTCCTTGTGTGTTCAGGCAACCCATTCCATTGCAATAGTCGTGGCTTAGATTTCTAGATGACGGAACTAAGTAAATAGCAGTCGTTATGGTGATGATGTTGAATAACATTGTTATTTAACATGTCTATTTTACACGCAAAATATAAGGAATTTGTTTCCATAAATCTTGATATTTAACTGTGATACTAGTCCTTAGTAGTCCGTCCACGAAGTAAACAAGATTTGATGGTTTTAAAGCTTTTCAATAGCTCTTGTGATATATTGCACAGTTTTTCCTTTAGGTAGTAGCCTAAGTTAAGATAGGCTAACTTTCGACATTCGACATCATTAATTATATATTCTGCACTTACGGAACAAATTCCATAGATTTTTAATAGTATAAATTTTAGCTTTGAATGTTAATTGTCATCGCATGACAGTGTTTTATATATTTTTCACGTCATATTATTGAAATGATGATATTTAAAAATAAAACTTTCTTCAGCCTATGGTAATACGGCTGCTATTGGTCACCACTACACAAAGTAAACAAAGAACACGTGCTTTTTGTCACGTGATTGTAAATGCTCTATAGACATTTAATTTATCTATCTATTTTTTCTATCCATCGATCTATCTATCTATTTATCTATCTATCTATCTAGCTCTGTGTGTAATATATAAGCTTTCAAGTCTAGATATATTATTAGTTATATATTTTATGTGTTGGGGCACGGCGCCCCCCCCCCTCCCCATTCAGCTATCGCAGCGAAGGTCCCAGGTTCGAATCCTGGTGAAGGCTAGGATTTTTTTCCCGGGACTCGAGGGTGTCACTGAGTCTACCCATCTCTAATGGATACCTGACATCAGTTGAGGTAAAGGCGGCTGGGCATTTGAACTGGCCACATATCTCCCTGTAAGCCGTTGCCTAATAAACTGGTGAACGCTGCATCACCGGGCCTTTGATGAAGTTGGTCCAACTTCTACTTTACTTCTTACTTATATATATATATATATATATATATATATATATATATATATATATATATATATATATATATATATGGCATCTTTCCATCCCCAAGGGACGATGGTGCCTCCGCCCCTCGCTTTCTCCTGTCTCGCTTTTCTTCAATCATATCTGTGAGGGTGGCTTCTGCGACTGGAGTGCCCCGCGCACCTTGGACCGCCAGGAGGTGCGCTTCTCAGCAAGGCCCTCCCTCGTTTTATGATCAATGTGTGCCAGCAGCATGTCTTTTTTACAGACGTATATATTATAGATAAGATAGATAAGATAGATAAGATAGATAAGATAGATAAGATAGATAAGATAGATAAGATAGATAAGATAGATAAGATAGATAAGATAGATAAGATAGATAAGATAGATAAGATAGATAAGATAGATAAGATAGATAAGATAGATAAGATAGATAAGATAGATAAGATAGATAAGATAGATAAGATAGATAAGATAGATAAGATAGATGAGATAGATGAGATAGATGAGATAGATGAGATAGATGAGATAGATGAGATAGATGAGATAGATGAGATAGGTGAGATAGGTGAGATAGGTGAGATAGGTGAGATAGGTGAGATAGGTGAGATAGGTGAGATAGGTGAGATAGGTGAGATAGGTGAGATAGGTGAGATAGGTGAGATAGGTGAGATAGGTGAGATAGGTGAGATAGGTGAGATAGGTGAGATAGGTGAGATAGGTGAGATAGGTGAGATAGGTGAGATAGGTGCGATAGATGCGATAGATGCGATAGATGCGATAGATGCGATAGATGCGATAGATGCGATAGATGAGATAGATGAGATAGATGAGATAGATGAGATAGATAAGATAGATAAGATAGATAAGATAGATAAGATAGATAAGATAGATAGATAAGATAGATAAGATAGATAAGATAGATAAGATAGATAAGATAGATAAGATAGATAGATAAGATAGATAAGATAGATAAGATAGATAAGATAGATAAGATAGATAAGATAGATAAGATAGATAAGATAGATAAGATAGATAAGATAGATAAGATAGATAAGATAGATAAGATAGATAAGATAGATAAGATAGATAAGATAGATAAGATAGATAAGATAGATAAGATAGATAAGATAGATAAGATAGATAAGATAGATAAGATAGATAAGATAGATAAGATAGATAAGATAGATAAGATAGATAGATAAGATAGATAGATAAGATAGATAGAACAGAATCAGATATGACAGATAAGATAGATAAGATAAATTTGAAAATGGGTGAGTGAATGGATATACAGATAACTGCAAACTCGTAAAAATATCCATTTTTATTTTTACCTATTTGATCGTGTGACTCATTTCTCCAATTGATTCTAGCACGGGGAGGTGACTTACTGGTGATGTCAACACAACGTATTATATAACATAAATTCCCGCTGAGTTTGACGAAATCGTTAGAGTTGACTTTAGTGAGTTGACTTTAGTGAGTTGACTTTAGCGAGTTGACTTTAGTGAGTTGACTATAGTGGTTGACTTTAGTGAGTTGACTTTAGTGAGTTGACTATAGTGGTTGACTTTAGTGAGTTGACTATAGTGAGTTGACTTTAGTGAGTTGACTATAGTGAGTTGACTTTAGTGAGTTGACTTCAGTGAGTTGACTTTAGTGAGTTGACTTTAGTGAGTTGACTTTAGTGAGTTGACTTTAGTGAGTTGACATTAGTGAGTTGACTTTAGTGAGTTGACTTTAGTGAGTTGACTTTAGTGAGTTGACTTTAGTGAGTTGACTTTAGTGAGTTGACTTTAGTGAGTTGACTTTAGTGAGTTGACTTTAATGAGTTGACTTTAGTGAGTTGACTATAGTGAGTTGACTTTAGTGAGTTGACATTAGTGAGTTGACTTTAGTGAGTTGACTTTAGTGAGTGAGTTGACTTTAGTGAGTTGACTTTAGTGAGTTGACTTTAGTGAGTTGACTTTAGTGAGTTGACTTTAGTGAGTTGACTTTAGTGAGTTGACTTTAGTGAGTTGACTTTAGTGAGTTGACTTTAGTGAGTTAACATTAGTGAGTTGACTTTAGCGAGTTGACTTTAGTGAGTTGACTTTAGTGAGTTGACATTAGTGAGTTGACTTTAGTGAGTTGACTTTAGTGAGTTGACTTTAGTGAGTTGACTTTAGTGAGTGAGTTGACTTTAGTGAGTTGACTTTAGTGAGTTGACTTTAGTGAGTTGACTTTAGTGAGTTGACTTTAGTGAGTTGACTTTAGTGAGTTGACTTTAGTGAGTTGACTTTAGTGAGTTGACATTAGTGAGTTGACATTAGTGAGTTGACTTTAGTGAGTTGACTTCAGTGAGTTGACATTAGTGAGTTGACTTTAGTCAGCAGTGCCCTCACATGGGGGAGGGCAGAGGGGGGCATATGCCCGGGGGCGGCACTTCTATGGGGGCGGCACATTTAGCCTAAGTTCGTACCAGCAATTTTAGAAGAGTTGAAGGAAAATACGCTCTAGTTACGATTACTACAGTAATCTAAATATCAAAATGTAATCCACTATTATGCGTTTTTGGCAAATTTGAAAGTTTAATATAAAAGATTGTTCAGGGTTGAATGAGTGCTCACCTTTAGGTACCTTTGTTTCCCTCCATTCCCGGATATATGGAATATATAACAACCTATATACAACATAGTGAATATCCACTAGTTTTTTTCCCATTCTATTGCCATGATATAACAATTTAGCAATAGATTTCCAATATTATCTATTAATTTATACCAATTGATATTACATCTCTTTCTAAGATAAAAATTGTACATATTATTATTTAGTTCCATTCATTAACTAAAATAAAACAAGATAATAAATCAACTATCTCAAAGTTTTCCCACTTAATTGCATGTGATGACAATTACTTTTATCCATCCATATCAAGTAAATACGTGCATATTATATATTTATTGCATCATGCATCAACATTTAAATGGAATTTCTTTTCCATAATCAAATGAATTTAAAATATATCAGAACATCAATATTATACATGATTATAAGAATTATCAATACTTTCAAAAGACTTGACTTCTGTATGATACAAGTATTCTATAGGTATTCCATAATCAAAATTCAAACGAATGATAGGTTATCATGACACATTCTTAATGAATAAGTGAGATGATCTGAAAAAGAAGTATAGGGTTATTCAGTCAATCATGTAGCACCCGAGATAGATTATCAGCTATGACCTTGTCTCTATCTTGTCGATGATACGGGAAATGGGATACCAGTCGGTCTCTGTCAAATTACTTAATTTCCCAAAGTCTCTATAAAACTGCAGTGTGTGGTCGGCTTTTGGTACCATCACACAGGGTGTAGACCATTTGCTATCACATTTTCCTCCTATGTCATTTTCTAACATATACTTTACATCTAATTTAATATGCTCAGGTCTGATGGGGTCAAATGGATGCTGTTTAATAGACCTGGCACTATCGGTTAACACTACATCGTGCTCTATGACATGTGTCCTACTGGGAACATTTGTAAACATTGACTTATTTTCATGTACCAGCTCAATAATCTTCTCCTTATCTTCTACCGGAGGATGTTCTAGCCTTGTATCTAAACTCTTAAGGGCATCTGTATTATTAAGTTTACTTTCTGCTAACTTATATTCTATCCTAGATAAATCCGTCGGGACTCTAGCTAACGAAATCATGGGGACCTCCCGTGGTTTACTCTTTTCCCTGGAAACATAGGGCTTAAGCAAATTAATATGGCATACCCTCTGCTTTTGTCTCCGGTCAGGAGTCTTTATCAAATAATTGACCTCGCCAAGCTTTGACTCTATCTCATAGGGTCCACTAAACTTTGCACTTAAAGGCTGATTTTGCAAAGGTAGAAACACAAGAACTTTGTCACCTGGTGCAAAAGTTCTAGCTGTAGCTTTACGGTCATAGTTCTGTCTCATACGCTCCTGCATCTGTGGAAAATGAATCTTCACATGGTTAAAAGCATGATAAAGCCTATTTTTAAATTTATCTACATATGACAAAAGTCCAATCGGTTCACTGTCCGTTAGCCAAGTTTCATGTAGAAGTTTCAACGGACCTCTGACTGAGTGTCCATACACAAGTTCGAATGGGCTAAACCCCAGGGATTCCTGAGTGGCCTCCCTTGCAGCGAACAGTACATAAGGCACACCCTTATCCCAGTCTTTCTCGTTTTCATAACAGTACTTTTTAAGCATCGATTTTAATGTCTGATGAAACCTTTCCAGAGCTCCCTGGCTCTCAGGATGATAGGCACTTGATAGCCTATGGCTTATCCCTAATTGTTCCATGACTTGTTTGAAAATGTTCGAAGTAAAGTTAGTCCCCTGGTCGGACTGTACTGTCTTCGGTAGGCCATAACGTGTGAAGAAATTTGTCAGGGCGTCTACCACCTTCACTGTTGTTATGTTCCGCAACGGAATGGCTTCCGGGAAGCGAGTGGATGAACACATGACTGTGAGCAGGTATTGAAAACCGGCTTTTGTTTTCGGCAACGGGCCCACGCAATCAATGAGTATATGACTGAATGGTTCGTCGAACGCTGGTATCGGCTGGAGTGGAGCGACAGGAATTCGTTGGTTAGGACGTCCTACCATTTGGCATACGTGGCAAGTCTTGCAGTATTGTTCGACATCTCTTCTCAGTCCTGGCCAGTAGAAGTAAGGGAGGATACGGTGGTGCGTTTTCCGGACTCCCATGTGACCAGCGAAAGGAAGATCATGCGCCATACGCAGTATATCTTGACGATAGCACTTAGGTATTACAATCTGGTGAATACTGTCCCACTCGTTTGTACCTGAGTTGAGCGGTTTCGACTTTCTCATCAATACTTCATCTTTCATGTAGAAACATTCCGCCATTGCATCTGCAGTCTTTTCGTCAACAGCTTTCATTCTGAGTTGCATTATTACTTCGTCATTCAATTGTTCTTTCACCAATTTCTGCTTTGGTGACAAAATGTTATCGTTCTCTGTTGCATCACCAGTTGTTAGTTCAGCAAAGAACGTAGCACTTAAATCGATGTCAGGTGTTTCTGTTATCACTGTTTCATTCGCATGTGTGTCTTCAGAACAGACAAACACATCTTTCGTTGCACTACACGGCGTAGCAGGAGTCTTTACCGACTTCTTTTTCTGCATTGCTCTTGTCAGTGCACATGTTGGGCGTTCATTGGCAGGACGTAGGTTTTTGTCCTCCGCCATCTTTGTCTCCAACACTTTAACCATGGGCTCGACAGTGACTCTGCCGCCCATAATGTCATTTCCTAATATCATGGAAACGCCTTTGACGGGTAGTGCGCGCCACACTCCCACTACGATGTTACCTGTAAAAATATCCGACTCGAGTTTTATTCTGTGCAGTGGAGCTTCCACAGCCTCCATACTAGCACCTCTCAGCACAACAGACTCACCGGTACTGGTGGCATCTGTTAACGGCACACTGCCCTCCAGGATCACGCTGACAGCAGAACCCGTGTCACGTAATATCTGTATTTTCTTCTTGCTGAGTACATCGACTTCTGTCGACACTGTCCCCTCGTAGACAAAGGGTCGAAAATCGGATAGGTCGTCCTCTTCCGGGACTTCAGGAACCATCTGTTCCTCACGGCCTTCTGAAAGCATAATAGATTGAGTACAGCTATTCTCTTTTACCTTAGATAGACTGTTCTCAAAAACCATCGACTCCACAACTATGGGCGATGCCGGCCGCATTTCTTTTGAGTTTCTTGACCCTGTGTTGCACACTTCTTCTGTCTGCTTGCTATCTTTCTGCACTCTGGCACAGTGTAGAATAGCACCTTGCTTCTTGGTAAGGATCCAACAATCTTTCTTCATGTGGCCCTCTTTCTTGCAATTGAAACATACCACCTTTGCTTTATTTACATCTGTCTGCTTCCTGAAATGAACTAAGTTACTATTATTATTTACACCACTGTTCTTATTATTGTTTTCACTTGTCTCTTTTGGTTTACTAGCCTCCTTGGACTCTGGTTTGTGCACTTTGGGTTTGTCAGCATAATATGGCTTTATGCTGGCGTGAATTATGGCATAGTTATCTGCCAATCTAGCAGCTTCATGCACATCTTCAACCCCTCGGTCTGAGATGTGGGTTTTAATATCCACTCGAATACAATCATTGAATTCCTCAAACAATATTAGGTTCTTGAGTTTATCAAACTCACTTACATTCTGTGACCTTAGCCACTGTTCTAACATTTTCTCCTTTTGTCTCAAAAAGTCTACATGAGTTTGATCATATGCCTTCTTTCTGTCTCTAAATAGCTTTCTATATTTTTCTGGTGTCAGGGAATAACTTTTTAGCACCCTATCTTTGATTACTTCATAGTCATTTATTTCCTCGGGTGTTAAACTCAACACTACGTCCAATGCTTTTCCTTTGTTGAGAGTTGACCTTAACAATAAAGCCATCTTATCATCAGGGAACTGATAATCTACAGCTATCCTCTCAAAAAGCAAAAAGAAATCTTGAACATCTTCTTCTCTGAATATAGGCAAGTGTTGCTTCATTGCGCTAATATCCATACCATTGCTGTCCCTACGATGGTCAGGTCTGTTCATGCGTGCCATCTCTATCCTTTCTCTGCTTTCAATCCTAATTCTTTCCAATTCCATTCTCTTCATAGCTAATTGGAATTTTAGGTTTTCACTCAACCCTTCATCTTCATCATTGTTTGATGATCTAGATGACATATTTCTTACCTCGTCTCCGTGGGCAATTACCTCGCCCCCACTGGGAGCTACATAACCTTCATTGATATCGTTCTGTCCCACTTCAACTACACTACCAGTGTTCATGGCATTCTGCCCGTTCAAACATGTCATAATTTCTTTGGTCAAACGATTACGATTAGGTCTTGCCTGTCCTGCCTCAATCCCAAAGGACTCAGCTAATTCTTTTAATTCAGCAAATGACATGGCATTAAGTTCCTCACTTGATATATTCGAAGCCATAGTGTAGCGTTCAAAATATTTGTGATAGTAGAGTAGTATGTATTGTATAATAAAATATAAAGTTCCAACTTACGATTTGTCCAGAAATTTGCACAATATAATATTAAACACTTCGTGGAATCTTCACACTTCCCAAGAAATAAGAACGCAAACCAGTTCTCTCCTCTTTTTAAAAAGAATAGTTTCACAGTCCTGAAAACGAAACACAAATATGCCGCTCTCAGTACTACTAATGTCACAAAATATTTATAGGTCAGCTAGATCAAGAAAAGTAGAACTCAAATCTACCGAACGAGACTACCAAATCTTGTCAATCCTAGGTCAGGAAAAGTAGAACTCAAATATACCGGGCGAGACCACCAAATTTTGTTACGTCCACAATCCCCTTGTGGCCAGAGCTGTGTAGATCTTGCTGATAATTCTCGTTAGTCCTAGGGGAGACTTTAATTATTAGTATTTATGTTTCAGTATTACACGAACTCTTCTTATAGTCCTGGGCAGAAATTCAGTATTTGTATTCCAACATTTCCTCTCTTGTAAATTATGGTAGTAGATAAATCTTATAGTAATGTATACAACACAATAGGATAGTAACTTGACAAAGAAGCTTCAGTGTAACTGTTGTTGATAGTTTATTTCAGGTGGTATGTTCAATATATACAATATATCTATTATGTACAGTTAGAATAAAATAGTGCAAACACAAACGTTCAAAGGAACATCTTTTGAAAACTCTCTGTCTTTCAGACAAAACAAATCATTAAATACTATCCGAGTGGTGCAAGGGACAGACCCACTACCAGTAGGGGTGAAAATCATGGTAACATTACAAAACTCATAACAAAACGATATGAACTTCCCCTATTAAATAATGAGTCGTTCCCAGACTCTGAGAATTTGAGATCAACACAGAATCCCAGCATTACCTAGAACCTTTCGTTTTCCTACTAAACGTCCTAATATCGCGTGTAGTAAGAAAAGAGAGAGAGAGGAGAATAAACATTGCGTGTTCCAATTCTTGGAAAAACAATATACATGACAGTTGCATTAGATCTTACTCTGTGTCCACTTTGTTCTCCATAAGAGAGTGTTGACCTGATCCGATTTTCTGTAGAAGCATTCTCCACTTCCTGAGCAGTCTTACCTTATAATATGTTACAGACGCTTTTTCTATACAGAAGATTATTGCGTCCTACGCTTAACCGTGGTTTGAGTATAGACTTGCATTTTGATAAGGGTTTAAAATTACTGGTTTTCCTTGTGTGTTCAGGCAACCCATTCCATTGCAATAGTCGTGGCTTAGATTTCTAGATGACGGAACTAAGTAAATAGCAGTCGTTATGGTGATGATGTTGAATAACATTGTTATTTAACATGTCTATTTTACACGCAAAATATAAGGAATTTGTTTCCATAAATCTTGATATTTAACTGTGATACTAGTCCTTAGTAGTCCGTCCACGAAGTAAACAAGATTTGATGGTTTTAAAGCTTTTCAATAGCTCTTGTGATATATTGCACAGTTTTTCCTTTAGGTAGTAGCCTAAGTTAAGATAGGCTAACTTTCGACATTCGACATCATTAATTATATATTCTGCACTTACGGAACAAATTCCATAGATTTTTAATAGTATAAATTTTAGCTTTGAATGTTAATTGTCATCGCATGACAGTGTTTTATATATTTTTCACGTCATATTATTGAAATGATGATATTTAAAAATAAAACTTTCTTCAGCCTATGGTAATACGGCTGCTATTGGTCACCACTACACAAAGTAAACAAAGAACACGTGCTTTTTGTCACGTGATTGTAAATGCTCTATAGACATTTAATTTATCTATCTATTTTTTCTATCCATCGATCTATCTATCTATTTATCTATCTATCTATCTAGCTCTGTGTGTAATATATAAGCTTTCAAGTCTAGATATATTATTAGTTATATATTTTATGTGTTGGGGCACGGCGCCCCCCCCCCTCCCCATTCAGCTATCGCAGCGAAGGTCCCAGGTTCGAATCCTGGTGAAGGCTAGGATTTTTTTCCCGGGACTCGAGGGTGTCACTGAGTCTACCCATCTCTAATGGATACCTGACATCAGTTGAGGTAAAGGCGGCTGGGCATTTGAACTGGCCACATATCTCCCTGTAAGCCGTTGCCTAATAAACTGGTGAACGCTGCATCACCGGGCCTTTGATGAAGTTGGTCCAACTTCTACTTTACTTCTTACTTATATATATATATATATATATATATATATATATATATATATATATATATATATATATATATATATATATATATATATATATATATATATATATATATGGCATCTTTCCATCCCCAAGGGACGATGGTGCCTCCGCCCCTCGCTTTCTCCTGTCTCGCTTTTCTTCAATCATATCTGTGAGGGTGGCTTCTGCGACTGGAGTGCCCCGCGCACCTTGGACCGCCAGGAGGTGCGCTTCTCAGCAAGGCCCTCCCTCGTTTTATGATCAATGTGTGCCAGCAGCATGTCTTTTTTACAGACGTATATATTATAGATAAGATAGATAAGATAGATAAGATAGATAAGATAGATAAGATAGATAAGATAGATAAGATAGATAAGATAGATAAGATAGATAAGATAGATAAGATAGATAAGATAGATAAGATAGATAAGATAGATAAGATAGATAAGATAGATAAGATAGATAAGATAGATAAGATAGATAAGATAGATAAGATAGATAAGATAGATGAGATAGATGAGATAGATGAGATAGATGAGATAGATGAGATAGATGAGATAGATGAGATAGGTGAGATAGGTGAGATAGGTGAGATAGGTGAGATAGGTGAGATAGGTGAGATAGGTGAGATAGGTGAGATAGGTGAGATAGGTGAGATAGGTGAGATAGGTGAGATAGGTGAGATAGGTGAGATAGGTGAGATAGGTGAGATAGGTGAGATAGGTGAGATAGGTGAGATAGGTGAGATAGGTGAGATAGGTGAGATAGGTGCGATAGATGCGATAGATGCGATAGATGCGATAGATGCGATAGATGCGATAGATGCGATAGATGAGATAGATGAGATAGATGAGATAGATGAGATAGATAAGATAGATAAGATAGATAAGATAGATAAGATAGATAAGATAGATAGATAAGATAGATAAGATAGATAAGATAGATAAGATAGATAAGATAGATAAGATAGATAGATAAGATAGATAAGATAGATAAGATAGATAAGATAGATAAGATAGATAAGATAGATAAGATAGATAAGATAGATAAGATAGATAAGATAGATAAGATAGATAAGATAGATAAGATAGATAAGATAGATAAGATAGATAAGATAGATAAGATAGATAAGATAGATAAGATAGATAAGATAGATAAGATAGATAAGATAGATAAGATAGATAAGATAGATAAGATAGATAAGATAGATAGATAAGATAGATAGATAAGATAGATAGAACAGAATCAGATATGACAGATAAGATAGATAAGATAAATTTGAAAATGGGTGAGTGAATGGATATACAGATAACTGCAAACTCGTAAAAATATCCATTTTTATTTTTACCTATTTGATCGTGTGACTCATTTCTCCAATTGATTCTAGCACGGGGAGGTGACTTACTGGTGATGTCAACACAACGTATTATATAACATAAATTCCCGCTGAGTTTGACGAAATCGTTAGAGTTGACTTTAGTGAGTTGACTTTAGTGAGTTGACTTTAGCGAGTTGACTTTAGTGAGTTGACTATAGTGGTTGACTTTAGTGAGTTGACTTTAGTGAGTTGACTATAGTGGTTGACTTTAGTGAGTTGACTATAGTGAGTTGACTTTAGTGAGTTGACTATAGTGAGTTGACTTTAGTGAGTTGACTTCAGTGAGTTGACTTTAGTGAGTTGACTTTAGTGAGTTGACTTTAGTGAGTTGACTTTAGTGAGTTGACATTAGTGAGTTGACTTTAGTGAGTTGACTTTAGTGAGTTGACTTTAGTGAGTTGACTTTAGTGAGTTGACTTTAGTGAGTTGACTTTAGTGAGTTGACTTTAGTGAGTTGACTTTAATGAGTTGACTTTAGTGAGTTGACTATAGTGAGTTGACTTTAGTGAGTTGACATTAGTGAGTTGACTTTAGTGAGTTGACTTTAGTGAGTGAGTTGACTTTAGTGAGTTGACTTTAGTGAGTTGACTTTAGTGAGTTGACTTTAGTGAGTTGACTTTAGTGAGTTGACTTTAGTGAGTTGACTTTAGTGAGTTGACTTTAGTGAGTTGACTTTAGTGAGTTAACATTAGTGAGTTGACTTTAGCGAGTTGACTTTAGTGAGTTGACTTTAGTGAGTTGACATTAGTGAGTTGACTTTAGTGAGTTGACTTTAGTGAGTTGACTTTAGTGAGTTGACATTAGTGAGTTGACTTTAGTGAGTTGACTTTAGTGAGTTGACTTTAGTGAGTTGACTTTAGTGAGTTGACATTAGTGAGTTGACATTAGTGAGTTGACTTTAGTGAGTTGACTTCAGTGAGTTGACATTAGTGAGTTGACTTTAGTCAGCAGTGCCCTCACATGGGGGAGGGCAGAGGGGGGCATATGCCCGGGGGCGGCACTTCTATGGGGGCGGCACATTTAGCCTAAGTTCGTACCAGCAATTTTAGAAGAGTTGAAGGGAAATAAAATTAGAAACACAAATTGTAGGGTAAACAAAAGGAATAATTAATAAATATAGACTAGTAGAAGTTGACTTCTTATTTAATTACACTCCAACTGTTTTATACAAATGTTTCACTTTTTAATAGGCTCAAAAAGGTTTCATAAAAGATTGGCTCATCTAGAATATTCTTATAAAAAAATTGCATTTTAAAATGTCGTTAATCATAATAGTTAACTAAGCGCCCCAGGAAGCGGTGAGAAGCTCGGGGGGGGGGGGGGGGCGCTGATGTTCCCAGCAACAGTAGGGATCGCTGAAGGGCCAGTGGGCGGTACAAAAGTAGCCTAACTGAAATAGATTAAACATCACTGATTTTTTAATTACCAAAATTAAGATCTGCTACAATTATGAGAAGGGTAATCTTAAGCTTTGACAAGGGCTTTATCGACTTAAATTTACTGTGTAATTGTGACGTAAAAGTCATATAAAGCCCATTCTGTACTTAACCTTGATCTATTGCTATATTTAGACTGTATCTGAGAAATGCAGATGGGGGCGGTGATTAGATTTTTAGAAGAGGAAGTAGGGGCTAGGGTGAGTATAAATTAAATATCTGGCTCAGCTCGTTAGAAAACGAAGTTCGGTGCTTTTGTTCATTATCACAGTTTCATTCAGATTGTTTTGGTTTTAATTTGAATAAATTAGATTTATATAGCCTTTGATTTATTAAAACCAGTCTTGATATCGACTTATTAAAGAAATATAAGTTGAGCAAAAGCACTATGCAGAGACGAATTAATGAAATGGCACGTGATGAAGTGAGAGTATATTGTGTGAGTACCTACAAACTTTCCAAATTTTTACAACTTGTTTGGAGTCCACTCTTCCTGACAATATTTAAACGTTATATTTTTTTTATTATAGAAGGGAACAGTTTGCTAGTTTTGCTAAAGAAAAATAATTAAGGACACTAAAGACAAATTATATTACTTTAACTAGAATACTTTTTAGGGAAAAAAGAAATTCTTCCATCGACGATGTTATGGATTCTATCATAGCTTGATGTCGTAATTAAAGAAATCTCTGCCAGATGTATTAGCTGTGTTTGATTCATCGACAACATTAATTTGCTAAAAAAAACTCAGTTATCGCCTGCATCACTCACTACAGTACGTAATTACTGCATATAACAAAACAGAAGCAACACATTCAATAATAGATTGTTCAGAGAGTTTGGCAGATTTTTTAAAGAATAATAAGGATTACAAATAGTTTGTTACTACCACTCAGGTACGCTAGTCGTCTAAAGATTAAATATGTTGTATGGATATTTGTTTTGATGCTAAATTAAAGTTTTTGGAAACCAAAGACAATTATTTGAGAGAAAATCTCATACAATTGAAAACTGAAATCCCCTTTTAATTGAATAAATAAGTTTTAAAAAAATTATTTTAAGGGAATTGACCTTAATTAAAAGAAGACAAATAGTTTTTTTTTTGTTGTTTTTTTGCATTTATGTCAAAACTTCTATTGTACAAGCTCAACTTTGGACGCAGAAATCTTGAATGTATAAAGAACAACTGACGAAGACATGCTTACTTCAATACATTGAAACAATTAATGATTACTTTAACAGACGATTTAAAGATAATATTACAAACATGAAAATTCCTGATTGGTTATTAGACCTTTGTTAATAATGGTGAAGTATTAAAATCAGCCCTACCTTTACAACTGCAAAAATAATAAATAAAAAATAAAGAAAAAAATTGAATACAAAAATGGGCTATAATCACGACTTTTGGTTGCAAAAGGACATCCATCAATTTCTCTAGGTCTTTTGGTTTTGACAAAAAAAATTATTATTCCATTACCACACCCTATATTACATTTATTGTAACGTAAAAGAACTACTAGCAACATACCAGGAACAAGCTTCACTTTAAAATTGTTTTATTTTCAAAATCTATTTTGCAGTATATTTTTTATATATTTTTTATTAAACAACAATAAAACAAATGTATTAATTTCAGCTCTTTTTATAATATTTCAGCTCTTTTTAGGATGATAAAATTGCATACAAATCTAGTCGGCTTATACAAAATATATGCGCAAATTTGACTCATTAGTTCAACTTCTAGCAGTGAGAGATAAAAATTTGAAAAAGGGGGCGGTGAGCCGAAAAAGGTTGAGAACCTACCTATGCACGAAACAAAGCAGTTACAGTATGCAAGGGGCGGCGCTGAAACTTTTGCCCTGGGGCGCCACAAAGGCTTGTGAGGGCCCTGCTTTAGTGAGTTGACTTTAGTGAGTTGACTTTAGTGAGTTGACTTTAGTGAGTTGACTTTAGTGAGTTGACTTTAGTGAGTAGACTTTAGTGAGTTGACTTTAGTGAGTTGACTTTAGTGAGTAGACTTTATTGAGTTGACTTTAGTGAGTTGACTTTAGTGAGTTGACTTTAGTGAGTTGACTTAGATATAGATCTTCACGGTGACCGAGCGGCAGCGAGTTCGAAGGTTCTGAGTTCGAATCCTTGTGAAGGCTAGGATTTTTTCCCGGGTCTGGAGGGTGTCCCTGAGTCTAGTCTACCCAGCTATGATGTGTACCTGACCTTAGTTGAGGTAAAGTAAAGGCGGCTGGCCACACAATCTCCTAGTATGACGTGGCCATAGAAACCGGTGAACGCTGGTTCACCTGCCCTATGATCCATTTGATCCGAAGTGTACTTTACTCCTAGATCTTCAAAAAAAACGTAGAATGTTTTTCATCATGGTGTGAAATTTATTGCAGCAAAATAGTTTAGTTCAATCTAATAGCACAATTAGATTCATTTATGTGTTACGCCGAAATCCGCTCCCTTTAGGAGTGGGAGAGATATTCCTTCCACCCCTACTCACCTCGACCCTTTGTCTTTGTGTAGGACCATGCAACATTGCCTTCACGATAGACATCTTCGTTTTCGTCACTTGATAAGAGCTTTTCAATCAATTCGTATGAGTTTGTAAGACAGAAGAAATCCATCTGCGTGAGAATCTGCACAAAAATATAAATATCGAACGTTGTCATCTTAACACATCCAAGTTTAGCTTATAGCCGTCATAGCCTATAGACCAACAAGCCAGTGTTTTGGTGTGAATAGAGGGTCCACGGGAAGAGTGCCACCTTCCAGGGTGCTCACGCACCGAGTGGGCACGCAGTAACTTGTGCAGTGCCCCCTGCTGGTTACACAATCTCACTTCTGTACCCATGGACCAAAAACTTGGCGATGTGTGTAAACCGCCGATACGATCATATTAAGATTACATCGGTGGGCGAACGCATGACGGACAGATCCCGCTGCGGGTCCGAGGCCCAATGCACTGCCGAGAAACCACGGGGTCTCGGTGTGGAGGAAGCAATGGACGCAGCCGTCCCGTCTCACGAACCACCCGCATGCCTGGATGCCTGTACCTATAGCAGGGGTCGGGAACCCATGGCTTGCGAGCCAGATGTGGCTCTTTTGATGGCTGCATCTGGCTCGCAGACAAATGTTCGATTATTAAAAAAAAAATTTAAATACTTTTTGGTCCACATTAATTGCATATCAATATTTCATTATACACATAGCTAAAGTCTACTGCAGCTCAGCATCATAAAAAATTCAGAGACATATATATTGTACTTTTAGTGTTGAAATTACACAAAATGAACACATTTACTTGAATCTTTAGTTTTAAACATAATTAATGTATGGCTCTCACAGAATTTACTTTTCAAAATATATGGTGTCCATGGCTTTCTCAGACTAAAAGGTTCCCGACCCCTGACCTATAGTATAGGATTATTGTGTTACTTGGGGACATTGCAGGTATACGGGCGAGCCACCACAATAATGATCCTATGGGAACCGCAGTGAACAATCGCCATGGCGTGTCGTGGGGTGGCTGGAACCCTGACAGAGCTTTGGTGTGCCTCCCTCCCCCCCCCCCGAGTTCGCTCCCTCCTAATACCTTACGCCCTGGACTATAGAGCCATTCGGGCTCGTCCGGTTTTTAAGAGACATGAGACATTATAATTCGGTCATACAATCCCATCATCACAAATGGTATCTTGCACATTTTATAGTCAATAGCAGATGTTGGCAAACTTTTTGTGCGAAGGGTGACAAATGTAAAGTTATCGGCGGGCCGCATAGATATTCTGTCCACTTTGTGTTTTTTACTGTACTTACGGTGTATTCTTACGGTGTATACTTACGGTGTATACTTACGGTGAATACTTACGGTGTATACTTACGGTGTATACTTACGGTGTATACTTACGGTGTATACTTACGGTGTATACTTACGGTGTATACTTACGGTGTATACTTACGGTGTATACTTACGGTGTATACTTACACATTATATTTTACAGTAAGGACAAAATCATTTATTAATTAGTTAACAAAATTGTAAAATTTTTTATAATAATAACATTTTCTATCAATGGCTTTAATTTCAGACACAAACCGACTATATTTACATCGTCACTACAATTTGTGATTTCTACTGAGATGTGTGTAGGTGCTTGCTATTTGTTAAAATAGTCTTGAAAATTAAATTTTATCAAGTGTTTAAACAATCGTAATGGTACTTAAAATTCTGTAACATTCAACTAAATAAAAACGAGCTTTTTTTATATGGCTTCAAGGGCAGCATAATATCAGTTGCCGGGCAGCATGCGGCCCGCGGGTCGTAGTTTGCCCACCCCTGGTCTATAGCTACCGATACGTATACACTCACAATCAAACACAAGATATTTGAATATACTATAAAAAGCCCGTGGGGAAAACCATTGGTACATAGAATGTATATATTTTGTCTATTGCCTCGGTTTACATCGATTTTGATGCTGACCCTAGTGCCAAAAGACCAAAAGGGGCAATGACTCTAGAATAGGGATGTTAAAACCGGTTTGTTTTCAAAACCGGCTTTCGGTTCTTTAAAACCGGTTTAAAACCGGATTTCGATTCCCCCCCCCCCCCCCCCCCCCCCCCCCGCAATTAAACAAGTCACAGGCCGGAAAAGACAAATGAGCGTAGTTTTGTAGGTGTATTTGAAAAATATTTCAAACTTAATAAGTGTTTGCATAGCATTCAAGAGGTTGATTTGTGTGAATACATTATGATTTTGTACACTTTAACATAATATTCTTTAGAGCTAAAAAAAAATATGGGCTAATTGATTAAAACCGATTTAATAGCTTTCAATAGTGATAATTTGTGCACCGTGGACTTAGACTTGTAAAGTAATGTATTGAATAGGATCACGTAGCACCAATCAAAAGACAAACGAATGTGTATTTAATGCTGCCGTTATTAATAAAGCACAGACGCGGTGTCTTGCCGAATTGTTCAGGGTCACAGGACAAAACTAGTTTGCTTCTCTCCATTGCGTACATCAAAGAGTCGTCATCGGCATCCGTCCGTCTCAAAAGACGATGGTGTAGCTTCATGGGTGAGGTATTCAACTGCACGCCGAGAATGGCCGTGTAGGCCAACCCGGGAGGGCAATCCCTGCCGCACTTGAGGCACATCAAAGAGTAGCGCACATCTAAAAGATGAGCCGACATTTGGTTTGATGTTTTTTGTTATCGCAAGCCATTGTTGGTATTTGGAGAGAAAAAAAGAAACACAATATCGAAGATTAAATAGTGTTAGCAAGGAATTTCAAGAATTGTTTTGCGAGAATCCAAAATTTTTTTTAAAATATTTCCATCAGAACCAATAAAAAAAAAATAATGGGTGTGTTACTTGAACTAATGACTACCTTCCAACCAACAAACCGAAAGCCGGTTTTAAAAATCAAAACCGGTTTTCAGATTCAAAACCGGAATCCGGTATTCCGGTTTTCGTTTAACATCCCTACTCTAGAATAATGTTACTCTAGATCAGTGGTCGGCACCCTTTTGCTAACAGTGTGCCAAATACTGAATTCTAAATCATTCAGTTTACCAACAGCCTGAAAGTAAACCTGCTCTACTGTATTTTTTTAAAATTGATTCTTATTAGACAATTTATTAAGCGCCGTAGCAAGACCGAGGTCAAAAGCAAAATAACTTTATAGAGAAAAGAGTTAAGAGTTTTAAATTTAATTTAAAAAAAATAATATGGAACAGCTGTATTGTCATCTTTTCTTTTTTTTAAATAATATTTTTGCATTTATAGCAAAGGTATAATTTTATCATTGAACTTTCCACATTAATGGTTATATAATGTCTAAAACATTAATTTAGTTGTCAGTTTTAATTCTATCACCTGCAAAAATTATTTTTTTCATTTGGAGGCGCTAGAACGAGATGGTCTTGGCTAAGAGCTCTTTTGAACTTCTGTGGGCCTTTCGGCGTTTAATTGTCGCGTGGTATCGGCAACTTCAAGAATAACCGTACCGGTAAAACGGGCTGCAAACGCAGTGGGCACAAACACCAACACACCTTCGGCACGTATCTTAAGCCGAACGCCAATTGTACGATTGAACTGGGATTGGCACAAACGCAGTGCGCGATACGACTTGCGTTCAACTTTTAGCCAGCGAGAGCCTAGAGATCATGTGACACACAGGTCGTTCCAAAATGGAGGCGCTGTGCATTGCAGCTTTGCAGCTTGTTCTATTTTATTGGCTCGGGAAAAGGTATTATAGGGCAACGGTACTGGGTTCATCACATATTTTGAAAGAGAGAAAGGTTTGGGGAATAGGCTACCATCATCTTTTATACGAGGTTTTGAACGACGAGGAAAAATGTATCGCGTACATCAGGATGAGACCCTCAACTGTTCGTACACTTTTAGAGCTAGTGATCCCAAGCATCACCGAGCGCACCACAAACTTCCGAAAACCGTTGTCCCCAAGAGAACGACTTTTGATTACATTGAGGTAAGTCATCATCATCTGCACTCAGCAGAATCTTGAGGTACATTTAAGGTCCTCCAGTCCCCAGGGTACAAAGCATGGCTGCCATGGCTGTACAGGTCTTACGGACCACTTAAACTTTAAGAGCTCCAATACTCATACAAGTCCTTGATCACAACAAACAAACAAACAGACAAACATAAAACAACAATTAATGTACAAAACAAACAAGTCAGAACAAAGCAAAAACAGAAGCAACAAGAAAACGTACTGATTATTATAAAGTACTGTAACTTTTTATTGATCAAAGTCCGATCCAATGTGGTGTATATAATCATTGACATTATGGAAAAAAGAAATAGCTTCTTGATTGTCTTTTCAAGTCCTAAAAGAAAACATTTAAATGTACTGCTCTTGGTGGCCGCGGCGCCAGACGAAACCCGGCAGTGTGCAATATTATTACCGTATTTTTTTTTTTAAATCTCGCTAAATATTTCACAAATTCAAATTCTGCTCGAATCTCCCCTTGATTTTTAGTCGCTGAATTCAAAAATGAAATCAGATATTGTCTGCGATGCTTTCTCGATGAGAAAATTGACAGTGAAAATTTCCCTAGTCCAGCCATATGACGTCACATATTCAAGGTCGAGGCGACTACTGGCAACCGTGAAAAAAACGAAGGCATGAGATGTAGCAAGCCAGTTGTGCACTCTCGTCAAAAAAGTTGGTGCGAAGGCGTGTTGTTGAAGTCTGAAGTCGTGTTGAACTCACTGCGTGCGGTTACTAGGTTTAAATAGTGTCACCAACACCGACTCACAACCACTTTTTTCATACTTAATAATATTTTTAACCAGTCTTTAATTATTTTGATGATGTTAATAGCTCTAGCTTGGATAAAAAGGAATAAATAAGTAAAAGACAATTATTATGGAGATTTAAGTTTTATTTTAATATTTTGTGGGCTGGTCAAAGTTACCCCGTCATGGGGTTACTTTGGATCAAAAATATGAATTCAATAAAAAAAAAATTTTGACCAAAAATATTAAAAATTATATTACAATTACAAGTCATTCAACATTAAATAACAAACTGCATGGCAAACTGAAAATTAAATATTACAATTTAAAATGAACATTTTTCTAAGTTATTTTTAGACTGTGTGCCTTAATAGGTGGATTTGCGGTATCCATTTGTCAGCTGAACCGTAATTGACGATGTTTTCACCGGTCATGTTTTGAATGGTGTAAAATAAATGTGAGAAATAGTCACTAATAACTTGTCGAGATGCAGGAGCTTTTTTAAAAAATGTTTGGCAATATTCTCTTTCTGATTTTGTTCTTGTAGCGATAAAGAAAGAGGTCCAACCAGCCATAACCATGCAAGTTGTTTTTAAACATATAAATAGACCTACCTTGTTTGTCAAAGTATGTCTTGACCACTTTTATTATGTCTGAGTCATCATTAGTATGTCTTCGTAACAGGAGCCAAACATATTCATATATTTTAAATAATTTATTTTTACTTATATTGACATTTAATAATTAAAATTTACAAAAAAATGTAAATTCACATGATCAGATGTCATATTTTCAATTTTTGGGTTCATACATAATGGTCCAAAGTTACCCCGAAATAGGGGAGAATTTCGGATATAGTGGAGAATTTCGGAAATAGGGGAGAATTTCGGAAATAGGGGAGAATTTCGGAAATAGGGGAGAATTTCGGAAATAGGGGAGAATTTCGGAAATAGGGGAGAATTTCGGAAATAGGGGAGAATTTCAGGGTAACTTTGGCCATCCCCCTATTTTCCTTCTTAGGTTAAATAAAAACTTTAAAACTTCACATAAAGTCTTAACCATTCCCTTTCTTAATTTTAAAATGTAAATATTGATATACTTACTATATTGGATGAATATGTAGACTCCTTATTTCGACGTATACAAATCTGACATGCATATGGTGGTCATCTTGAAACGATTCGCATTTAGCAAATAATGGAGCAGTTTAGCAACAAATGATAATTAAATATTTCTTTTCCATTCAAGTTTTAAATTAGAAAGTTTGGTCTAGTTAAAAGAATTACTAATTATTTTAAAAAATACAAATAAAAACTTTTTTCTTCCTGGTCCAAAGTTACCCCGATGGTCCAAAGTTACCCCGTTTGACGGTACTGACTTCCCGCCCCGCAGGTCGGGTCATCAGTCTTGGATCAGAACAAACACTCTTACGGCAAGCATGAGAGCCGAATGCAGACCAGCTGTAGTCCAGTCCGACCATGACTGATAGCCGAATGCAGACCAGCTGTAGTCCAGTCCGACCATGACTGATAGCCGAATGCAGACCAGCTGTAGTCCAGTCCGACCATGACTGAGAGCCGAATGCAGACCAGCTGTAGTCCAGTCCGACCATGACTGAGAGCCGAATGCAGACCAGCTGTAGTCCAGTCCGACCATGACTGATAGCCAATGTGAGAAAACAGCAAGGTCATAGTCTCGCTCGGACAACATACCGCGTGGGTCCTATTGTCTAAGCCATTCCTACCCGGTTCCAACTTGACCGCCTTCTGAGATCTTAGCCATAACGTCACGCTCATAAGATAATTGCGTAAGTCATTTTTTGGCGGTTTTGAGTTATTGGTACTGACAGAAAGAGCAACTCGAGCTCTACCATCCTATCTGGCAGTACGGCTCTATGAAAATTTTAAACTGCTGAAACTGCTCGATAATCGTTTTGCCTAAGTCAAAACAGTGAGTTAGGCATTTTTACAACCTTCACCATGACGGGAGACAGAATCAGACACTGACATGGAAATGGAGTCATCTGAGCCAGTTGATCAACAAGCGCCTTCACTTAATAGTCCCACAAAGATTAGAATAAAGAAACCTCACCTATGGAAATCGAACATCAGCAAAAGACTCAAATTACAAGGTCAAGAATACACCAGTAGCAAAGGAAAACAACGTTGTGAGAGAAAGCCTTGTCCCATGTGCACATCTGATTATTGTAAAAAATCAGAATTAAGAAACTTGTTCTTCGTTGAATGAAAACGATCGCCTAGAAATCTTGACCACCTTCTGGGAAATGCAACCATGGGAAGCAAGAAGGAAATATGTACAGGCTTTGTTGACTCGGCAGCCTATCAAACAGAAGGAAAACATTCATTCATCCAGGCGAGACATTTTTCTACCCTATGTTTTGAAAAAAGAAGATGGCAATGTTGTCTCAGTTTGCAAGGAAATGTTTTGTAACACCTAAGGTGTATCAAAGCGAACGATTTCAAGTTGGACCTCTGATTCATTTTTAGACGACACTGACGATGATGATTTCCAAAACAAAGATGAGTCTTCAAAAAATCCAAATTCTGGAAAAACACCGAAAGTGTCAGAAGAAGACATGAACTACCTTAAAATCTGGTGACTGCATCTACCTACAGTGGAATCCCATTATTGCCGCCAAAGTGAAACGTACAAGAACAAGAAATTCCTCTTTCCTGGTACACAATTAACAGACCTACACACGCAATATTGTCAATCAGCAAGTGACGGAAAGCGTCCAGTTGGGCTCACCATGTTCCGTAAAATGTTACAGTCAATGGGATTTTCTGTGTTCATACCCAAAAAGGATTAGTGTGAACAATGCATGCAGGCAAAAGTGGGAACTCTGAGTGATAATGATTACGCTGAACATGCTGAACAAAAAGATCTTGCGCGAGAGAAGAAAAGTCAAGACAAAGAGGAGACAAAGACAGATAATTCAAAGTCTGTATGGACTATGGATCTCCAGGCTGTTCTTCTCTGTCCTAAGACAAATGCCAGCACAGCATATTACAAAACCAAAGTTCATGTTCATAATATTAGGACCTATTATAACCTGGGTACCAAGGAAGGTTATTGTCTTACATGGGATGAATGTAATGGCAATTTGAGAAGCGAAATGTTCACATACCTTCATTATACTCATTTTAAACAGTACATCAAAGAGAACAAGAAGAAAACACATTACATTACTTGGAGTGACAACTGCACTTATCAAAATAAAAATGTGACAGTTGCCAATATGTTTTATCATTTGGCAAAAAAGTACAATGTCGTCATTGAGCAGAAATTTCTACTTAGTGGACACACTCAAATGGAATGTGATTCCGTACATAGCACGATAGAGAGGAACATTACATGTGACGTCTTCACGCCATCTGAGTATGCCATCCTGTTCAGAACAGCCAGGAGAAAGCCTCAAGCTTACACTGTGAGAGAAATTGAACACAATCAGCCTGTTGAATTGAATGGTTCCTATTTCACAAGCATCCGCCCTGGTAAGACAACTGGAGATGTCACATTTGGTGAATTGAAGGCAATCCAATACAAACCCAGAGAAATCCACTACAAGCTCAGTCACAGTGATGGCTGGTAACTCTTGCCTCAGAGAATCCGAGATGTTAATTTGGAAACAGTCCAGCTGTTTCAGCATCAGCTGTCGCTCACTCATAGAAAATTCAATCATGTCATGTCCATGGTCAAAATAATGCTCATCATTAATTTTATAACTGTACTTTTGAAGGAAAATTGCAACAAAGTGAATTAATTTTTGTTACTTGAGCTGCTTTTTTTTTTTATTTTTTTTTTATTTTTATGTGCAAAACGCATTACCATTTTTTGAACATGATTTAAAGTGCATTTAGTTTAACTCCTTTATTGTAATCACAATACAACAGTTACTTTTTGTAGCACTTTATTTCCACAATATAGTTCACCTAGTCCAAAAACGAAGTTTGGTTTTATTGAAATTTGACAATTGCTGTTGTTGTTGTCGTAGTCGTTGCTGTTGTTGTATTGTTTATTGTTGTTGTTATTGTTCTCGTTATGCTGCTGTTGTTGTGTTGGTGGTGGTGGTGGTAGTGGTATGACTGGTGATGGCTCTTGTAGTGGTGGTGGTGTCAACATGTAGGGCATAATAAAATAAAGAGCTTAACTCTCTGGATGAAGAAATGCCTAAGTCACTAAATATGCTATAAAATTGCCTTCCTACAGCAAGATTGCCTAAGTCACAGAATGAAAGATGCATAAGTACTCTAAAAATTTTGCATAAGTCATATTAAGTCTCGTACTGTAGTAATCCACATAGAATTACAATTCTTTTGTTGATAATATTGATACAAACATGAAATCACACAAGTATACAAAAAACTAGAGTTTTCAGGGGCATTAACTAGGAATGAAACAGTTTTTTCACGTTTTCTCAAAATGGCAAAAAATGACTTACGCAATTATCTTATGAGCGTGACGATAAGGTCGTTAAGCGATCGCAGTAACTCGACTCCCAACAGTTTATGTAGAGGGAGGCTGCAAGGGTCGTTTCTTTTTTACTTTGATCTCAACCTGGAGATTTTTTGTTTCCATTAGGAGGCGCGTCAGAAATTGACCTCTTTGCCCCTCCTTTGGGTAAAGTTTTGATGAGAGCCAGAGCTCGGGGGGTTAGGGGTCACTAAAGGCTAAGCCATACTATACTCAAGAATCACGTTTTGACTGTAATCATGTTTCAGTGAATCACTAGAATTTGTTTCAGAGCGAATAAGAAATACGCTGTTTCACAATCAGCCATGCCACACGTAAAGCACGATTGACAGAAAAACAAAGACGCGCAATTTAATTTTCAAAGAATCAAGAAAGTGTTGAGAGTGACTGTTCTTGACGCCCTTTTTTATGTTCACGACTCATGAATTCTAGCAGTGACGACGAAGTAAATTTGGTATGTCCCACTGCGTCTGTTCTACTTAAAGCAAAAAGAAATCGAACACGAAAATGGTGGGTTAAACCTTGGATCGAAAGAAGAAAGATTTATGGAGCTTACAATGTTCTTTTAAGCGAACTGGACGATTTAATAGCAGCCATCTTTGTTTACTTCTTTTAACTAGGCTAATTATCACATGATCTAATTCCGCTTCCCATTGGCTGACACAGCTTGAATCAAGAATCGTGACTCCAAATTTTAGAAAATGTTCTAAATCGTGATTTTTGAATTGAATCGCTGCGAATCACTGATTTTGCTTCTAGTGTGGCTTAGCCTTAAGACTCCCCACACCTGTGTGAAAAGTCTAATCGCACTAGGCGGAGAAGATATGTGCAAGCTCTAATCCAGTGGTTCTTAACCTTTTGAAGTCGGGGAGCACTTTTGATCATGACAAAAATTTGGGGAGCACCAAAATCAAGGAGTAAAAAAAACAAACAAATACACATACGTACGACTTTTATTGAAAATAAAAGATTATAACATAAGAGTTTAAAATTATTACATAACAAACACATTTTTAATAAACATAAATTTAATAAGTAAAAAAAATAACATTGAGCAAAATTTAATTCAGAGAAATAAACAGATTTAATATGAAACCTGAGCTTGACGGTTTTTACAAATTTCAGTGATATTAGGCCTAATTTTAGAAATAGCTTCACCAGTTTCTGTGGCCACGGCATACTAGGTGATTGTGTGGCCATCACTATGCACAGCCGCCTTTACTTTACCCCAACTAATGTCAGGTACCATCAGAGCTGGGTAGACTCAGGGACACCCTCCGGACCCGGGAAAAAATCCTAGCCTGCACCATGATTCGAACCCGGGACCTTCGGCTCGCCAGTCGAACGCGCTGCCGCTCGGCTACAGTGCCCCAACTGGTGAACGCTGCTTCATCGGACCTATGGATCATCTCGGTCCGACGGGTACTTTACTTACTTAGAAATAGCTACCCTCAATTCTTCATCCAAATTAGTAAGTGTGGCTCGTTTTTTAGTTTTTATGTTGGTGACTATCGAGACAAATATGATGTTGAAAATTACAACAAGATTTTAAGTGCCTTCATGGAGAGAGCTGAGTATTGTTCTCGCACAAAGATCCAAAATTCCTCCAGAACCATTTCGGAAAATTTTATTTTAAGTGTACGATTCGATGATAGATTGATTAATTCTTCTTCTTCTTGGTATGACAACTTACTATTTGATGTATCAACCATGGCAAAGGGATTACGTATCCAGTCATATGTTTCTACGTTTATTGATGGAAAATAAAATTCAATCTTTTCTTCCAATAAAGTTAAATGCTCTGTTACTGCTGAAATAATTTCGTCGGTAGTGTTATGATCATTAAGAGAAGGAAAGATATCTACTTTCTTTTTCTCCAACAAATGATTTTTCAAAAAAATAACTTTTTTGCCGAAAGGCTGTCAATTTGTCGGTCGATGTTAAAAAATTTTCTTTTCTTCCTTGAAACAATTTAAATAATCAAAAATATCAGCTAAATATGCCAATTTAGCACACCAAATGTCATTTTGAAGATATTCCACAAAATCATCCATATTTTCATTTTGGAAAAAGGTCATCAATTCATCCTTCAGTTCTAAGAAACGACGTAACACTTTTGAATAACCATCTCACTTCAGAATGCAAAAGCAAAGATTCGTACTTGGCTTTCATAGAGATGCAAAGATTTTTAAAGACGCGTATTTTCAAAGATCTCGATTTTATGAAGTTTACCATATTTACAACTTTGTCTAGCACAGGTTTTAATGCTACTGGTAATGTTTTGGACACCAGAGATTCTCTGTGCAAAAAACAGTGAGTAGATATAATTTTAGCGTTTATTTTCTTGACGAGAGTCACAAACCCTTTTAATAAGCCTACCATTGATGGAGCACCGTCCGTACAAATTCCCACACATAACTCCCATGATATTTTGAATTGTTCGAAATAGGAAGAAATAGAATCAAAGACATCTTGTCCTGTCGAACGTTCGGTAAGCTCAAGACAGCATAGAAATTGATTCACTATTTCGTTTTCATAAATGAAACGAACGAACCCTAGTATATGACCTTTTCCATTTATGTCAGTGGACTCGTCAATTTACAGAGCAAAATGCCGTTTGGAAAGCTTATCGGCAACTGTTTTCTCGATATCATCCGACATATTTTTAATTATATTTTTATTGTATCATTTGAACGAGGAATTTTCATTATTTCCTTTGTTGCTTCATAATTTTAACCATTTCCAACATACAGGTATAATTAAAGACTCTGCTATAGTATGTGGTTTTAACTGAACAGCAATCATTTCAGCAACCTTATATGACGCCAATTGTGCCTTATCGGAAATTTTCACAGTTTTTTCAAAATATTTTACTTGTTTAGCTTGCGTATCTAGACTAACAATCGTTTGAAATAATCTTTAGTTTTTGTAGCAAGGTTGACGTGATTTGTAGAAAAGTGACGTTTCAACTTGGTAGGAACCATCGCGCTGTTGGATAATTTTTCTCCACATACATTACATTGTGGAATATGATATTCTTCCTCACAAATGTACGTAAATCCAAAACTTAAATATTCTTCAGAATACTGTCGATTAATTTTTCTTCTTTTAATTCTACCGTTTGTATCAGACACAATATGTGCAGCAAGAGCATTACTACCGCTTCCACTTGTACTCGGTCCATTTTTAGTATTTTGTTCTTCCGAATCATTCGCTTTTCGTTTGATAAGAAATTTGTCCATTATGGGGTATTACTGTAAAAACCAAATATGAATTGGGAATTAATAATACTTTTTTAACATTATGATCCGTACTTAACGTAAGTGAGTGAACATTAAATTTTTAGTTTCATAATTTCGCGGAGCACTTGCAAACTTGCAACTACCTCGCTGTGCACCAGTTAAGAACCACTGCTCTAATCGCACAAGGCGGAGAGGATCTACACGTTGTTTGGGGAAGCCATAGCTTTTCTTTAAGGCTTTAATGCCTAGAGCCGCCAAAAGACGCTTCTATCGCTAACACCTAGAGCGGCCGAAAGCCGCCGGAAATGCTTTCTTCACATCCATTGTTTATTTCCGTTTTTTACTGCTGATAACTGAAATATCGTAGCCTAGGAGATGTTGATTACGTGACAGGATAAAATAATGTTTATTTACATATTTTTTTGATAAAAATTGGTCAAGCAGAAGATTTTTTATTAATTGTTTAGTTACAGACATTTTCTTGACCAAACGATGAAATGTTTTATTGATTTTTTTATTATATGGGTGTGCCTGGGCCCAGTAATGTACCTTTGGACATTAATTTAAGAGAGGAAAATGATTCAGAAAGCGATATAGACCTAAGTAATGATCTATTGATATCCTGAGGATACCAGGGGCGAAGCCACATGGTAGGGGGGCTGAGGGAGGCTTTAAAAAATATTTTTTCAACAGCTTTTTAACAAAATATTTACTAAATTCGCAAAAAAATAAAAAGGTTTGTCTCTCGAAATTTACCCCCCCCCCTCCAGAAAAATTTCGCCCCTGGTGGATACCCCGTTAGACCCCAAAAAAATCAGTTCACAATTTTTTTATGATTTGCTATTAATGCACCGGAATTCCAGTTTGTGTATCTACAACTTATAGCTATCCAAGTCTTTGGTCAAATTTTTGTAGTGAAGATTTAAAAGCCGGCACAGAGGGGGCAGTGGTGGAGGCTTGGTACAATGTGTTCCACAGTTTAATAGCCGATGGAATAAAATAATATTTATGAACACCGGTACGTGCGTGTGGGACGGGCAGTTTGAGCTGATGACCTCTGGTAGAGAGGGACACTTGATAAGACCTGACTGTGTGAACATGTGCACGTGACCATTTATGATCATGTACATCAGGGTGCCTTTGTCTAACACTCTGCGGTACTGTAGTGGCTGTTTTGAGGATGTCGTCCTGCAGGGTGCGACGTGCTGCGCGTCGTTGTGTTATCTCCAATGTGGATATCAGGTCTTGTTGGTGGAGATCCCACATCGTCGCTGCGTAAATCCAGGATGGGTCGAGCTAAACACTTACAGCAATAGGGCTGGATCCTTGAGTAGCATACCTTGAGGTTCCTGTAAGCGAAGGCTGAGGCTTTGTTAGCTTTGACAACAATATATTTGACATGTGTGCCTCGGTGGAAGTTTTCTGTGATATGCACTCCTAGATACTTGGCTTCAAGTAACCTCTCAAGAGTGTGATCGTTTAAGGTGCAGTTAGTGGGATTCTTGGTCTTCTTTTTTTCAATAGAGAGGAGGTAGCACATATCAACGTTGAACGCATTTCGCCATTTAGATTTCCAAAACGCCAACTTCTTTACGTCGTTCTGTAGATGGATCGTTTCATTAAGAATTGTGAACTGAGAATATAGGATGGTATCATCTTCAAAGAGTCATAACTTGGCGTGGATCCCGTAGCCCAAGTCATTGATGAATATCAAGAACAGTGTGGGCCCAAATACTGAGCCTTGAGGATCACCAGATGTGACTGGCCCAATACAGGAAATCTCACCTTCTAAGACGACTTCTTTAGTTTGATCAAAGAGGACATTTTCAACCCATCACTTGGTTTTACCTCTAATGCCGTATCAATCTAGCTTTAGGAGGAGCCGCTGGTGAGGGACTTTATCAAAGACCTTGGAAAAGCCCGGTAGGATGATGTCAGTTTGGCTAGCCTTGTCGATTACCGCTGCTAGATCATCAAATGTGAGGATTAGCTGGGACTCGTAGGATCTCTTTTTTGTGAACCCGTGTTGGGCACCAGTAATGATGTTGTTCCTATCCAGGTGGCTAGTGAACCCGTGTTGGGCACCAGTAATGATGTTGTTCCTATCCAGGTGGCTAGTGATCCCGTGTTGGGCACCAGTAATGATGTTGTTCCTATCCAGGTGGCTAGTGAACCCGTGTTGGGCACCAGTAATGATGTTGTTCCTATCCAGGTGGCTAGTGAACCCGTGTTGGGCACCAGTAATGATGTTGTTCCTATCCAGGTGGCTAGTGAACCCGTGTTGGGCACCAGTAATGATGTTGTTCCTATCCAGGTGGCTAGTGATCCCGTGTTGGGCACCAGTAATGATGTTGTTCCTATCCAGGTGGCTAGTGAACCCGTGTTGGGCACCAGTAATGATGTTGTTCCTATCCAGGTGGCTAGTGAACCCGTGTTGGGCACCAGTAATGATGTTGTTCCTATCCAGGTGGCTAGTGATCCCGTGTTGGGCACCAGTAATGATGTTGTTCCTATCCAGGTGGCTAGTGATCCCGTGTTGGGCACCAGTAATGATGTTGTTCCTATCCAGGTGGCTAGTGATCCCGTGTTGGGCACCAGTAATGATGTTGTTCCTATCCAGGTGGCTAGTGAACCCGTGTTGGGCACCAGTAATGATGTTGTTCCTATCCAGGTGGCTAGTGATCCCGTGTTGGGCACCAGTAATGATGTTGTTCCTATCCAGGTGGCTAGTGAACCCGTGTTGGGCACCAGTAATGATGTTGTTCCTATCCAGGTGGCTAGTGAACCCGTGTTGGGCACCAGTAATGATGTTGTTCCTATCCAGGTGGCTAGTGAACCCGTGTTGGGCACCAGTAATGATGTTGTTCCTATCCAGGTGGCTAGTGATCCCGTGTTGGGCACCAGTAATGATGTTGTTCCTATCCAGGTGGCTAGTGAACCCGTGTTGGGCACCAGTAATGATGTTGTTCCTATCCAGGTGGCTAGTGAACCCGTGTTGGGCACCAGTAATGATGTTGTTCCTATCCAGGTGGCTAGTGATCCCGTGTTGGGCACCAGTAATGATGTTGTTCCTATCCAGGTGGCTAGTGATCCCGTGTTGGGCACCAGTAATGATGTTGTTCCTATCCAGGTGGTTAGTGATCCCGTGTTGGGCACCAGTAATGATGTTGTTCCTATCCAGGTGGCTAGTGAACCCGTGTTGGGCACCAGTAATGATGTTGTTCCTATCCAGGTGGCTAGTGATCCCGTGTTGGGCACCAGTAATGATGTTGTTCCTATCCAGGTGGCTAGTGAACCCGTGCTGGGCACCAGTAATGATGTTGTTCCTATCCAGGTGGCTAGTGATCTCCGACGTGACGCAGTAATGATGTTTTTCCTATCCAGATGGCTAGTGATCTCCGACGTGACGCAGTAATGATGTTGTTCCTATCCAGGTGGCTAGTGATCTCCGACGTGACGATGTGTTCGATGAGCTTGCAGCACACACAAGTCAGTGAGATTGACATGTAGTTGGCTGGCTAGTTTATATCCCCTGTCTTAAAGAATGGCTTCGCGAGGGCGTGTTTCTAGATTGTAGAAATGTTGCCAGTGGTTTCTTGAAGAGAAGAGTCAATGAGGCCAATTCCTTGAGAAGACGGTATCGAATATTGTCTGGACCCGCTGTGTTTTTTTTTTTTTTTTTTTTTTGGGGGGGGGGTAATATTTGATTACAGCTTCTGTACTCCATTACTAATGATGATTATATCAGGCATATCTGGATGGGGCTTTCATCCAGCTTGGGTAAGGCGCTTAGATCTTCTCTGGTAAATGCGATGCAGACAAGATTATTTAGGATATAAGCTTTAGCCTTACTGTCGCTGAACGTCAGTCCATTCCTCATTAAGGGTTATATGCACATCGGATCACTTCGCTTGTTTTTTTATAAGTCACCATAGGTTTTTGTTTGAATCTGCTTCATCGATCTTGCTAACATAGTTCTGGTAGCTCTGTCGATTAGTTCATTTGGCTTTCTTTCTTGATGTTTTTGAAGCGCTCCCAGTATGAAGCTTTGTTGGAAGTTTTTGCTTTCCGCCAAGCTCGTTACTTGCGTCTCGAGATCTTCATGAGCTTGTTGTTTATCCAGGGCACGTGGTTGTTGATATATCTTTGGGACCTGTTTACTTGTCATTGTGGTTAAGTGGTCTTGGATACTCAGGTAGGTATGTGTGACTTGTGAAAGCGTCACTGAATGCTACTGTGAATTTCTTGATGGTATCAAAGTCCGCCTTTTTCCAAATGCTCATGTTCCTGGCCACCGGCCTTGATCTTGCTGTCATTAATGACAATATCATGGTTCTGCAACTATCAATCTGAATGAGCACCAGCAAATAGGATGCATGCAAGAATACATTCCTGCCACTATTGTTCTAAGAAAAAGGATTTTGTTATAAGGTTGTGTAAAGGACTTTGCTTTGCCAAAATTTAATGATCAATTAAAAAAATATGTTTAGTCAAGAATTTGAATTTTTAAATCTGCAGTTTGTCTGTCTTTAATATATTGTTATGTGTGTGTCATCATCATCAAACCCTTGCCCGTTGTTGCTGTTAAGGAGAGCGAATCAGCTGCTTTATTTTTGCCTATCTTGAGCGGCCGTCAATAGTTCAGTCATCTGCAGCCATGTAAAATATTTTATATTGTCGAACCAGCATTTCCTCTCACGGCCTCTGACCTTCTACGGTGCCTTGGAGGATAGTTTTTGTCAGGTTTTTATGCCGCAACACATGACTGAACAATGTCAATGTGCGCCGTTTGATTGTTGTTATAGTGGTTTCTTGAGATCCCGCAATTTGGGATATTATGTCCCAGACATACTCATTAGTCCTGTGTTCTAGGTAGGAGATTCGAATGATTTTTCTCATGCATTTATTTTCGAATTCCTGGAACTTGTTTTCAGTGGCTGCTAACAGTGTCCAGTTGTCAAATCCATACAGAACAACGGTTTTCACAAGTGCTCTGTAAAGACTAAGTTTTCTTTGGAGACTAATGTTTTTGCAGGGTCAGATTCTGTTTTCTATAGTCATTGCTTACCCAATCATGGATCGAATTTCTGTCTCACATCTTACGTCTAAGGACACTATTGTTCCTAGATTTTTGAAATTCTTTACTTCTTCTATTGGTTGTTGGATCATTGTAATGTTTGCACTTATGGCATCTGTGGTTTTGATCATTATTTGCTTTATTCTTATCTGATTTTCATTCCGTATGCCCCTTGCTCTATCTGCAAACTTGCATTTTAGCTCTTGTAGTTCTTTGCTGCTCCCAACCAACAGGTCAATATCACCTTCAAATCTTAGGTTGCAAAGGGGTCTTCCACCAATGGAGATGGATGTATGATAATCATCGAGTGGTTTTTGCATGTTTTTTTTCTATGCAGATATTGAACAAGATTGGTAATAAAATGCAACCTTGCCAGACTCAATCTTGACATCTTGAATAAGTCAACTACACAAACATTGAGTTGAACTGCACTGCTCGCCTGATTGTAGAGTGTTTCGAGTTTCAATTGCCTGTACCAGGCCTTCTTCATTGTTGTACCGTCTCATTACTTGCCATAGTCCCTCGTGCTATACATGATCAAAGGCTTTCTTGAAGTCCATGAACTTATGATGGAGTCCGCGGTGGGGTGTAATTGTTTTTCTATCAGCAATCGACAGTAACAAATCTACTCAATTATGCTTCTACCTGGTATGAAACCTTCATGTTCTACTGCCAGTAAATACTTAACCACATGTTTAAATCTTTCGGGTATAACTGTTAGTATTACCTTGCTAGGATGGCTGATAAGACTGCTTGTCCTGTAGTTGTGGCATTGTTTTATAGTGCCTTTTTTTGGGCAGTGTTATTATGAGTGACTGGGTCTATTCCTTGGGGCATTCTTTTTTCTCGTATATAATTGCAGATTGCTGTAAATGATTTTGTTACCGCTACTCCTGCATTTTTCAAAAGTTCAGCAAGAATGTTGTCAATCGTAGGATACTTGTTCCCCTTTAAGCTTCGTACTGCTCAGCAGCATTGTAATTCGTCCAGCTCTCTTTCACGTTTGTTCATGTTTGTTCTGTAGTATGCTGGTATCGGGGTCGGTAACGTTATTGTAATTATACAGCTCGGTTTAGTATTCCGTCTAACGTCCAAGTACCGTACTGCTGTGCTTGCGTGTGTTACATTTTAACTTATTTATCAATCCCTTCTTTTTTTTATTCTCACAGCAGGTTGACCCTTTCGTGTACGTCACACTTGCCGTTAGTTTTTAAACCGTTGCCTTACTTATGCTGGGCCTGATGGTCCCATAACCTTCCACTACAATGACCATGATAACTTTGTTCGATTTCATAATCCTTTTTATGAGGATATATATAAAGGTGTCCAAATAGACTCTCGGAAGTCTGTTCATCCAGCGATACACAGTAGCGAGAGGCAGAGCTAAGAATTGTATTTTGTGTGAAATTATTATACTTGTAGTGTGTTTTGAATATTATAAAATATTATTTCATTTTAGTGATGAAACATCTATCGTTTGAGCTTACCTTTGCATTTTTATTATGTAGTGTTTTAAATGATGTTTTTTTTTTTTTTGGCTTGTACATGCAAAGTATTCCATTTCTTGAGTGTATACGGGAAAAATTATTGCTTATATGCATTTGTTCTTGCTTATGGGATAAAAAAAGGTTTTTGCCTTTATGTTTGTATGAGCATTATAACATATTGTTATTGTGTTGTATTTTCAAATTCAAGTTGGAATAAAATTCCTTATGCATTATTAGTATTTTACACTTTGATTTTCTTTGCTCTAGACCTAGTCTTTCTAGGTTTAGTGATTTAACATTGGTGTTACTCTTGTTAGTTGTGAATATTCTCTTGTAATATGAACCTCTGTCTACCAGGCATTCGTGCTCTGTGGAAGTGAGACCTGGGCTAGATACGCTAAGCAAATAAGTAAAGTAGTAAAGTACCCTTCGGACCAAAGTGATCATAGGGCTAGTGAAGCAGCGTTCACCAGTTTCTGTGGCCAGCACAATGCCGCCCAGCCGGCTTTACTTTACCCCAACTAGTGTAAGGTACCCATCAGAGCTGAGTAGACTCACCCTCAAGTCCTGGGAAAAAATCCTGGCGCCACCAGGATTCAGATCCAGGACCTTCGGATCTCCAGTCGAACGTGCTGCCGCTCGACTACCGTGCCCCATACGCTAAGCAAATGAAGCAGCTCAATAGCTTTCACCTGCGATGCTTGCGTATGAAATTCCACACATGCTGAGTATGAACTCAATCCTGAGTGAGAGGTACATGTGATGGATAGGCCATGTCCACAGGATGGGTCCGGATCGTATCCCAAGAGCCCTGCTATATGGAAATCTGGCAGTAAGGAACAATATAAAGAGGTTGCGCTTACCTACGTTTTAAAGACGTCTGTAAAAAAAAAAGACTTGCTACTGGCACACATTGACCACAAAAAGTGGGACGACCTTGCTTGAGGAACGCACCTTCTGGTGGTCCAAGGTGCGCGAGGGCACTCAAGCCGCAGAAGCCACCTTACAGAAAGGAGTGAAGAGAAGCGAGCCAGGAGTAAGGCGAGGGACAAAGGAAAAGGAGACTGCGCCATCGTCCCTTGAGGATGGAAGGATGCCATATAATGAGCTTTGCACCAATTTTTGAAGTTGTTCTAAATGTAATTTGTATTTTTTTTAGTTGGTTTGTCCCATACAGAAGATGCATACTCCATGTTAATAGTGTGTTTTATTACATAGTCCTATGAAATAAGAGAAATGGTTTTCTCATTTTTATTGTCGAAAGGTTGTAATTATAATGTTTGTTGTATATATTTTTATTGGTTAAGTATTTTATTAACTTGTATTGCGTTGTACTTGAGATTTCTCAAATTATTAAACGAACATTTGAATCTTTTGTTATTTGTTGTTTTGTTTTTTTTGCAACTTAGAATACGTCGAATAACAACTTTTATTACTAACATTTTGTTTTATTATTAATGGTTTTCTCAAATTGTTCTTAAACATATAACATTTTAAATTTATTGGTTATTATATTCCTCATTAAATTAAAAGGTTTTACAGATAAATACTGCAATATTCTAAATTGTATCCATCTGTGTATGGGTATATGTGTAAAAATAATGTAAACAATGTCATTATTTTAACGTTTTATGTGTCATCGCTTCATACTATGTCAAAATTATTCATTTCTTTGTGTTCAGCATCCATATTTCTATTTAAGAATAAATTATTATTAATTTTGGTCAATTATTTAATTTGTTATGAATTTATTTTTTTCTAACATATATTGTGTTTTGGTGAGGAGTTACGCCCCTTTGCTTAAGATTTCAGCGCTACGCATAGGAAATTAGGTTAAGTGCTAAAGGGTTAATATTTTTTTTTTTTTTTTTTTTTTTTTTTTTTTTTTTTTGCCTTTCTTGTTCATTTTTATTTATTCTGAAAAAAAAAACCACTATGTTTCGAAGAAATTCTTACGAAGAATTTCTTAGGTTATGAATTTGTAATTACATAATTCTTGTGTAACTCTCTCACCATCCCTATCCCCCTCTCTCTCTTTCCATCTCGTCTCTTTTATTTTCAAACTTGTATTGAATTAAAATTGTTGTTTTCATTAGCTTTGTCTAGATTATTCTTATGTTGGTTTATAGATAAATAATAATGATAATAAGTTCATTTAAATAGCGCTGCCAACAAAACATAATGTAAGCTCAGAACGCTTTTAACACTGAGCAGCACAAAACATAAAACAGCATAGAGCGATTTTTTTTAAATGCAAGAAAACGTATATAATGCTCTAGGATAAATAGCTAAATGTCGATCCCACTTACCAAACACCGACAAAGAGTAAAGTAGTATTAATACACAAGACATACAATTTTTAACTTAGAAATACATCACAATAACAATCTGTTACAATGCTCAGATAAACATAAGGACAAAAATACTTTTCTTTTATCATATGGAAAAACAAATGCATATAAGTACTTTCTCCATGATAGGCATTCGGGCATAAAATGGGTTGATTGAACAAACCAGGAAAACCTGTAACTTAAAGAGACTCAGCCCACATAATTTGAGTGTCGGACGCTCTATTATTTTACTAAGTATTCCATTCATTCTTTTGATATTAAAAAAGGGTTAATATTTAATATTTGCTCAACAAACATTTGAGTCAATGCAATGAATAGAAATAGATAGGTAGTAATAATACAACGTGAGTAGTTAATGTACTGTTTAAAGTTTTAAAATGTACATATAATTTCTTTACTCAGATAATTTTTATATAACTTTCAACTTTTTTAATATAGTTTTATCATTTTTAAACTATAATTGTTAGCCACTTGTTTTTTTTTTAATAATGGAAAAATAAAAACATTTAAAATTATTAATGCAAATAAAAATGGATTAATTATCTCCCTTCGTTTCCACATTTAAATTTCATTTTATAGTAATACCGGGGGTACCAAACAAGTTACTGTATTTTTTGTAATAAAACTAATATTGCTTTTGAGATAATATTTCCTTACATAAATCTAGCATTTTGATTTTTTTTTCAACTAGTAATGGAAGGAATAAAATTAATTTACGTTAAACAGTTGTAAATAATCATTTCCTACATTAATTAATTAAGCCGACTTATGGAAATTTAAAAAAACATGAATAATTTCAACAATTACATAATATAATGATAGTTTATAAGCTTCTTATGTTTATTAAAATAATAAAACAAATAAAAAATTTTTTTATAATTAAATTATGTACTATTTATTCCTAATTAAAGAAGACAAGCATAAAAACTCATTTGAATCAATTAGTTACTTCTGAGTGGTCAAGTGTAAGTGGCCTCTTTAGGCCAACATATGCTTAAACAGTTTAACCCAAAGCGGAAACTAGAGTGAATGCCTAGCAGTTGAGAACAGCAGATGACTTTCCTAAGCAGCCTCCTTCCAGATTTTTTAGCAAATCCGCACATTTTGATGCCTATTTTTTTTTTTCAAAATTCAACTTGCTGCATTTTTTAATAGCTAATATACCGAAACCCGATTTAAAAAAAGCCTTCGGGGAGGTCTTCATGGCGTGCCACTAAAAATCGCTCTGCATGCCAACTTTGGCACGCGTTCCTTTGGTTGCCGACCTCTGCTCTAGATAGTTCTTTGATACCTGAGGTCTTAACACTTAGCATGCCAAAGGTTTTTTACGCAAAATGTGCTACAATGCCAACTTTTTTGTTGGTAATTTCACAAAATTAATGTGTGAAGTTTAAAAATGTATACAAAATTAATGGACTTATGTGGAAGCATGAAATCTTTACCATATATGTAAAACATAATACCATTCTAAAAAATAAAGATTTCATGCAAATTAGTGTCACGTGACCATGGCATCCATCTTGAATTTGTGAGATTTATAGAAAAATATGTACTTGTGTCCACTTTTTGTCTTCTTTGAGGACCATCGGCAAATATGAGTGCACTGTTACAGCATAGCAACATAGCCAGTAGACCACACTAAGTAAAAAAAACTAATTGAACAATGAAAAAAGTAGTTTTTATTCCGATTCGCCCCTTGCTTTGCCCATAACCGGTTGGGGGTAAAGTAAAGGCGTCTGAGCATTGTGCTAACCACACATCCTCTCGTATGCCGTGGCCACAGAAACTTCACCAGTTCTATGATCAGTTTGGTCCGAAATGTCATTTTTTTTAATAATGACAAGGGTTAGAATGCAGCAGTATGACAATGGAGTGAATGCAATATAACAAGACAGAGCATACAATAAGACAAGGCAGAGAATGCACTGGGACAAGTGAGTGAAGACAGTATGCGAAGGGAGAGAATCCAATGAAAAGGCAGATAATGCAGTATAATAAGGGAGAGAATGTTGCTAGGTCGATGCTACAGTGTTCAGCCTATTATGTAGTTATTTATGACTGGTGGAAAAGAATAATTGATTTGCAGAAAATATCAGAGAAAATGAACGTCGCGTGGCAGGAAGACTTAATGGTAGGCATCGATTTTTTTCATATATTTTTTTTTTAGTTAATATATAAATATAGCCGTGTACATACGTCACACTCAGTCCATCAACCCTCACTCTCGCCCTCGGCATATGATGAAGATGTCGCACTGTGCGGAGAGAAGTGAACTTTGAACTTTACGTTCTTCGGTAATAATTGGTGCTGAGTGGAGTCTTCTTTGTGAAGGAGAAAAAAATAGACAATTGCAATTTCAAGAGAAGTCATTTATATGTACAATGTAGACTAGAAGGTTGCCAGCCCAATGTCCGCTGACCAATTCCGGACTATATGGCTGAATTTGCTCAGAAAAAAAATTATAGCATTGGTTGATATTATAAACTGTTTTGCTAATATGTTAGTAGCGCACAGAAATACGAAACTTTTATTTAGTTTCTATTTTTAAATCCCCAATTAAAAAAAAATCCTCAATTATGCGCCCCCCCCCCCCCCCCCAATTTTGCGAACTAGGCGGCCGCGTAGGTTACCTATATGGATGAGCCGGCCCTACACACACACACACTAGAGGTCAATAAGTTCAGTATCTATAGAGATGTCTCTACCTGAAAATCAATGAACCCACCGTAATTGCATAGCTGCACACATCGGCTACACCCGGTGAAAACATAAGTTAAGTGGACCAGGATAATTTTATCGCTAAAAGATTGTGATCGAAAAAATGAATTAGATATCAGTATTACAAACAAATTTAAAAAAAGATAACTTCTAGTACAACTTCTTATTAAGAATATAATGGATAAAACCATTTTGTTGTCAAAAAATAGAAGAAAAAAAATTCTCGGGTCAGTAGATTAACATGATACATGGCTTTAAAAATTATTATTTTTTGTTTAGAAAACAATAACAACTAACGACAAGAAACAAACAATTTGATTGATTTTTTTTTGAGTGAGAAGCGAAACAAAAGGATTTATTTTATAATGTATTTATTACTTTTTTTTACTTTAAAGATAATAATGATAATAATAATTCTTGTATAGCGCAAATGTATACATGTACAGGTGAATACTAGTACTGGAAAAGATATGCAACATTTTCAGAAAAAGATGTAAGCGTCATTACACGTGAATATTCACACAATAATATATATAAATTAGGAAAGGTTCGAAAAATCGGTACTGTTTTCAAGATTCCTACAAATTACAAATTGCATCATTTATATAGCGCTATAGAGCATTGACAATAGGCGTGGCTTAGGTTTCTAGGTGACGTAACTAAGTAAATAGCAGCCATGATGGTGATGATATTGAATAACATTGCTATTTAACATGTTTATTATACACGCAAAATATAAGGAATTGGTTTGCATAAATATTGATAGTTAACTGTGATTCTGGTCATTATAGTAGTCCGTCCACGAATTAAACAAGATTTGATACTTTTATAGTTTTTCAATAACTCTTGTGAAACATTGCACAGCCAGCCTTATGTTTTAGGCTACTTTAGATAGTAAGTTTCGGCAATTAAATATTCTATACTTGCGGAACCTATTCCATTGAATTTTAATTGTTTAAATTTTATCTTTGAATGTAAATATTTATCGCATGACAGCATTTTATATATTTTTATGTCATATTGTTGCAATGATGATCTTTAAAAATAAAACCTTCTTAAGCCTATAGTAATACGGCTACCATTTGTCAGCACTAGACAAAGTAAACAAACAGCACGTGCATTTTGTCACGTGATTTCAAATGCTCTATCATAACAATTAGACTTCGAATGCGCTTTACATGTACCCAAAGTCTATAATAAGTTGGACCGCTTGCTCTATTTTTAGAGCTATATGTTCTTTTTTCCGTGCGCATCCAATAACGCTCTCTTAAATGACTTCTATTATCCTTTGTTTGCCTAAAGGTTTTCGCTGGACCAGCTGTCCTAATCTAATTTTTCAATTGAGAAAACTATAGCGATTAAATCATAGACTATAATATACATGGACCGCTTGCTTTAGTATTTCTGCTATATGATGACTCAAAAGACTGCTTTTCGGAATTTCCGATTCGTTGTTACCTTTGCACTTCCGTTTTATTGAATCGCTTCGATTTTCTCAATGAAAAATTAAAATTAAAATCGAAAGTTCTATACAACGGAAACATTTAAGAAACAACAAGGAGCGTAGAAGTAATTTAAGACAGCCTTGGTTGCGCACGGAAAAAAAAGTACATATAAGCTCTAAAAAAAGAGCAAGCGGTCCATCTTTTTATAGTCTATAATAATAATAATAATAATAATAATGACATTTGTATAGCGCTGCCAACAAGCATAATGCAAGATCAGAGCGCATTTAACATACAACCAAGAACACGGATACAATCTATTGGCTAAGAGATAAAAAACTAAATGATGATTCAAAACTTTACAAACATGGAACAAATCAAACAACCAAAACAAAATAACCGACTTAACATATAAGTAAGACAGTAGGGCTCAAAGCATGTTAATTAAGATAAATATTGAAATAATGAGTTTTTAAGTTCTTTTTGAAGGAATCAACGGAGCTTGTTTGCCTGAGTTGAATGGGAAGTAGATTCCACACTGTCACAATTCTGGATTTAATAGTGACTATTAGCACTTAGATAGATAGCAGTGTATAACTAGAACCTTAGATTAGCTTAAGTTTAGCTAGAATAGAGAGAAGGTTAGTCTGACCTCACTATCTTCTCCCTCCCTTACGCAATTACATCTCCCCATCACTCTTTCTCACCTGTTTCTCTACCCTTCACTATACTCTTGTACTACGCCCAAATTCAGAGTCTACTGACTAATACGATTCAACTTGGTACTACATCTTGGTTGAATGGGTACGAATGTGTTAGTTAGAATGTATATATTTTATCCTATGCTATATTAATGTATTCATATCATGTCTTAATGTATTTATATCTTGTACTATTTTAACGCATGTGTAGACAGTCATTACTCGATCCCTCACTCACCCCCTCCTCTTCGCGTCCCCGCCACCCCCACCCCCTTTTATATCCCCTCAGCTTAGCGGCACGTTATGCAATTGCTTTGAGACGGTCGTTCCCTGAGCGTTGACCAGAGAACCCAGTTCGCACACATATAACTAATTCTCGTCCGAAACCCCCCCCCCCCCCCAGCCACTTGAGTTAACTACTTAAAATTCTACCAAAGGGAGATAAATTCCCCCACTCAGCATGACGCCTGTTCAATTGTCTTTCATCTAGACCTCTCTCCCCCCCCCCCCTTTCCGCCCTCGCAACCCCGACCCCCAATCCACTTTTGGCTCCAATAAGCTTTTCTTATGCAAATGTATATTCAATCTAGCCAATGAGAATAGGATGTAATTAAATGTAAGCCAACCAAATTAACCTTGGGTCAGGTGACTAATATTCACGAAAAAGCCCGCCCAACTAAACTAGGGCAGATCTCTCCCAGCTCCCGAGCTAGATACATCGTTTTGGTCTAGCTCCCGAATTGTTACTTGGACTTGCAGATACTTAGCCAGTAATCGTAATTTCCTCATTATAGTTACGTAGCCTAAACTTGGATTCCGCAACAACACAGTATATTGAGTGATAGACGTTCCTGTGCATATATCTCAAGCATTATATCTCCCCTGCATGTTAGTATGTATATTTCATCATTGGATATTGAACTTGAATCATAAATAAACACCTGCAACGTAACCAGAGACTTGCTTGCCTAACTTAGAACTGTCTATTTGTGTGTGTTTAACAACATCTGAACGAGCCAGTAGAGAACAAATAAATATTCCAGGTCAACTATAGCATCGGCACCTCATACTTCTAAGACAACCAGCCATTATTACCCCCTCTCAATTGCCACATCGTGACAAAGTGGGACCTCGTGTCCGGGATTATCTGAACTTCAAGCCATTCAGCGCACTGTCAACAGCAACAACCCGAGGACTACGCCGATTCTGAAACCGACCCTGGATGGGGGCTCATCTCTCTACAACACAAAGACTCTAAGCCAGCAACCAGACCCGTCATCCCAACGCCAGCAACCAGATCCATCAACCCATCAAACCAGGCTCGCCACTTTACACAGCCTACGCCACCCCAGCCTACGCTACGCCACCCCAGCCTACGCCTACGACACCCCAGCCTACGCTTACGCCACCCCAGCCTACGCCTACGTCACCCCAGCCTACGCACCCCAGATACGCCAACCTAAGCCACCCCAGATTCGCCACTCCGAGCAATCTACGCCTGCCCAGCCAACTCACCCCATTAAGCCAGGCTCGCCACACTACGCCAGCCTACGTCACCCCAGACACACCAGCAATTAAATTTGCCACCCCATTACGCCAGATTGCCGCCCCAACCGCCAGGTCGCCACCCTCTGGCCCCGCATCAACGTACCGGCACCCGAGACGTCAGCAGAGAGACCCACCGCCGCCGCATCAGCCTGCCCGACAACTAGAGACCGCCGAGAACCCGACAACTGCCCTGTCAACCTCCCCGTAGGAACCCGCCGTAGTTCCCGGTATCCAAACCCGGAAAAATAGACACTAACATTAAACGCTAATCCAGTCCCGGCACGGGGAAAGAGAATTCCTAACCAGCCCGAAGTTATCTGCACCAACAGCGCCGAGCGCCATATAAACGATAACTTTATGATTGGATATACGTGTGTTAGTGTATGTGTGTAAAATTCTGGAATTGCCGTCTGGTGAGTACCATTTTGAGTTGTATTACGTTAGCTAAACTCTGAACCCCAACACCCCTCCTATATTTTCCTTTCCTATCTCGCTATATCTCTGTCCGCCTCTAGTATCTTAATCTCGCCTCACTCTGTTACTGTGGCGGAAGGTGTACTATTGCGTAAGCAGTTGAGAGAAGAGGCTATAGCTATAGGCTACATTGACTCAGACATCACTAAATACGTAGTAGAGCAGGTAGCGGCCCATGAGGCCAAGACAGAGAGACTTAGATTAGAGCAGGTGGCTAGAGAGGAGAGAGCAGAACAATTAGAAAGAGAAGATAGGCTTAGAGTAGAACAATTAGCTAGAGAGGAGAGAGAGAAACATAGGTTAGACGAGGAAGCACGAAGGGCACACGAATTCAGATTAGCTGAATTAGCAGCAAGTGTTAGGGCCCCCGATAACAACGACAACCCAAACTCCCCCTCATCATTTAGTTCAGCCACCCCCAGCCATCCCCTCCCCAGACATGCTTCTCTATGGACCGACGTCCACGACCCCCGTTTAGAACAGTTTGACATCTACCTCCGGCGGTTTAGCGACTGCATGGAGTTGAATGAGGTCCCCCCAGAACTGCATTGTAGGATCCTCGTCTCCACTCTGAGAGGAGAGGACTACGAGGCTTACTGTAAACTGGCCCCAGAAGACAGGGAGTCATGCGCCGCACTGAAGAACGCGCTCTTAAACCGGCACCAGTTGCACGCGTCCCACTACCAGAAAAAGTTTCGGTCGTCCACGCTACGACCAGGGGAGAATTACACCCGATTCGCGGAACGAATACAATCCTACCTTCTTAAGTGGGTTGAGTTGGGAAATATCGAGCAGTCATTCGACGGTATGGTCACCCTCCTAATGACTGAGCAGGTAGAGTCACAAATGACACCTAAACTCAAGGCCTTCCTGATACAACACGGGATCGAAGGGTTACCCTCCTCCCTACAAAGCGCAGATAGATTTCTGCAAGCCAACAAGGTAGAATCGTCCCACCCCCGGGAGAAATCTCTCTCACATCCCGCTTCCCGACAGGAAAATGGGAGGTCGACCCGGCCACCGGGCCATCTGTCCCGCCCGGGTCACCCACAGTCACCCTGGAATAACTGGGACAACCACCGCACCAACCCTCCCCCACTAATCAGTCAAACCAGCTTCCCGTCGTCCCGACCGGGTCCACCCCAACCAAGACTCCCCCCCGCCCCCTCAAGACTCCCGACGTGCGGGCCAACCATACCAACCGACCAGGGCACAAACCGGCACCGGGCAAACCCAATCGACTCGACGAGGTAACTCCACTGGGCAACAGTCTAATGCACATACCGGCCCTAATCACTCCCAGAACCCCCCACCCGAGGAGTATACACCATCACCCTTTGCCCTGCGGACACCCCCCGGACGCAAGACCCAGAAACCGACACCCCCCTCGCTTACACCCTCCGACAAATTGGAAACCAAGACAGAAAGAAATATAGAGATCAACTCTAAAAGAGCCAGGGCCCTTCTCGACTCAGGATGCCAGATCGATGGGTTCGCTAAGACCTCCTTCGTGAGTCCGTCCGATTACACCGGCGAGTCAATCCAATATAGAGTGGTAACGGGAGAAGTTGAGTCCCTCCCAACCGCAAAGGTTCACATCAAGTCACAACCATACACTGGCACGGCTACCTTAGCAGTCCGAGCCAAATTACCCTATGACGTCATCCTGGGGGAACGATACGTCAACCTTGCCGATGTCCCCCTCCCTCCCCTAGCCTCAGTGGCCACACGCGCGCACCCTGACCCTGTTCCCCACCCTCTCGAGGAATCCCCCACGGCCCACGAATTCCTGCGGGCCCAACAGGAAGACTCGACCCTGGCCCCACTGTTCGCTAAGGTCGGTCAAAACCCAGACCCCCCGAAACCCCACTCGTTTATTCAAAAAGGGAAACGACTGTTCCGACGGTCCAGCCTCCCTGACGGATCGGTCAGAGACCAGCTCATCATTCCCGGTCCCTACCGTAGACAAGTAATGGAGGCGGCCCACGACTCAACCCTGGGTGGCCACCAAGGGCAAGGGTCCACAATCAACAAAATCACCCATTATTTCCACTGGCCCGGCATGCACAATGAGATCAAACGATTTGTAGCGTCATGCCACCAATGCCAGCTCATGTCCAAGGCCCACCACACTAAACCAGTACCGTTAGGTAAACACCCGGTGACCGACACACCCTTTCAGCGGGTGTCAGTAGACCTCGTCGGGCCACTTTCCATAACACGTAAGAAGAACAGGTTCATACTCTGCGTGATATGTCAGGCCACCAATTGGCCGGAAGCGGTAGCGTTGCCGAAAGAGGACGCGAAACACGTGGCCGAGGCACTGTTTACCATTTTCACGAGAGTGGGGTTTCCCGAAGTCCTACTCTCCGATAACGGGCCCCAATTCACCGGTACACTGATGAGAGAAGCGCTGCACATAATGAACACCACCCACATCCGATCCTCCCCCTACCACCCTCAATGCAATGGGCTAGTCGAACGTTTTAACCAAACTTTAATCGGGCTGTTAAAGAAAACCGTCGATGGCCCTCTGGATGAGTGGGACACACTCCTCCCCACAGCCTTATTCGCATATCGGTCCACCCCCCATTCTACTCTAGGCTACACTCCCTATGAGATGCTATTCGGTTCCCAACCCCGTGGGCCTCTAGAACTCCTCAAGCGCGCCTGGACTAATCCTTCCCCGCATCCCGAAGAACTCTCCGTCCACGCCTACATCAACAACTTAAAGGCTAGGCTTAACACTGTTCACACTATCGCCTCAAAACACTTAGCCAAGGAGAGGGAGAAACAGGAGAAACTATACAATCGGCGGGCCAAAGAACGCTCTCTGGCTCCGGGCGATAAGGCACTACTGCTCCTCCCCTCCTCTTACAACAAACTCCAGTTAGCATGGAGGGGCCCCTACCCAGTTACAAAAAAGCTCTCAGGCACTAACTACCTCATCAAAGTCGGAAACAAAGACAAACTGTTCCACATCAACCTGCTAAAACAATACCTCGAACGCCCACTCGACGATACGCCCCTTGTAGCAACCGCCATCGCGGAAGAAACAGAAGCCGATGACTCACTGACCGCGTTTCCCTTACATAAGGGAGAAACCATGGACGACGTAGGAATCTGTCCCCTCTTAACCCCTGAACAGATCAAAACAGTCAAAAACTTACTTTCCTCACACTCAGATGTGCTAACTGACACCCCAGGACGTACTAACTTAGAGACGTTCACCATGAAAGTCACGGACCCGCGACCCATTACGGTCAAGCCATATGCTATGCCCCACGCCAAACTGGACGTCATTGAGAAAGAAATCAATTATCTGTTAGCCCATAGCATCATCGCGAGTTCAACCTCCCCATACAATGCGCCGATAGTATTAGTAAAGAAATCAGACGGATCTAACCGCATGTGCGTAGATTTCCGCCGGTTAAACGCAGTCACTGAATTTCAAGTCGAGCCCATGCCAGACCCTGATTTACTATTTTCAAAACTGAGCAACGCTCAATACTTTTCCAAGTTTGACCTTAGCAAGGGGTTCTTCCAAATAGAAGTGGAAGAGAAGTGCCGCCCTTACCTCGCCTTTACCACCGACCAAGGCCACTTCGAATTCCAAACCGTCCCCTTTGGCCTAAACAATTCCCCCTCCGTGTTCACTCGCATGATGCGAAAACTGATCCAGCCAATTGACCGACCTGGGATCACCCACTTCGTGGATGACATCTTGATAGCCACGCCCACCTAAGCAGAACATGTGGAAACGATAACCGCTCTACTAGCTAGACTCCGCGAAACCGGCCTAACCGCCAGGCCGTCGAAATGCATGGTAGGTTTCAATAAACTGAAATTCTTAGGTCACATGATCGAAAAGAACAAAATAATGCCAGACGAAACCAAAGTAGAGAAAATTAAGTTAGCCCCTCAGCCCACCACCAAATCAGGTATAAGGTCCCTCCTAGGATTAACAGGGTATTACCAAAAGTTCATACCGCAATACAATAGCATCGCGGCCCCTTTAACAGACTTGACGCGGAAAAACCTCCCGGAAAAAGTCACCTGGTCAACAAAATGCCAGCTAGCGTTCGACCAGCTGAAGGCTGCTCTCACTAGTAAACCCATACTCCGTCTGCCTGACCCGACCCGCCCCTACGTATTGAAGTGCGACGCTAGTGGACGCGCCGTCGGCGCGGCCCTGCTACAACCCGACCCGGAGCACGATAATATGCTGTTTCCCGTAGCATATGCCTCGCGTAAGCTCAACGCCACCCAGATGAATTACAGTACTTCTGAGCTAGAATGTTGGGCTCTTGTGTTTGGAATTGAGAAGTTCCACGTATACCTATACGGTCGGCATTTTATCCTCCACACAGACCACCAACCCCTCACGTTCCTCGCATGCGCAAAAAACCTAAACAGAAGGTTAATGAGGTACTCCCTCACCCTGTCACAGTACAGCTTCCAGACCATCTACCAGTCCGGGAAGGAACACCATCTCGCAGATTTCCTGTCCCGGTACTCTGACTCAGATCCCGCCCCTGACTCAGGCCCCACCGACACCACTCAAACCCCGGCCTCAGACTCAGTAAATTAGGTATGAATCCACTCTCACGTGTATTCCAAATTGGCCCGGAGGGATGTCACAATTCTGGATTTAATAGTGACTATTAGCACTTAGATAGATAGCAGTGTATAACTAGAACCTTAGATTAGCTTAAGTTTAGCTAGAATAGAGAGAAGGTTAGTCTGACGTCACTATCTTCTCCCTCCCTTACGCAATTACATCTCCCCATCACTCTTTCTCACCTGTTTCTCTACCCTTCACTATACTCTTGTACTACGCCCAAATTCAGAGTCTACTGACTAATACGATTCAACTTGGTACTACATCTTGGTTGAATGGGTACGAATGTGTTAGTTAGAATGTATATATTTTATCCTATGCTATATTAATGTATTCATATCATGTCTTAATGTATTTATATCTTGTACTATTTTAACGCATGTGTAGACAGTCATTACTCGATCGATCCCTCACTCACCCCCTCCTCTTCGCGTCCCCGCCACCCCCACCCCCTTTTATATCCCCTCAGCTTAGCGGCACGTTATGCAATTGCTTTGAGACGGTCGTTCCCTGAGCGTTGACCAGAGAACCCAGTTCGCACACATATAACTAATTCTCGTCCGAACCCCCCCCCCCCCCCCCAGCCACTTGAGTTAACTACTTAAAATTCTACCAAAGGGAGATAAATTCCCCCACTCAGCATGACGCCTGTTCAATTGTCTTTCATCTAGACCTCTCTCCCCCCCCCCTTTTCGCCCTCGCAACCCCGACCCCCAATCCACTTTTGGCTCCAATAAGCTTTTCTTATGCAAATGTATATTCAATCTAGCCAATGAGAATAGGATGTAATTAAATGTAAGCCAACCAAATTAACCTTGGGTCAGGTGACTAATATTCACGAAAAAGCCCGCCCAACTAAACTAGGGCAGATCTCTCCCAGCTCCCGAGCTAGATACATCGTTTTGGTCTAGCTCCCGAATTGTTACTTGGACTTGCAGATACTTAGCCAGTAATCGTAATTTCCTCATTATAGTTACGTAGCCTAAACTTGGATTCCGCAACAACACAGTATATTGAGTGATAGACGTTCCTGTGCATATATCTCAAGCATTATATCTCCCCTGCATGTTAGTATGTATATTTCATCATTGGATATTAAATTTGAATCATAAATAAACACCTGAAACGTAACCAGAGACTTGCTTGCCTAACTTAGAACTGTCTATTTGTGTGTGTTTAACAACATCTGAACGAGCCAGTAGAGAACAAATAAATATTCCAGGTCAACTATAGCATCGGCACCTCATACTTCTAAGACAACCAGCCATTATTACCCCCTCTCAATTGCCACATCGTGACACACACCTTCGGACCGAATACTGAAAAGGCTCTAAGGCCAGCGGTCGTCAGAGAGAAACGGGGCTCTTCCAGAAGCGATGAGTTGGCAGAACGAAGTGTTCTTTGAGGGACATATGGTGTGATGAGTTCTTTGATATAGGACGGAAACTCGCTATTAAAAATGCACTGATGGCAAAGTAGCGCCACTTTATACTCAATTCTGGCTTTCACGGGGAGCCAATGGAACGAGCGAAGAAGTGCGGTTCCCGAGTGTCGCCTTGATTTGCGCATGACCAAGCGCGCAGTACTGGTCTGTATTCTCTGTAGCCTGGCGATTTTGTCTTCGGGCAGGCCGACTAGCAGGGAGTTACATTAGTCGATACGGGAAAGTATCAGAGCGACTGCCAGTGTCTTTGCAGAATCAGTGGACAACGAGAAAAATGGGCGTGATGGGAACGATGGTGCCTGGTAGACGTTTGGGGCGAGCTTACATAAATAGGCACATCATGATGGTAGGTGACTTGTTCGGTAACATCGGGGATTACAGGTGTAATGCGATGAAGACGTCCAGCCCTAGTACCGCGACTCGTTGGTGGCCGACGTCCTACGCCAAGACAACGAATCATTGGAAAAACTTTGTTAGCAACACGGGTATGGTGCTCCGAGCATACTTTCCCAATAGAGCGTTCGCTATGGGCGGAGCTTAAGTTTTTTTAGTGACGTCATTTGTAAATTGAGGAACAGCTATGGCACATATGAATATTAGCTATCCTACTCAAAAATAAGGAGGTAAATAGTAGTAGGCCTACTGTATATTAATTGATTAATGTGATTAGGCTAGGGCCGGCTAGACCTATTTACACTTTCAATTTCACTTTATAGGCCTACACTTTTAATGTTTCGTAGGCTAGGCTAATGTCTAAGTAGGGCAGCTACGATGTCAAGTGATAGTGTTGGTGAATAAGCTATCTAGTCAAGAGACTAATAGGCTCACATCGTCAATGATCTATGTCTATGATAATAATAAAATTGCCTATTTTATTTACCATACAGAATACAGCTTAAATCTTAATAAGACTTAAAATACAACACTTCATTTAAAAAAAGCTCGAGCCTATATGAAACTTTATTAATACAGCGGCCATTGTTACTTGTACACCATTACACAAAGTAAACACAAATCACGTGCTTTTTGTCACGTGATTGCAAACGCCCTATACTACGTAGAAAGCTTCGATTAAATAAACTAAGTGTACAGTGCAAACGATAATCGGGAATTCCGAAAAGAAGTCATTCAAGTCATCAAAAAGCAGAAATATTAAAACAAGCGGTCCATCTTATTATAGTCTTTGATTTACCCTATGAAAAAAAAATGTAAAAAAATTAATAAGTATGTTTTAAGTTATGTTTTAAAAATGTCACTATTATCTGAAAGAGGTGCTACAGCGCTGTAAGAGCGAGCTGCAAATGTTTTTCTTTATACTTTTGGTACCTCGAGTTGTTGATGAATTTTCTTTTAACGCAGTCTTGCTGTCTATGATATGTGTTTAGCTCAACCATGGTTCTGGTGTACTGTGGAGATTGAATATGAAGGCTTTTTTTAGAGCATAGCAGGGCCGTATTTAGGATTGTGGGGGCCCTGTTCCCAAATTTATGTGGGGGCCCCTCGTGGTCTCGCGCCTGTCTTCCACATACTTCAGAAAAGGGCCGTTAATTCATGTTACATTCTGTAAAATCATACATTTTATGTTGCACTTAGCTTGGTTGGACTGGATCGCTTTAAATTGTAGGGGTAAAAATGAATTTTATTTTACATTTTCAACGAAAGAATGGGGATGTCACTGACATTTCTTTTTTGGGATGTGTGGGGGCCCCTTTTCTGTGGGGGCCCTTATTCCAATGGAACATGTGGAACATGCCTAAATACGCCACTGGAGCATAGGCAGAACTTTGAATTTTATCCTAAGTGTTATAGCTAGCCTACATGACGAGCAGTAAAGTTTTCATTTGTTGATGTGTCGCGGTTTAACTATCTCACTCCAACTTAGTTAAAAAAATATCACTACTTACGGACAACGCAAAATGGCACTTTGTCTTCCAATCAAAAGAAGGTCAGGGGCTCCCAGGGAAAAGAAAATATAGCTGTCACCAGGATTCGAACCAAGAAACTTCGGTACGCTCGCCCACTGTGGGTGTCCCGGTGTCTCTGAGTCTACCCAGCTCTGATGGGCATCCAACATTAGTTGCGGTAAAGTAGAGGCGGCTGGGCATTGTGCTGGCCACACATCCCTTTTATGCCGTGACCACAGAAACTGGTGAACACTGATTCACCGGCCCAATGATCGATCTTTTTGGACCTACGAGTACTTTAATACATGTGCACACAAGTTTATATATTATATTATATTATTATAGACAGTATCTTTTTAAATATTATGTAAACACACACGCCTTATTACAGAGCAAAGATCGGTCTTCCTGATAGTTTGGAAAAAGGATTGGCAACCTAAGGCACGCGTAGCAAACTTGGCATGCAGTGCGATTTTCAATGGCACGCGGGATACCTCCGAGTGGTGTTTTTTAATTGAAAAAAAAACACACACATTTTCCGATTCTGAATGAGGAAAACTGACTGTTGTAGCCAATGTTTCTGAATGACATAGCGACACATTCAGTGAGTTGAACTTGCATTTACAAGGACCACTCGAGTTGATTTGCATTGAAACTGGAATATCTTGCCGTGAAATCAATTTCAAAACATTTCACTACACGTACATCCCTATGTTAAGGCATATATAATATATTAATTAAGATAGATATTACATGGAAGTACTCAAAGCGGAGTTTTCTTATCAAAGCCAAGACTTTCAAATTGATGGACTCATTTTTTCATACCATATTCAGCCTAACTGATTTGATATTACTACAACATTCTTAGATGTAGATTTTTTTAAATTAAATGGATATTGACGATTTAAAAAATGAAGCAAGTTGAATTTTAAACATTAAAAATGAGCTCTAAATGTGTCCATTTGAAGAAAAATCCTGGAGGGAAGCTGCGTAAGAAAGTCATTTGCTATTCTCAATTGCTAGACATTCGCTCTTTTACTTCGAGATTTTGGTTCAGCCTACACTTGTGCACAGATTTTATCGCATATGAAAACTTTTTAAAGCATACACTTAAACTTGACTTCTTATTAATTTTCATACAGACCAATTATATAAAAAAAGTTTTTTTAGTCATCTTCTTTAATGAAATAGAATTATAAGTAGACTATTTCTAAAACAAATTTTTTTTTATTATAAATTTAAACAAATATAGGAGACTTATTTAATATTATAATGTGTACTTTCTGTTCTTATTAGACCTAATGTTTAAAATATAAACTTCTTAAATGGACAATAAATTATTTCAGAAAATGTTTATTTGCAACTGTTTAACGTAAATTATTTTAATCCTCTAATAATTAAATCTTGTAGTGAATACCATAATGTTGGATTTATAAAAAGTAATAATAATTTGTCAGAATATTTGTTATATTACAAAAGAATTTTTTTTGGCATCACAATTGAATCAAATGTGGAAACGGTTTTTTAATTAAAGGGACATAATTAACCCGTTTTATTTGAGCTTATATATCTAATATGCTTCTTTTTTTTTCTTTTATAAAAGAATAAATGGCTTACAATTTATAACTTTGAAATGATCACACTGCAAAAAGTATTTGAAAATTATATAAATATTATAATACTAAAGTATATATATGTATACTTACAAACAAAAATATTTAAAACACATTTAAGGACTTATCAGTTGAGACTAGGGATGTTAAATCGGAATACCGGTTTTCGGTTTGTTGGTTGGAAGTTTGAAAGTAATCATTACTTCAAGTAGAAGACCATGTTTGTTTGTTTGTTCTAATGGAAATATTTTAAAATAAATAATGTTGGATTCGCACAAAACCAATTCCTGAAATGCCTTGCTAACACTATTTAATCTTAGATATTGTGTTTCCAAATACCAACTATGGCTTGCCATAAAAACAACATCAAAGCAATTTTTAAGTTACAGTTACAATTAACATGAATCTTTTTACTTGTCGGCTCATCTTTTAGATGTGCGCTGCTCTTTCATGTACGCAATGGTGAGACGCAAACTAGCCTTTCCCTGTGGCCCTGGACAATTCGGCTAGACACCGCGTCTGTGCTTTATTATTAAGGGCACTATTAAATACACATTCTTTTGATTTGTGCTACGCGAAACCTTTCAATTAGGGATGTTAAAACCATTTTTTAAACCGGTTTTTGGTTCTATAAAACCGGTTTAAAAACCAGATTTCGACTCCCCCCCTTTTCCGCGCAATATTACAAGTCACTTACAGGCCGGAAAAGCTTAATGTGCGTGTAGTTTTGTAGGTAGGCTATATTTGAAAAGTAGTTCAAACTTAATTAGATTTTGCAGGGCATTCGATGGGTTGATTTGTGTGAATACAATGTGATTTTGTGCACTTTACCATCCAATTCTTTAGAACTAAACAAAAATGTGGGCTAATTGATTAAAACCACTGATCTATAAAAATAATGGATTGGGCTCGGAAGTAACATTCTTGAAGAAATTTCCGCCATTTTTTTTCTACTGTCACTGATCATCAATATATATAATTACCGTGAGTTTGTTTATTTATTTAGATGTTTGTTTCTGCTCAATAGTCTCCTAAGCAGTTTGATTAATCGGATTAAAAGTTAAATGTATAAATTGGAAACGTCCTCCAAAAAATGTTTTTTTTTATCAACAATATTCCTTAATTCGTAAATTATTTTTTAAAATAAACTTAGACCTATTACTAATCACCGTATGTTAAGGTTCTAAAACGGGCGCCAATTCCGAATTATGTCCCTATGAAATGCTTTCAAATTTAGTTTGTTTAGGGACTGGGTTTTCCCGTACTGCGCAATATTGCTGTCTACTCTTTTTATTATTAACTTTTCTTAATATTAGGTATTTGTTTTCTTTGTTTTTCCATTTGATAGTATTATTGTTAGTTTTATATTATTAATAAAAATTCAGTAAAATGAGGAACCGAAATCCGGTTATAACAAACCGGTTTTATAGAACCGAAAACCGGTTTTGGAAAAAAAACGGTTTTAACATCCCTAGTTAAGACTGAGAACCAAATATAATCAATATTAGCAAGTATTAGATCCTCATCTTGACTAACCAATGATAATGCTTAGACACTATTTACTTATTTACCATAAATGTGAAAGTATAGTAATAAAATATTGTATTTGATATAAATGCATATAAAAAGGCTGATAATCACAAACACGTTAATTTTGTATTAAATTTAAAACGCTTTAAAAATTTTCTCTATAAATAATCGTATTTGTTTTTGGCCTTGGTCTAGCTACGGAGTTCAATTAATTGTAGGCTTACTATAAAAACATTTTTTTTAAGTATAATAAAGCAGGTTGACTTTTAGGCTGTTGGCAAACTGAATGATTAAGAAATCCTAGTTTGGCACACTGTTAGCAAAAGGTTGCGTGACCCCTGACCTAGGATATATTCGACTTGTTGTTCTTGTCAGAAAACTGTTCACCGGCGAGATCAAAGAGCTTAAGCTCTTCTTTATGAGGCAAAAGGCTGTATACATATATATAAAAATGGTTTCATTTCTGACTTGACTTAGAAGTTTACAGTCTTTTTATGATGCAAAATGTTGTATTTTTTAAGTTGTAAGTTTTTATTATACTCCCTTTCTTTGTACACTAAGTTTACCATCATGTAATTAAATAATTTATAAGAAATATCTTTTGTTTTAGTCTCCTTTGGTACTAAGTATTATTGTCCGTTTTCTGATTTCCGTGAAAATTTGCACGGCTTTAACAAAAACATGACAGGAATGTAATTATGAATATTTTTTTTTCCTTTCATTCACATAGCGCATCCTTTTTTTTTCTATCTTTGTGACGAAAAACCATAAAACCGGCATTTTCAACGTGAATTCAAACCATAGACCATTTATCTATGAAGTGTTTGTTAAATTTAAAAAAAAATCATAATTATAGTATAAAAATTAAGTTTTTTAACTGAAAATTTGATAGAATGTATTGTTAGTCGCCACAAGTCTGCTGCCCAAGTTTCAGCTCGATTGGACGACGGGAAGTGGTTGAAAAAGTTTTAAAACCAAGCATGCAAGCAGACAGTGTGTGTTAATAGAAAGGTAGTAAAAATGGTTTATTTTCTACGAAAATCCACATTACAGACGAAATATGAATATATATTTTAGTTTCTATTTTGTTATATTTTTATTGTTTAAAATTTTTTTATAGAGATGTTTTTTTTATGTCTATGCCTACATACAAAGGATCATTTTCAACAATAGCAAACCATTAGATTTTATTTGCTGTCAAATGTTAAATTCTTCTCATTTAAAAAGTTTGGAATTATTTTTTTTCCTTCAAATTATGGCATTGATGTCAGTAGATATTTTTTTCTTCAAATTATGGCATTGGTGCCAATAGATATTTTTTTGTCCTTCAAATTAATGCATTGGTTCCAATAGATATTTTTTGTCCTTCAAATTATGGCATTGATGTCAACAGATATTTTTTGTCCTTCAAATTATGGCATTGATGTCAACAGATATTTTTTGTCCTTCAAATTATGGCATTGATGTCAACAGATATTTTTTGTCCTTCAAATTATGGCATTGATGTCAATAGATATTTTTTGTCCTTCAAATTATGGCATTGATGTCAATAGATATTTTTTGTCCTTCAAATTATGGCATTGATGTCAATTTTGTTGTTGTTGTTACATTCACTTTTCTGACTAGATATAAATCTAAAAATTGCTATCAACTATTCGCGATGACCTCCTTGGACTATTTAAAACGAATGTCATTCATTGTATAAATATATATTTCCGGAGGTCATTTTCTTTTTCTCTCTCTCTCGTTCTCCCTTCATCTCTCTCTTTCTACCTTCCTCTCTCTCTCTCTCTCTCTCTCTCTCAATAGGTCTCTCTTCGATGTCATTCACCTCAATGACAATGGTGAATCTCAGTATTATCATTCACTCACTCACTGGTCATATATATATATATATATATATATATATATATATATATATATATATATATATATATATATATATATATATATATATATATGTATATATATATATATATATATATATATATATATATATATATATATATATATATATGTATATATATATATATATATATATATATATATATATATATTGTTCTTGTGCGTCCGTCGTTGACCACTCAGCGTCCTAGGGCCTTGGGGCTGTGGCTGATCTGTGCCTTCGTGAGTGACTGACAAAGTCAATCCTTGCCCGGAAGGTACGCTCACAGTTTGGGCAGGGTCTGGAAGGTTCTTTTCTGGCTTGCCTCATGGACTCAGCAGCTCTTTGTCTGTTGCTTTCGCAAGTTGCAGCGCCTTTCTGGACTAATGGTTGCCACAAGGCTCGGTCCTTGGCGGTCATCTCCAGATAGTCGATATTATCGACATCAAATGCTTTGAGAGAAGATATGGCGCTAATATGTTCGTCCCTCTCTCTAAGTTTACTTTAATACTATCTCACTAATTACGTTTGTACTGTATGCCATGGTGCTTCTCTATTCTCCATATAATATATTTGTCGGCACGGCATTCATTTACTACGAATATATTTCACCATCATGTTACCATAATGTCATTTAGAGATTTCGATTTTTTTTGTTGGTTTCAAAAAGTTTTGAAGAATATTTTGCATTTGCTTGGTTGACCGTATTAGCTACACATACTATAATAATGGCTCCTTCTGTATCGAGAGACAATGGATGCGCCCCTCTTCAACTTCGACTGGGTTGTAGCCGGCTACTTTTTGCAGGCTCTGTGGCGGCTGAACAGTCCGATTCTTGAGGCAATCCCTGGAACAGCCGAGGCATCTGTATTCAGTAGCAGTTTGTACATCTGGCGGTTTTGCGTCTTTTCTCCTCATTCTCTTCTCCAGAGATTCCTTGTCTCTCTTTGCCTCAGAGGCAGATACACCAGCTTGTACGTTCTGTTGCCATGCTTATTGTCCACCGCAGACTGCTCCCAGGTTTGCAGGTCGATATTTCTAGACCCGAGGTCACGTTTTAGGACATCCCTGTAATTTAGCATCGGTCGCCTTGGGACCCTTGTGCCATTCTCCAGATCTCCAGACAAAATATCTATAGGAATGCGGCCGACTTGCATCCGGCTGACATGTCTTACCCAGCGCAATCATTCTATACTTCAATTGAACCTTTTCGACGAATATCAACGTCTGCTAGGACATCATGACTCTCATTCCCAATACCAATTGACCTTTTGACTATACACCATTGGTGGGGAAACCTGCAGAAAGAAAGAGGTGGGGTGGAACGAAGGTTGCTGCGCCCTCTATTACAATATTTTATTATTAACGTATATAGCAACAACTAACATTCGGTATTTATCCCCCACCCCCTCCCTATAAGTAAAAAAAAAAGTAAAGTATCTCGTGGGACCAAGTTGATTCATGGGGCCGTTGGAGCAGCGTTCACCAGTATCTGTGACCACGGCATACTAGGGGATTGTGTGGCCAGCAAGGCCCAGCCGCCTTTACTTTACCTCAACTAAAGTCAGGTACCCATCAGACCTGGGAACAAATCCTAGCCTTCACCTGGATTCGAACCCAGTATTTTCATTGCTCCGCCTCCCTTCCCCCCCCCCATTTCTAAACACACAGAAATATGATGATTGTATATGTTCCAGGCACTAGAGTTATAACATACACATGATGTTATTAGCTCAATGACGACATGTCAATACTATTGTGATTAAAGAATATATAGGCCTATATTAATATACTGTAGCGAGAGAGATATATAATGATAAATAGATAATTGGTAAGTAAGACCAAAGACTATAATAAGATGGACCGCTTGCTCTATTTTTAGAGTTTACAATATGTTCTTTTTTTTTTTTTTTTTTTTGTACGCAACCAATAGGGGAGAGTGGGGATGATTGGGCCGAGAAAATGGACATTTCATAAAAATTAATATAATACAAATACTAAAACAGATATCACGAAAAAGTTAGTTTTATATGAAAGTATGTTTATTTAGTTGAAAAAAACATCATGATTGCACCGCAGTAATATGAACAGAAAAAAAGTTAATAATGTTTTAGTATGGTATATCAAAGTGGTGATATATGGTCCACTGGTGGGGATAACTGGGCCATCGGGTGGGGATAACTGGGCCATCGGGTGGGGATAACTGGGCCATCGGGTGGGGATAACTGGGCCATCGGGTGGGGATAACTGGGCCATCGGGTGGGGATAACTGGGCCGTTTGAGTAACATTTTTTAAAAAGGCCAATAATACATTTTAATTACATGAGGTGGAAGAGTGATGATGTAAATACTATTTTTCTTTGCCACTTCTAGAGCATTGTAGGAAAGAGGGCTTTCATGGTTGTCTAAAGTCAGATTTATCGGAAAGTCTTTTGAAGGTCGTACATTTTTTATTATATGTTCTTTGACTTTAATAAACAGGGGTGTAAATGGCAGTTGGAAAAAAAATCTGAAAATGCCGGGGTCCAGGGGCCATAAAGGCCTTTGGCAGGGTCAAGGGGCAGCGCCCCTGTGGGGGGCCCAGGGGGGCAAAGCCCCCCCTGGGCGAAAATGTTTTTTGTGTTTTAACACTTGAAAATTAATATCTTTTTATTAAAGAATTTTCACTCAACTATAACATCAGTAGATAATATTCCATGGGAAATGCAACCCAGTAAAATAACAGAATGAAAGAAGATTAACAGTGATAGTAAATAAAAAACAACTTACCTTCAACTGTTTACTGAATTACATAATGTCAATGTGTATATAGGCCTATATATTGTCCTCCACATTTTCATGATTTCATCAAATATGGAACCAATGTATGACAGTGATTGGTAAACATTATAAATACAGTATAGGCCTACAGATCTTCATTTTACATGAAAATATGTTCTAAAGCCACAAGCCCAAGTGGGCCAAGTCAAGCAGTCAAGCTAGTGACGCTAGTCTCTCTTTTTCTTATTGATTTTATAATAATTCTAACATAAAACACACAAAAAATCTTCATTTTCATCCTTTAATACCAACCACTCCCATTTGAATTTGTTTCTAGATGTAAGATCAATGCTGTCAATATCAGAATTACGCTCAACAAACACAATTCCCCTCCTAGCATTGGCAGCCATTTTATCAACTTTACTCAAGTAAATTTGTTTGATTAGATTTTTAGAGTTATTTCCCTTAATCTTATTTTCACACTTTTTTAAGGCTATTTACCTAATTTTCCCTCTGACAAATCTGAACTCTCTGAAATAATCTGAATGGCAAGCTCCATACACAATCAGATTTTCAGATTTTTTTCCTCTGACAATGAGTTGTGGGAATAGCAAACTATGTTTCAGAGTGTAAATAAGACATTTTAATTGTGTAAGCAATACAGTGTAATTGTTAGTACTTTATATGCTTCGACTTTTTGCTAATCTGGATTCAAAACTATATAATTTTTTTTTCAGACTTTAAAAAACATTAAAAAAAGAAAAACAAAATTTGAAAAAGTACTAGAGATGTAAAACACAAAAAATTACATCAACACAAAAAATCTGATTTCAGAGAAAATCTGAAAGATTTACACCCCTGAATAAAGTTATCCCCAGTCATCCATCCTGATGGATGAGCAAGACCTAAAGATCCTTCTGGTGCAGCATTCAGCATATTGGCTTTCAGATTCTTACGTGGAAACACAAATACTGGTGGCAAGCTTTGACCAACTGCTGAAATAACACAACACATGTCACCAGCTCACCCCTTTCTCTGATGTGATTTGTCCCATCTGCTTAATACCACATGGACCAACTACTTTTGGTACCTTGTGGACTGTAGTAATACTTTTTTCGTCTAGATTAAATATATGTTCTCCTGTTATCTTTAGTTCACGATAAGTTTTCTCAAGCAGGGTAAAAATTATCACCACTGTATGTCCACTGAATGCTGTTGCTCTTGAATATGATGTAGCTTCTGGTTGTCGGATACTTAAGCGAGGATTTTGTCTCATGAAACTTATCATCCATTCTTTGCCTGCTGTTTTATTCTCGTCCTATAGGGACGGGTGTGAAATTTTGAAATCAACATCCATCTCATAAGCTAAGTTTCTCAAGTTTTGGGTTATAGTCAAGCCATAAAACATTTTTGCACAAGTATCGAGATATTCTGCCAAATAGATTCTTCTGATGGTGAAAATATTTGTCTATTTTGATAGTTAGTTTGTAGTTCAGCTCCAGACTTTGCCTTTTCTATGTTGTGCTGTAGTGTGCCACTTGGTATTCTGTACTGTCTGGCTGCCTCCCTCACCTTCATTCCATTAGCCACTGCCTTTACTACCTTTTTCATTTCCTCTGGCAAGGTTGTCCCATGTGCTGTTCTTTTACGTTTATAAAACTGAGGCATGATGCACCTAAAATATATAAATATATAAAACAGAATGTATAAGGCATACTTAAGGCTATATCAAAATATAAATACAATTTCTCTACTTGTCATGACTAAAAAAGTCTGTATATGGACTACTATATAGCCTATATTATATAATAATTAATCTAATAAATAGCCGAAAAAATATTAAAAAGGATCATTAGCATTTCTATCATATATTTATATGTTTGAATGCAGAATTTAATATGTTTTTTCGATACTTGAAACATTTAGACAAATTAACATTAAAGTGGCAGCAGTGGGGATAAGTGAGCCACTGCTGGTCCAATCATCCCCACAAGAAGCAGTTGTAAAGAAAAGGACCTAGATTAAAAGCTTTAAGCTATATTATTATAAAACTAGTATCAAAATTTTCTATAAAGAATAAGTTAACATAAACGTGTACTTACCAAAGACTAGTATTCAAATTGTGGTACTTAGAATAAGAAGAATGGGTGTGAAAATCTAGCTCTAGCGGCTTGAAAACAAAAACTGCTTGTAAAAAAGTTAGTTTTTATTAAAAGTGCGGGAAAACAGCACTTGTGTAGAGGAAACAACATTAGTGAGTTTTTTCATTATGTGCGGAACTGCACTGGATGTCTCGTTTGGGCTGTAGAAGGGGTGGCCCATATATCCACTATGCCCAATCATCCTCACTCTCCCCTAAGGCTCGCTTAAATGACTTCTACGCTCCTACGATTGCATTTGAAGGTTTCCGCTGTATACAACTTTTGATTTTAATCTTAAATTTCCTTTTAGAAAATGAAAGCAAATCAGGCCTACTAAACCGGAAGTATAGAGGACGTAGTGCGATCGAAAATTCAGAAACTAAGTGTTTCAAGTTATTAAATAGTAAAAATATGAAAGCAAGCGGTCCATCTAATTATATTCTTTGGTCAGACGGATAGATAGATAATTAGATTAAATAGATATTAAATATTTTTATTAGATTTATTAGATTTATTGAATATTTGTAATAGATTTTAAATAGATAATTAGCCTATATTAAATAGATCGCTAGACAGCTAAATAGAAATTAGATTAGATTTGACAGCGAGAGAGAGAGAGAGTTACATTATTATATTATATAGATGAGTTACAATAGATCTATAGGTTGAAAGATAGGTAAATAGATTAAGAATAAGAGATAGATAGATACATTAATATATAGATAGATAGATAGATAGATAGATTTAGGATTTAATAGGAGAGAGATTTAAAATACAGAACTGCACAACATAAAGCTCTTTTTTTTCTTCATGTTTCGCTTTCATCTCCATTGATTCGCAAACAACATAGGCAGATATTTCGTAGTTACACAAACAACATAGGCAGATATTTCGTAGTTACACAAACAACATAGCCAGATATTTCGTAGTTACACAAACAACATAGGCAAATATTTCGTAGTTACACAAACAACATAGGCAGATATTTCGTAGTTACACGTTTTTGCTTTTGTTTTTGGTATTGCGTAATACTACTGCCTGACGGAGGGATGACAAATAAGCGCGCGTAATGAAGGCAACCCATGTTGAAATCGTTAGTTACCCTGGCCTGTGATTGGCTGGCACGCCGAAAAGGACGGGAAATTTCTATTGGCGACGTCACACAAGGTAACAACAGCAAGAATAAAAAAAATTATTCGATCTTTAGCAAGTGTCGAGGGGGAGGGAGGGAGTGTATGTAATGAGTGAACACGAGGTACGAACATTTGCATTACGTGTCAAATAAAGGCGGGGCACGTCCGGAAAATTGCGAAAAATTGGGAAAAAGATTGGGAGGGGGGGGGGGAGTCGTGATGACTTATACAAGCTTAATAGGTTTATTGTGTTTCTTTTTTTCTTTTTTCTATCTTCTTATACATTACAGTGGTCCCTTCTTTAAATAATAATAATAACGGTGCTTACATAGCGCATATCCCGTTGATGACAGTTCTATGCGCTGACGACAGTTATAGAATACAGACAGACAACGAAATATGTAATAATACGCTAATTCTGCTGACGAAATAGGTGAGTCTTCAGCCGGCTTCTGAAGGTGTCATAGCTAGGGCTCTGGCGAAGCTGTAGTGGGAGGTGATTCCAAGCGGACGGTCCTGCGTAGGAAAATTAACGTTCGCCAGCGGACACTAGCCTCACACGAGGGATCCGCAGAGTAAGCGCGTCAGAAGCCGAACGAAGTGGGCGGGATGGGGTGTAGAGCTCCAGACAAGATCGAAGGTAATACGGGCAATTATTCAGGCACTTATAGCAGAGAGAAGCCAGCTTATATGAGATCCGGTCAGTGGCGTAGCTAGGGCCATCTGCGCCCGGGGACATGACTGAAAGTCTCCGTCCCTTCTCGGACAGACAACGAATAAAAGACAAAAATGTTTTCATGAAAATAATAAACTGCTACTTGAATAGGTGGGTCTTCAGCCGGCTCCTGAAGGTGTCAAAGCTAGGGCTCTGTCGAAGCTGTAGTGGGAGGGCCTTCCATGCGGACGGGCCCACCTATGGGAATGCTCGTTCGCCAGCGGACACCAGTTTCACACGGTGGCCGAGACTGTATTCATGTGACTGTAGTTTTTCTGGCTTTCTCCATTTGTTGAAACCATTGCTTAACTCAAATGAAGATCGTGAGTTTTGAACTTGATGATGTAAACCAGGGTCGGCAACCTAAAGCACGTGTGCCAAACTTGGCACACAGAGCAGTTTTCAATGGCACGCGAGACACCTCCAAGAGGTGTTTTTGTATTGATTAAAAATATTAACATTTTCCGGTTCTGAATGAGGAAAACTGACCGTTGAAGCCGATGTTTCTGAATGACACAGCGACACCTTAAGTGAGTTGAACTTGCATTTACAAGGTCTACCGGAATGGATTTGCATTGAAACTGGACATATCTTGCCGTGAAATCAATTTCAAAACATTTAACTTCATATACATCCCTATATTAAGGCATATATTTAGATATATAGTTGGGCTTTTTAAGAAGTACATCGAAACACTGAAAGCGGAGTTTTTTAATCAAAGGCAAGACTTTCAATTTGAAGGACTCATTTTATCATTGATATTACTACAACCTTCTTAGATGTAAATCTTTTTTTAAGTGGAGGAATATTGACGATTTTAAAATGCAGAAAGTTGAATTTTAAACATTTAAAAAATGGGCATCCAAATATGCCCATTTGCGGAAACAATCTGGAAGGAAGTTGCTTAGGAAAGTCACCTGCTATTCTTAACTGCTAGGCATTCGCTCTTTTACTTTCAGCTTTTGGTTCAAATTACACTTGTGAACAGATTTATCGCACATGAAAGCTGTTTTAAGCATTCAAAAAGATTACATTAATTGATACAGACTAATTACATTAAAAATATTTTTTTTATGCTCATCTTCTTTAATTAAATTAAACATAAATATAAGCAATTCTAAAACAAATTTATTTGTATTATCAATTGAATAAATATAAGAGACTTATTTAATGGCACTATATTATGTAATTTCTGTAATTATTAATGTTTAAAATATAAACTCCTTAAATGGACAGACAATTAATGCGGGAAATGTTTAACGTAAACTATTTTAATCCTCTAATAAATAAATCTTGTAATGAATACCATAATGTTGGATTTATATAAAGAAATAATAATTAGTCAGTAATATTTGTTATGTTACAAAATATAACTGGTTTGGCATCACTATTGAATCAAATGTCTTGAAATGTTGACGTTTTTAAATAAAGGGAGATATATAACCCGTTTTATTTAAGCTAATATTTTTAATATGTTTCTTTTTTTAAAAAAAAACAAAAAAAAATCTACAATAAATGGCTTACAATTTATAACTTTGAAATGATAAAACTGTAAAAAAAATCTGAAAACTATATAAGTATCATATGACTGGAGAATGTAAATGTATATTTTCCAACATTTCATTAACTACCCAATTTGTATGATTACAACTTATCTATTCCGCTAAACAATGGTAATTTGACATTATTTGCCAATATAACTGAGATCAAAATATAATACATTTTTGCATGTGTTAGATCCTCACCTTCATTAACAAAGAATAATGTTTAGACATCAATTACCATTGAATGTGAAAGTTTAGTAATAAATTATTGTATTTAATGTAAATGCAAATTAAACAAATGATAATCACAAACTCGTTAATTTTGTATTAAATATAAGACGCTTTGATCATTTTCTCTATAAATCTCCTTTGCTTTTGGCCTTGGTCTTGCTAAGGAGTTAAATTAATTGTCATATAAAAACAACTAAAAAATATATAATAGAGCAGGTTGACTTTTAGGCTGTTGGCACGCTGAATGATTTAGCAATCCTAGTTTGGCACACTGTTAACAAAAGGTTGCCGACCCCTGATGTAAACAATAGACATCAGAAACAGTAAGCAGCTTTATTAATTGGTGAATTTAATAGCCACGAGCGATTTACTTCCTCTCCATTTGCTACTCGGCGTTTAAACCATGACACAGTAATCGAATGCTACTGACGATAGACTGTTCCTCTGCTGAAAGGGTATAGATCTGAGAGTTATCAATTCTTACACTCAAGTAAAATCTTATATTCGACTCGAAATTATTCAACCTGTATAATTGTTAAAACCAGATGCCACTTTGAGTATATGAAGAATAATATTTGAACCCGAAATGATCTTTGTTTAACAAAAAACGTCATCAGCAATTCTACATTGTGGATGTGTTATTTGTTGTATGAGTAGAATGGCGCCCCTTAATGCTTGTGGCGTTTTGGGACAAGATTAACACCACACGAACTAAGAAAGGTTTATAAATGTAATCCGCTCTTATAAGATACTATAATCATCTCATGTGTACGTACAAACCACTGACACTATGTGCCACTATTGAATGTCTGATTGGAGTAAGAATGTGTCTTTCCTTTCTATCTCATATATTATTTAACATTAAAGTATTTAGCTTTGCATTGAATTTTATTTACATATATGTATACGTTCTGCATGCTTATCAGTATATTACTTATTGTTATACGATTAGTCATTGATATTAGTTCCCATTCATGTATATTATAAATGTTGTAGCACGTGTGTGTTCCTCCCCCTCCCCGCCCCACGCCTTCGGAACAAGGCCAGGGTCATACCTGACGCAACCAAGCCCCCCCCCACCCCACAGTCTCTTCGACCAGATCACAGGAAATTCACATCACAATGACGGTTCTTCCCCTGGTCAGAGAATAGGGAACTTGGAATCTTTGATGCAGGACCCCGACGGACAAGAGAGAAAACTCTGACCAACAACACAGGGCCTTTGAAGTTTCCCTACCGCCGCGTCTTCCCCCCCCCCCCCCCGCACCCCTCCCCACTACCGTTTGGTACTTATTTTCACATGCCAATCAATCAAATGTTGAATTGAAGAGACATGTTGACCAATCGGATACGCTATCTACGGGTCAATCTTACCCTTGCCCCTCCCCCCTCATTACAATCACGTGGGGAGTTGCAACCTAACTTGTTGTTTAACATGTAATGTAAGTTACTTTTAGGTCAGTCTGGCTTAAGGAGTCTCGAGGGTTGGATGCCCCGAGCTCCAACAGCACCACGCGGTGCTATAGTCTGTTGTAGAGTCCTTGTTAGGACTATCTGCTACATATAGTTTAAGCCTATGATTAAATGTACACTCTTTATCACTTGTATTTGGATTGTATGAATTATGTGCTCATGTCATCAATGATTGAATACGGACTTTCACGTGAATAAAATAATTCGTTGTTACAATACGCCTTGCTTATCGATTGATAGAATACCTGTTTGTGTGACGTCCAGTGACAGTGTCAATTAGTCAACAGTTTAACTCAACCTACGTATTAACGAGCCAAAACGAAACCTGGATATAAATTTGTCTTAGAATCACCTAGGAATCATCTGCACTTCGGGACCACATACCACCTAGAAAACCTGCCTAAATCACCCCTCCCCATCACCCTGTGTACCTGCTGAGTTATCCACTAAGTCTGCACTGATAGCCTAGGCTAATTGCAGGCTCGGTGACAGAATCTTAGACCAGCACGCCACACCTGTGGGCTCGTGCCGGGATTAGTTTCGCTTGACGTACATGGATAAGTACTCACGCTCAACATTGAACTCTGTGCTATGATATTCTTCACGTAATGAAAGACTGGGGGCTTAAGGTTTCATCAGGTGAGCGAACTGTGTTATTTGACCCCACTGCAAACACTCATCTATCATCGTAGAATCATACGTCAACTCTTGTTTCTGCCAATGCTATACGCTTGAAATATATCGCCTTACCTGTTCGGATTTTTTGCTGTATTACGTTTATTTGTCGGCTTCACGCCACAATAACAAAATCGCCACTCGTGTTTGGATAACTTGCTCTATTATGTTAGATGTCGGCCAGAGCGCCACCAATAACAAAGTCGTTTCCTGCTCGGATTAGCTCCTGTACAACTCTGTACACTGTATATGCTTGCCGAATGCCGATAGTCAATAGGCATATCGACATTTCTGCTTGGGATTAGCTCATGCGTAACGAAATTATTTGCCAGATCGCATAACTATGTCCGCCAAATACTGTGAACCAGTACCCGCCCTGAGAAACACTGAAAATATTCGCACCCACCGGGCCTCAATCCAGCCTGAAATCTTCAACATTGCATATAATGTTCGCCCATTCAGCGATAATTCTTGGATACTTACAGCCAATTTCGCACTGGATTAAACTGTCATGTGCAGTACGTTTCCTGGAAGCTGACATTATTGCCTTTAGATTGGAATATATTAACTGTTATCGGATTACCATGTGTATATATTAACTGTTGATGAACTGTGTTCCTTACACAACGCGTTGGATAATAAATGTGTTAGATTTAAAGACTGCCTACGGGCCAATTGACTGTTCTCAAGCGCTACACGGCCGATGTCATCCGCTGTCATCTGATGTGCCAGACCCACTCTGACGTCAAGACTCAAGAACCGCGGTCTAGCGTGAAAGAAAATGAATGTGTATAAATAAAACGGTGAGTGGCATATATGTGAGTTGGTCAACTGTACGTACAGAGATATTATTGGTAGCGAATTAAATAATTGCTTCTTTACCGATTTTACAAATTTATAAAACGGGAATTGAGAAAGTAGAACGATTTAATCTTTACTGTAGCCCAAGTAATCTGCCCTGGTCATCTGACCAACGAGGCATGACGCGTGTAAACTCGCGCCCCCCTCCCACTCTCTCTACCAGCATATAATCTGTATTGAACTGTTAAACAAGGAGAAATGTGTTGTTGCTTAAGGAAAGAATAAAAGGGAATAGTGTAACAATTAAAAAGTAGCTATGTCCATGCTTTAGCTCTAGGGCCCAACAATTGCAAACAAATGACAACATTGATAAAATTTCCTGGCCCATCGCGCCAGAGGTGTCTTGACTATCGCCTTACTCCGCCCCCTCGCCCACTAGGAGTCACTCGCACATGTGAACTCAGAATCCATGTGATCAGAAACACTAGTGTTTAGGCTTGTGTTAGGTCAGCTGCACGCGCTCTCACAATGCCCGCCCCACCCCTAAAGAACGATCACTAGACCAGTAATGCATGTACCTACGTTAAGCAAAGGAACCCGCGCCCCACCCTCTATGACTCCGTCGTAGATCCCCTCATATTTACGTTGCGATCCCAGATCCCCTCACCTGTCCGCTTTAGCGCGAGTCAGGGAGTGAACTGGTGGACCTGATAGTTCGATCAACAATTCGATCCCTATCAACCAGTTCTGGCATCCCGTCACGGAATTCCTCCAGATTCCGTAGAAACTACTGCCGAGGTCAATTAAGTGAATCCCTCATTTATAGCACATAGAAAGCATGAAATAAATAGATTTCCTAGCTAGTGCCTATCAATATATGAAAAAGTAAGGACCTAAGACAGTCACCGACAAACGATAAAATGAATAAACCGTGTCAATAGCTTGCAAATAAAGGGGACGAACCTAGACTAAGCATTATGCCGGAATAGATTTAAAGTACTGTAAGAAACGCTAAAGCATGCCTTTCTCCTCCGTCCATAACAGAAAAACGTAAAAATTCGCCCCGTCACCCCTTACCGCCTTGTCTCGACCTCCCCCCTCTTCCCCATAGCGATGACCACCCGCTTCGCTTCGATGGTCCAGAACTCTCATAGTGTGAATAGTAAGTGCAGTAGGCCTACCTCTAATGGGTCAAATCTTTCATTATATGAAAGCTTTAAAACATGGCGGGGCAGGTGTGGCGTTTTGGGACAAGATTAACACCACACGAACTAAGAAAGGTTTTTAAATGTAATCCGCTCTTATAAGATACTATAATCATCTCATGTGTACGTACAAACCACTGACACTATGTGCCACTATTGAATGTCTGATTGAAGTAAGAATGTGTCTTTCCTTTCTATCTCATATATTATTTAACATTAAAGTATTTAGCTTTGCATTGAATTTTATTTACATATATGTATACGTTCTGCATGTTTATCAGTATATTACTTATTGTTATACGATTAGTCATTGATATTAGTTCCCATTCATGTATATTATAAATGTTGTAGCACGTGTGTGTTCCTCCCCCTCCCCGCCCCACGCCTTCGGAACAAGGCCAGGGTCATACCTGACGCAACCAAGCCCCCCCCCCACCCCACAGTCTCTTCGACCAGATCACAGGAAATTCACATCTCAATGACGGTTCTTCCCCTGGTCAGAGAATAGGGAACTTGGAATCTTTGATGCAGGACCCCGACGGACAAGAGAGAAAACTCTGACCAACAACACAGGGCCTTTGAAGTTTCCCTACCGCCGCGTCTTCCCCCCCCCCCCCCCCCCGCACCCCTCCCCACTACCGTTTGGTACTTATTTTCACATGCCAATCAATCAAATGTTGAATTGAAGAGACATGTTGACCAATCGGATACGCTATCTACGGGTCAATCTTACCCTTGCCCCTCCCCCCTCATTACAATCACTTGTTGTTTAACATGTAATGTAAGTTACTTTTAGGTCAGTCTGGCTTAAGGAGTCTCGAGGGTTGGATGCCCCGAGCTCCAACAGCACCACGCGGTGCTATAGTCTGTTGTAGAGTCCTTGTTAGGACTATCTGCTACATATAGTTTAAGCCTATGATTAAATGTACACTCTTTATCACTTGTATTTGGATTGTATGAATTATGTGCTCATGTCATCAATGATTGAATACGGACTTTCACGTGAATAAAATAATTCGTTGTTACAATACGCCTTGCTTATCGATTGATAGAATACCTGTTTGTGTGACGTCCAGTGACAGTGTCAATTAGTCAACAGTTTAACTCAACCTACGTATTAACGAGCCAAAACGAAACCTGGATATAAATTTGTCTTAGAATCACCTAGGAATCATCTGCACTTCGGGACCACATACCACCTAGAAAACCTGCCTAAATCACCCCTCCCCATCACCCTGTGTACCTGCTGAGTTATCCACTAAGTCTGCACTGATAGCCTAGGCTAATTGCAGGCTCGGTGACAGAATCTTAGACCAGCACGCCACAATGCTCAATGGGGGCGCTAAAATCATGCTTGCCAACTGGTTTGTAATAAAGATATTTGTGGAGCTCCTAATTTCAATCTTGCAAACGTATTTGGGATACATTAGTTTACATCAAAATAAAATTAAATAATTAATGTTTTAATACTCTTTTTTGGCGCCCCCTAACGTGGCGCCCGGGGACATATGTCCCCCCTGCCCCTCCCTAGTTACGCCACTGGATACGGTTGTTGATGGGTAGCCAGTGCCGAGGTCGGAGCAGAGGAGTGATAATATTTGACTTCTTCTTCTTGAGGACTAGTCGGGCTGCGCAGTTCTGGGTGCCTTGGAGTCCTTGAAGGGAGGAGGCCGAGAGACCAGCCAAAAGCGAATTGCAATAGTCCAAGCGGGAAAAGAGGAGAGAGATGATGAGCTTAACACAAGCTTCCTTGGTGAGACAACGACGGATGGCGGCAATACGACGCAGATGGCAGAAGCAGATTTTGGTGAGGAAGGAGACGTAGGACTGCAAGATTATTGCGTCCTACGTCCATTCTTTCATTTTAACAATAATTATTTAATACATGCATTTTTTTAAAGAAAGATTTCATTTGATTCCTTTGAATGTAGGTTTATGTCTACCGTATCTTATCGTATAAAACTACCCGTCTGACCAAATTGATGCTGTGGGCCGGTGAAGCAGCGTTTCTGTGGCCACAGCATAGGCTACTAGGGGATTGTGTGGCCAGCCACAATACCCAGCCGCCATTAACCCCAAATATTGCCAGTACCTATCAGATCTGGGTAGACTCAGGGAAACCCTCCAGTCCACGGATCAAATCCTAGTAATTACTTGCTTAGGTCTCCATAGGAAAGTTCCACCCCAGAATGTGTTCGTAGACGGAAGTTTACAGACGGAAGTTTAATACAGAAGATTATTACGCCCTCTTACCAATCCTCCTGCAGAGCTGCAAGGGTTGAATGTCTGGAGGTTGAGATACCTAGATCGTCTTATTAACAGGCTGGAGAATTAACCGGCATGCATTTGGAAGTGGAAGTGTTTGGATGAACATTTCGGACGTTGCCAGACTCTTTCTCTCTTCCTCCATCTCTCTTTCCCTCTATCTCTCTCACACACTCTCTCTCTCACACACTCTCTCTCACACACACTCTCTGTCTCACACACACTCTCTCTCTCTCACACTCTCTGTCTCACACACTCTCTGTCTCACAAACTCTCTGTCTCACACACACACTCTCTGTCTCACACACTCTATCTCACACACTCTCTGTCTCACACACTCTCTCTCTCTCACACTCTCTGTCTCACACACACACTCTCTGTCTCACACACACACTCTCTGTCTCACACACTCTCTGTCTCACACACTCTCTGTCTCACACACTCTCTGTCTCACACACTCTCTGTCTCACACACACACTCTCTGTCTCACACACTCTCTGTCTCACACACTCTCTGTCTCACACACTCTCTCTCTCTCACACTCTCTGTCTCACACACTCTCTGTCTCACACACTCTCTGTCTCACACACTCTGTCTCACACACTCTCTGTCTCACACACACACTCTCTGTCTCACACACTCTCTGTCTCACACACTCTCTGTCTCACACACTCTCTGTCTCACACACTCTCTTTCTCACACACTCTCTGTCTCACAAACACACTCTCTTTCTCACACACACACTCTCTGTCTCAAACACACTCTCTGTCTCACACACTCTCTGTCTCACACACACACACTCTGTCTCACACACTCTCTGTCTCACATACTCTCTGTCTCACACACTCTCTGTCTCACACACTCTCTGTCTCACACACTCTCTGTCTCACATACACACTCTCTGTCTCACACACTCTCTGTCTAACACACACACTCTCTGTCTCACACACTCTCTGTCTCACACACTCTCTGTCTCACACACTCTCTGTCTCACACACTCTCTGTCTCACACACTCTCTGTCTCACACACTCTCTCTCTCTCACACTCTCTGTCTCACACACTCTCTGTCTCACACACTCTCTGTCTCACACACTCTCTGTCTCACACACTCTCTGTCTCACACACTCTCTCTCTCTCACACTCTCTGTCTCACACACTCTCTGTCTCACACACTCTCTGTCTCACACACTCTGTCTCACACACTCTCTGTCTCACACACACACTCTCTGTCTCACACACTCTCTGTCTCACACACTCTCTGTCTCACACACTCTCTGTCTCACACACTCTCTGTCTCACACACTCTCTTTCTCACACACTCTCTGTCTCACAAACACACTCTCTTTCTCACACACACACTCTCTGTCTCAAACACACTCTCTGTCTCACACACTCTCTTTCTCACACACTCTCTGTCTCACAAACACACTCTCTTTCTCACACACACACTCTCTGTCTCACACACTCTCTGTCTCACACACTCTCTTTCTCACACACTCTCTGTCTCACAAACACACTCTCTTTCTCACACACACACTCTCTGTCTCACACACTCTCTGTCTCACACACTCTCTTTCTCACACACACACTCTCTGTCTCACACACTCTCTGTCTCACACACTCTCTTTCTCACACACTCTCTGTCTCACAAACACACTCTCTTTCTCACACACACACTCTCTGTCTCACACACTCTCTGTCTCACACACACACACTCTGTCTCACACACTCTCTGTCTCACATACTCTCTGTCTCACACACACACTCTCTGTCTCACACACTCTCTGTCTCACACACTCTCTGTCTCACACACTCTCTGTCTCACATACACACTCTCTGTCTCACACACTCTCTGTCTCACACACACACTCTCTGTCTCACACACTCTCTGTCTCACACACTCTCTGTCTCACACACACACACTCTCTGTCTCACACACTCTCTGTCTCACACACACACTCTCTGTCTCACACACACACTCTCTGTCTCACACACACACTTTCTGTCTCACACACTCTCTGTCTCACACACTCTCTGTCTCACACACACACTCTCTGTCTCACACACAGACTCTCTGTCTCACAGACTCTCTGTCTCACACACTCTCTGTCTCACACACTCTCTGTCTCACACACTCTCTGTCTCACACACACACTCTCTGTCTCACACACTCTGTCTCACACACTCTCTGTCTCACACACTCTCTGTCTCACACACTCTCTGTCTCACACACTCTCTGTCTCACACACTCTCTGTCTCACACACTCTCTGTCTCACACACTCTCTGTCTCACACACACACTCTCTGTCTCACACACACACTCTCTGTCTCACACACTCTCTGTCTCACACACTCTCTCTCTATCACACTCTCTGTCTCACACACTCTCTGTCTCACACACTCTCTGTCTCACACACACACTCTCTGTCTCACACACTCTGTCTCACACACTCTCTGTCTCACACACTCTCTGTCTCACACACTCTCTGTCTCACACACTCTCTGTCTCACACACTCTCTGTCTCACACACTCTCTGTCTCACACACACACTCTCTGTCTCACACACACACTCTCTGTCTCACATACTCTCTGTCTCACACACTCTCTCTCTCTCTCACACACTCTGTCTCACACACTCTCTGTCTCACACACTCTCTGTCCCACACACTCTCTGTCTCACACACTCTCTGTCTCACACACTCTCTCTCTCTCACACTCTCTGTCTCACACACTCTCTGTCTCACACACTCTCTGTCTCACACACTCTCTGTCTCACACACACACTCTCTGTCTCACACACACACACTCTGTCTCACACACTCTCTGTCTCACACACTCTCTGTCTCACACACTCTCTGTCTCACACACTCTCTGTCTCACACACACACTCTCTGTCTCACACACACACTCTCTGTCTCACACACTCTCTGTCTCACACACACTCTCTCTCTCACACTCTCTGTCTCACACACTCTCTGTCTCACACACTCTCTGTCTCACACACACACTCTCTGTCTCACACACTCTGTCTCACACACTCTCTGTCTCACACACTCTCTGTCTCACACACTCTCTGTCTCACACACTCTCTGTCTCACACACTCTCTGTCTCACACACTCTCTGTCTCACACACTCTCTGTCTCACACACACACTCTCTGTCTCACACACACACTCTCTGTCTCACACACACTCTGTCTCACACACTCTCTGTCTCACACACTCTCTGTCTCACACACTCTCTGTCTCACACACTCTCTGTCTCACACACTCTCTGTCTCACACACTCTCTGTCTCACACACTCTCTGTCTCACACACACACTCTCTGTCTCACACACACACTCTCTGTCTCACACACTCTCTGTCTCACACACTCTCTCTCTCACACACTCTGTCTCACACACTCTCTGTCTCACACACTCTCTGTCTCACACACTCTCTGTCTCACACACACACTCTCTGTCTCACACACACACTCTCTGTCTCACACACTCTCTGTCTCACACACACACTCTCTGTCTCACACACTCTCTGTCTCACACACTCTCTGTCTCACACACACACTCTCTGTCTCACACACTCTCTGTCTCACACACACACTCTCTGTCTCACACACACACTCTCTGTCTCACACACTCTCTGTCTCACACACTCTCTGTCTCACACACTCTCTGTCTCACACACTCTCTGTCTCACACACTCTCTGTCTCACACACTCTCTCTCTCTCACACACTCTGTCTCACACACTCTCTGTCTCACACACTCTCTGTCTCACACACTCTCTGCCTCACACACTCTCTGTCTCACACACTCTCTGTCTCACACACTCTCTGTCTCACACACTCTCTGTCTCACACACTCTCTGTCTCACACACTCTCTGTCTCACACACTCTCTGTCTCACACACTCTCTGTCTCACACACACACTCTCTGTCTCACACACACACTCTCTGTCTCACACACTCTCTGTCTCACACACTCTCTCTCTCTCACACACTCTGTCTCACACACTCTCTGTCTCACACACTCTCTCTCTCTCACACACTCTGTCTCACACACTCTCTGTCTCACACACTCTCTGTCTCACACACTCTCTGTCTCACACACTCTCTGTCTCACACACTCTCTCTCTCTCACACTCTCTGTCTCACACACTCTCTGTCTCACACACTCTCTGTCTCACACACTCTCTGTCTCACACACACACTCTCTGTCTCACACACTCTCTGTCTCACACACTCTCTGTCTCACACACTCTCTGTCTCACACACACACTCTCTGTCTCACACACTCTCTGTCTCACACACTCTCTGTCTCACACACTCTCTGTCTCACACACTCTCTGTCTCACACACACACTCTCTGTCTCACACACACACTCTCTGTCTCACACACTCTCTGTCTCACACACTCTCTCTCTCTCACACACTCTGTCTCACACACTCTCTGTCTCACACACTCTCTCTCTCTCACACACTCTGTCTCACACACTCTCTGTCTCACACACTCTCTGTCTCACACACTCTCTGTCTCACACACTCTCTGTCTCACACACTCTCTCTCTCTCACACTCTCTGTCTCACACACTCTCTGTCTCACACACTCTCTGTCTTACACACTCTCTGTCTCACACACACACTCTCTGTCTCACACACTCTCTGTCTCACACACTCTCTGTCTCACACACTCTCTGTCTCACACACACACTCTCTGTCTCACACACTCTCTGTCTCACACACTCTCTGTCTCACACACTCTCTGTCTTACACACACACTCTCTGTCTCACACACACACTCTCTGTCTCACACACTCTCTGTCTCACACACTCTCTGTCTCACACGCACACTCTCTGTCTCACACACTCTGTCTCACACACTCTCTGTCTCACACACTCTCTGTCTCACACACTCTCTGTCTCACACACTCTCTGTCTCACACACTCTCTGTCTCACACACTCTCTGTCTCACACACACACTCTCTGTCTCACACACACACTCTCTGTCTCACACACTCTCTGTCTCACACACTCTCTGTCTCACACACTCTCTGTCTCACACACTCTCTGTCTCACACACTCTCTCTCTCACACTCTCTGTCTCACACACTCTCTGTCTCACACACTCTCTGTCTCACACACTCTCTGTCTCACACACTCTGTCTCTCACACTCTCTGTCTCACACACTCTCTGTCTCACACACTCTCTGTCTCTCACACTCTCTGTCTCAACTGAACCAATAACCGTAAAACTTTTTCCAACGTAGAGGACATTAATGCTCGACCGATATTAGGGTAAGGGACCCAGGCAAAGGGTGTTTGCTTATATTATATTATCTTATATATTACAGACGCTCCTTCTATAAAGAAGATTATTGCGTCCTACGCTCATCCGATTATTTATTATATAAACATCAAGCCTATCATTAAAAAAAAATACATTGAAAATATATGCCCATAAAAAACAGAATGTTCTAAAAACTGTCCCCAAAAAATTAATTGGCGTCTACTAATTTGCTATAAGTCTATTTCAATTTAAATTGCATCGTTATAAGTCAAATAAAAATGGCCGACTGTTTTTTTTGTATGTTCGCAACCTTTTTGGAAATCAATGATTTTTCCAAGCCATTCATGTTACAAAATCACTGCTCACAAACGGCTTAATTTTGTTGGCTAGTGTAGAACAGTTGGATCAATATAGTTTCGTGCATTAGCTGTGGTGCTGGGGTGGGAGGGGGTGAGGACGGGAGGGGGTAGCGAGAGGAGGGGGAAAAATGCGTTTCAGTCGATTATAAGTGGTAAAATGAGCCATCTTCACTTAATAATAAATGAAACTTAGATCAATAACCCCTCTAATTTTTTTTTGTTTGACAGTGTTTTGTTGCTCCATGTCGTGTCACACTGATCCACGTCACGGTGCGACGTCACAGCCGCGTAGATCACTTGCTGGTGGGAAGGGCGGGAAGGAAAGTAGGTGGGGGGGGGGTGAAACAATGGTATTTATTTTAACCCCTCTATGTCAGCCTCGCCATGTATCGACGTAATAATTACAACCCTGGCTTCTAGCCTGCTCCCTACCATTCTGCGCTAGTCTACCTGCTACCTCTCGACTCTTTCTTATCCTTCATAGGTATCAACATTAAAAAAAAAACATACTGAAAAAAAAAGGAAAGAAATAGAATTAATGAATGCAATTATCAAATCAAATACTTAGAAAATAGCTTGAGATTAGAAAAAGAAAACAAACGCATAATATACACAGTTTATAATGAAAAACATTTCTACTCGAGTGGCATTAGGGTCAAAGAATGGGTTGCCTGAACTAGTTATCTTATCCAATATGCAACAACGAATGCAAATAGATCTAAGTATGCATACTCTTATCTTCGCATCGGGGCATGGAATGGGATGTCTTTAAAGCTGGGAAAACCAGTAACTTAACAATTCTTAATATTCATTAAAAATACTAATTTAAAAAAGCAAGACTAGACTCAAACCACGGATAGGCGTAGGGCGCAATATTCTTCTTTATAGAAGGGGCGTCTGAGGCGTTTGTAACATTTGAGAAAAGTTAAGAAAAACAAATGGTTCAACTTTATTTTAAAAACCTGTATTAAAAATGCTAGACTGGACTAGACTTAAACCAATGGAAATGGTAAGTATAGGACACATTTATTTTCTGTAAAATAAATGATAATGATATTGATGTGTTTGTATTATTTTACGAAACCACACTATAAATAGGGCTATAGATCTATATTCTCTATCTATATGTATAAAGAAGGATGTAGGTCCACACAAGCCTATGAAGCGCCCCAGGGCAAAAGTTTCAGCGACGTCCCCTTGCATACTGTAACTGTTTTGTTTAGTGCTATATTTAGACTATATTTGCCGCCCCTAGAAGTGTCTCCCAAGGGCATATTCCCCCTCTGCCCCCCCCCTATGTGAGGGCACTCTGTTTTGTGTCAATATCGATACTGATTGGTCAATAGAAAGACACGTGATAATAATGACAAATGTTTAAATTTTACGATTTTTTTGTTTTAATGTGTGTACTTCATAATTTAGTCGTTAAAATGCCCACCTGATACCCGAGTTATCTGTGTTCACTTCTCCTTATAGTAGCATTTAAAAAATTTATTTCATCTAATAATAATGTAGGCTAATTAATTGTTACCCTGTTTTTAACGCCGCACAATTTAGCTAGTACATTTATAAAGTTTGAATGTTGTGTGTGTCAATTTCAAGACCCGTTAGTGAGGTCGGCTGGTCATGCGGTTATTTCACCGGACTGTCAACAAGAAGACCGGCTGGTCCTGCGGTTATTTCACCGGACTGTCAACCACGACAGCCCGGGTTCCAGCCCTCCCACCGAGAAAACATACTTATTCAATTTATTTTAATAACATAGGGTAAATGTAAGGCTGCCGCTATTCGGACCCGGGTCCCTTTAGCATGAAATGACTATTCGGACCCAGCTTCAGTCAGAATTCCTTAAGACTCATACAAAAACATCAAAAAAGAGGGAAACAAACACAAAATATATTTGTTTTACCATATAGTATAGGCATATAGTTATAGGCTTACCACCATATATATTATAAGAAGTAGCACAGAAAACACCAAATCTATCCCTATCCTTTATAATCTAACCGATACTAACTATTACCAAAAATACTACAAAGCCATCCCTAACCTATATAAACTAACCGATAGGCTACTAACTATTTATCACGAAGTCTATCGGGTCCGAATAGCCACTTCGTAAATGTAAAGCGCATTCGAAGACTAATTGTTATGAATATAATTAAGTGCAGTACAGTACCATTTTGGTCCAAATTGGTCATAGGGCTGGTGAAGCAGCGTTAACCAGTTTCTGTGGGCATGGCATACGAAGGGATGTGTGGCCACCACAATGCCAAGCCGTCTTTACTTTACACCAACTAGTGTCAGGTACCTATCAGAGCTGGGTAGACTCAGGGGCACCCTAAGGTCCCAGAACCTTCGGATCGCCTTTCGAACGCGCTGCGGACATCGAGCCCCCTATTCCACTTTAGGCAAGTGTTAATTTCAGTGTGTTTATTTCAGTGTGTTTATTTCAGTGTGTTTATTTCAGTGTGTTTATTTCAGTGTGTTTATTTCAGTGTGTTTATTTCAGTGTGTTTATTTCAGTGTGTTTATTTCAGTGTGTTTATTTCAGTGGGTTTATTTCAGTGGGTTTATTTCAGTGGGTTTATTTCAGTGGGTTTATTTCAGTGGGTTTATTTCCGTGGGTTTATTTCATTGGGTTTATTTCAGTGTGTTTATTTCAGTGTGTTTATTTCAGTGTGTTTATTTCAGTGTGTTTATTTCAGTGTGTTTATTTCAGTGTGTTTATTTCAGTGTGTTTATTTCAGTGTGTTTATTTCAGTGTGTTTATTTCAGTGTGTTTATTTCAGTGTGTTTATTTCAGTGTGTTTATTTCAGTGTGTTTATTTCAGTGTGTTTATTTCAGTGTGTTTATTTCAGTGTGTTTATTTCAGTGTGTTTATTTCAGTGTGTTTATTTCAGTGTGTTTATTTCAGTGTGTTTATTTCAGTGTGTTTATTTCAGTGTGTTTATTTCAGTGTGTTTATTTCAGTGTGTTTATTTCAGTGTGTTTATTTCAGTGTGTTTATTTCAGCGTGTTTATTTCAGTGTGTTTATTTCAGTGTGTTTATTTCAGTGTGTTAATTTCAGTGTGTATATTTCAGTGTGTATATTTCAGTGTGTTTATTTCAGTGTGTTTATTTCAGTGTGTTTATTTCAGTGTGTTTATTTAGTATAATATAAAAATATAATGAATACCATTTTGCCTAGATCTTTGTCACCTAAATTAATAATTAATCAATTTAAAACTGAAGATGACAACGTGTAGGCCTAACGGCCTAGTCTATATCACACACAAACATATACACACACACACACACACACACATATATATATATATATATATATATATATATATACTTATCTATATATACGATACAAACTTTGTGCCATTTGCTTATTATCAATGTAACGGTTACTTCATGCAACGTCGGGCAATTTATTTCGCTTGTATCGGGGTCAAAATCATACACACATATTATAGAAACACACACACAAAATACATTAAAAAAGCAGTGTTAAAATATCATTGATTTGTGGCTGTTCAAACCAAGACTCATAAAGAAGACATAGAAAATAAGCGTACGACGCAATAATCTTCTATAGGCCGATAGATGTAGCGTCTGTAACACATTATTAACCCTTACAGTCCCGGGCGCGTATATAGCGGAACTGAAGGCAGCATAGAGAGAAGTAGGTCGGTACGGGAAGGGTTAAGAGGTATGACGCGAAAAATAAGGAAAAAAACACAGGTCTATGTAGAACAACACAAGAGCAGCAGCTCCTTGAACGACGCTGTATGGACTCGATACCACTTCGAAAGAGACAATCATCTGGATTGGTATCGGAGGTACATCGATACTTTTCTTTCGCGAATCTACGGAAGTCATTTTAACCCCAAGGAGGCTGTAGAAACTTAACATCGGAAACATCGTTTTTTCATTTCTTTGTTTTAGTTTAATAATGGGAGATGGGCCGATAATTCAGATAGTGACGCGCAACAAATAACAATAACTCATCAAAGCATCGATTCCACTCATTGCCTTATTGTGAATGTCGGTAATTTTCTCTAAAGGTTATCTTTCTATTTTTATATTGAATAAAGCGTTAAGAGGTTAAATATTTATGTCATAAAGTTCAATGGAAACTATGGTAACGTTTAATATCACTTGAAACTGTGAGAAGTGCACGTGCATTCATTTATCTATCTATCTATCTATCTATCTATCTATCTATCTATCTATCTATCTATCTATATATCTATATATCTATCTGTCTATCTATATATCTATATAGATATCTAACTAAATAGATGTCTTTATATCTACTTATACAGATAGATAAGTAGATATATAGACATCTATTTAGTTAGATATATAGATAGACAGATAAGTATATATATGAACATCTTTTTAGTTAGATAGATCATAGATAGATAGATAGATAGATAGATAGATAGAAATATAGATAGATAGATAGATAGATAGATATATAGATAGAAATATAGATAGATAGATAGATAGATAGATAGACACATCCATCTATCTATCTTGGATGGATGGTTGGATGGATCGGTGGGTGGGTTGCTGGGTGGTTGCTTGATGAGTGGGAAGGGGGTCAGTGGATATGGGATGGATAAATGGATGACACACGTAGCTCACACACTTAGCCATTCGTCGTCTTTGGGGTCAATGGGTACAGACGTAAGATAGGTAGAAAGAAAGAGGAAAGGAGAGGCACACATGCAAACAAATAGATAGATAGACAGATAGATAGATAGATAGATAGATAGATATTTAGTGAGATCGATAGAGAGATAGATGTACCCATTCACATATCCATCCTTCAACACATCTTTCTATCCATCCACCCATCCATCCACCAATTTATCTACCTATCTACCCAACCATCCAATATATCCATCCATCCACCCATCTATCCATCCATCCACCCATCAATCCATCCATCCACCCATCAATCCATCCATCCACGCCGTGATGTACCCAACAAAAAGGGAGTCATCTAGCCTACGCGAGAACCACTGGCGAAAATTTAACCAATGAGATCTCGCGCCTCAGACCTTGATAAGAACGAGGCCGGTCCCGTCACGGTAGGCCGGATCCATAACAGCACGCTGGCTGCACCCTCCGCGCGCTAGGTGAGCTGGAACCAGGCCTGCAGTTGATTCTAGATGATTGGGTCGCCAGGAATCTAACTCGCCAAAGCAAACTCTCTGTTTTTTTTGCACTCGCGTTCTTGGCTCATCGTGATTCGTTTTTCATTTTGTTTTTAGGTTTTTGTTTTTAAGTTTTTGTTTTTAAGTTTTTCTGATTTTCATTTCCCAACGGATTTTTGTACCAGATTTGTTTTTCAAAAAAGTTTTTTTTTCTTGTTGTTATTCGTTCATTGGTTGTTGATTTTGTTACTTTTCTTTGATTGGACTCTTCAATGTGTGGATTTTTGTACAAGTAAAGTTTGTAGACCAAATTATTAATATAGTTAGATGACTGTATATACATTATAACTTATAATTGAAATATATAAAATACATAAATATATAAAATGCCCATCTCTTAATTCTTAAGGTAGGAGTTTATTTCTATGGTGATCAAGAGTTAAATTATTATTCCAAGGTTCTTGTGCTCAATGGAACGTAACAGCAGTATATCTCCTTCACATATGTTCTGAAAGAGTTATGTTCTGAAAGATTTATTGTGTGAAAGTGGTATGATCTGAAAGAGTGTTTTTTTTAAAGTTATTGTTTGAAAGAGTTATTGTTTGAAAAAGTTATGTCCTGAAAGAGTTATGTCCTAAAAGAGTTATTGTTTGAAAGAGTTATTGTATGAAAGATTTATGTTTGAAATAATTACTGTTTGAAAGATGTATTGCATGTAAGAGTTATGTTTGAAAGAGTTATTGTTTGAAAGAGGTATTGTTTGAAAGAGTTATGTCCTGAATGAGTTATGGTTTGAAAAGTTATTGTTTGAAAGAGTTATTGTATGAAATATTTATGTTTGAAAGAATTACTGTTTGAAAGATGTATTGCATGTAAGATATATGTTTGAAAGAGTTATAATATGTAAGAGTTTTTTTTTAATAAGTTATTGTATGAAAGAGTTATTGTTTGAAAGAATTACTTTAATTCCCTAATTTGAAGTTACATAATGATGACCATTATGATAATGCTGGACATTTGTAAAGCGCGACTCTCGATGCTATCACATTTAGCAGACTGATTTCTCTATCGGATATGATCCGGAATTCAGGCACCGTTCCTCCAAGTGTAGCGTAGTTCCATTAACCTGGAGCAAAATTTTTGTTTTAATGAGCCATTGTTACACTTAGTACGGCATGTTGCTATAGCCATTGTTACACTTAGTACGGCATGCTTGCTATAGCCATTGTTACACTTAGTACGGCATGCTTGCTATAGCCGATGTTACACTTAGTACGGCATGCTTGCTATAGCCGATGGAGATTCTTTTTTAAAGGGAGTCTATTTTGCCCGTTTCCACTCTTCATAGTAATGATGCTTAGTGCGCATGCGCGTCTGTATAATTCTTTTATTGCATCACGTTAAATCAATTCAGCGGACGATTATAACTGCAAATGCATTTGAAATGTTGTTTTTAATATTTCTTGCGACATACCTGCAAAAGATTATGACATTCTTCAATGTCGCAAAACGAGTTGTTGTTGTTCTTTTTTCTTCTTCTTTTGTTTATTGTCTCCGTAGACTAGTCATTAGTATCCGCGCCCGTCACGACCTGGATCTGCTTTCCGTAGGCAAGTATTTTATCAAGTAGGCCTATTCATCGTGTGTCCTTTTGGTTCCATGAGGAACATAAGGTCTCTGTCATGGCACGCAGGGCCGGATCACGGTCTTCCGCTAAGTCTCTTGACTCTATTTCTGAAGCCTCTAAATATATATAGTAGTCTGTGTGTCTGTTTAACCAATCAAATTGTTTTATTTAAAGACACGTGACCTTATTGCCTAATAATTCACCTTTGCAATTTGACTTATCACATGTGTCATCGCTAGCTAATAAACGTGTGGTCGACCCGGGTTCGATTCTTCAGTTAGTCTATAGGCTTAGGCTTAATCTACCTTTTTTTAAATTTCAATTAATATTACTTTAAGAAAAACAAGAAAACCATAAAAACGAAGTTTTTATTATACTCCCTTTATTTGCAAACTAAGTTTACCATCATGTAATTAAATAATTGATTGACTACTGCAAATGAAACGAACAGAAACATATTTGTGTCGCAAATCTCAAAAATATCTCCTTACTCCGTATGAATTGTTCTAAAAATAATCTTAGCGCAAAATTTTTTTCTAGCTTTGCGCCGAAAAACTAAAAAAAGTTGCACAGGCATTTTTAAAGTGAAACCAAAATTTTTCTTATACTTTCCTTTTAAGAAATGAATATTGTCATAAGTGTAGTATTATTAAGTTGTTTTAACTGAAAATTTGATAGAATGTATTGTTAGCCGCCCCAAGTCTGCTGTCCAAATTTCAGCTCGATTGGACCACGGGAAGTGTTCGGAAAATCGAAGCCAATTCTTGCACGATGATTGCAACCATCCAGACAGACAGAAATTGCAACTTAAAATAAAGGGAGTAAAAAAACTAGAAAACCATAAACACAGAGTTTTTATTATACTCCCTTTCTTTGCAAACTAAGTTTACCATTTCCACTTCACTACAAAACTTTAAAATTTCGAATCGGTAATGTCGGCAAATACATATCTAATTATAACGATTGCGCATTTTAAAAAAAAAACTTGCTTTTGTTTCGGCTATATTGTGTCGTTTTCATTCGTATTTATTTCGTAAAAACTAACATATCCGAAAAGTTTATGTACTTCCGTCAAAGGCAGCCATGTTTTTTCGTAAAATCTATTCCTCGATGCGCAACTTGGTAGAAGGAATTCGTAACTATTCCAAATGCTACGATGCTAAAAATTTGATAGAATGTATTGTTAGTCTGTGCAAGTCCGCTGCCCAAATCTCAGCTCGATCGGACCACGGGAAGTGGTCGGTAAATCGATTCAAAATTTTGCTGTCATCCAACCATCCATCCAAGTGGACAGACAGCAGAACTGAAAAGAAAGGGAGTAAAAAATATTATAAATCTTCGGGCAACATCCGGGCAATTTAGCTTTTTGTTAAATAAAAAGACTTACCTATTTTTAATCTGATTACAAATTTTATTTTAAATTAAAGTCTTCAGTAAGAAATATTTTGTTTGTATTTATTAGATCTATAGCTTTCTGTTCATCTAGTGTATACAAAATTTTTTATTTGTAGATTATAGGCCTACATGCCTGTTTAATTATAGATTATAGATTATAGGCCTACATGCCTGTTTAATTATAGATTATAGATTATAGGCCTACATGCCTGTTTAATTATAGATTATAGATTATAGGCCTACATGCCTGTTTAATTATAGATTATAGATTATAGGCCTACATGCCTGTTTAATTATAGATTATAGATTATAGGCCTACATGCCTGTTTAATTATAGATTATAGATTATAGGCCTACATGCCTGTTTAATTATAGATTATAGATTATAGGCCTACATGCCTGTTTAATTATAGATTATAGATTATAGGCCTACATGCCTGTTTAATTATAGATTATAGATTATAGGCCTACATGCCTGTTTAATTATAGATTATAGATTATAGGCCTACATGCCTGTTTAATTATAGATTATAGATTATAGGCCTACATGCCTGTTTAATTATAGATTATAGATTATAGGCCTACATGCCTGTTTAATTATAGATTATAGATTATAGGCCTACATGCCTGTTTAATTATAGATTATAGATTATAGGCCTACATGCCTGTTTAATTATAGATTATAGATTATAGGCCTACATGCCTGTTTAATTATAGATTATAGATTATAGGCCTACATGCTTGTTTAATTATAGATTATAGATTATAGGCCTACATGCCTGTTTAATTATAGATTATAGATTATAGGCCTACATGCCTGTTTAATTATAGATTATAGATTATAGGCCTACATGCCTGTTTAATTATAGATTATAGATTATAGGCCTACATGCCTGTTTAATTATAGATTATAGATTATAGGCCTACATGCCTGTTTAATTATAGATTATAGATTATAGGCCTACATGCCTGTTTAATTATAGATTATAGATTATAGGCCTACATGCCTGTTTAATTATAGATTATAGATTATAGGCCTACATGCCTGTTTAATTATAGATTATAGATTATAGGCCTACATGCTTGTTTAATTATAGATTATAGATTATAGGCCTACATGCCTGTTTAATTATAGATTATAGATTATAGGCCTACATGCCTGTTTAATTATAGATTATAGATTATAGGCCTACATGCCTGTTTAATTATAGATTATAGATTATAGGCCTACATGCCTGTTTAATTATAGATTATAGATTATAGGCCTACATGCCTGTTTAATTATAGATTATAGATTATAGGCCTACATGCCTGTTTAATTATAGATTATAGATTATAGGCCTACATGCCTGTTTAATTATAGATTATAGATTATAGGCCTACATGCCTGTTTAATTATAGATTATAGATTATAGGCCTACATGCCTGTTTAATTATAGATTATAGATTATAGGCCTACATGCCTGTTTAATTATAGATTATAGATTATAGGCCTACATGCCTGTTTAATTATAGATTATAGATTATAGGCCTACATGCCTGTTTAATTATAGATTATAGATTATAGGCCTACATGCCTGTTTAATTATAGATTATAGATTATAGGCCTACATGCCTGTTTAATTATAGATTATAGATTATAGGCCTACATGCCTGTTTAATTATAGATTATAGATTATAGGCCTACATGCCTGTTTAATTATAGATTATAGATTATAGGCCTACATGCTTGTTTAATTATAGATTATAGATTATAGGCCTACATGCCTGTTTAATTATAGATTATAGATTATAGGCCTACATGCCTGTTTAATTATAGATTATAGATTATAGGCCTACATGCCTGTTTAATTATAGATTATAGATTATAGGCCTACATGCCTGTTTAATTATAGATTATAGATTATAGGCCTACATGCCTGTTTAATTATAGATTATAGATTATAGGCCTACATGCCTGTTTAATTATAGATTATAGATTATAGGCCTACATGCCTGTTTAATTATAGATTATAGATTATAGGCCTACATGCCTGTTTAATTATAGATTATAGATTATAGGCCTACATGCTTGTTTAATTATAGATTATAGATTATAGGCCTACATGCCTGTTTAATTATAGATTATAGATTATAGGCCTACATGCCTGTTTAATTATAGATTATAGATTATAGGCCTACATGCCTGTTTAATTATAGATTATAGATTATAGGCCTACATGCCTGTTTAATTATAGATTATAGATTATAGGCCTACATGCCTGTTTAATTATAGATTATAGATTATAGGCCTACATGCCTGTTTAATTATAGATTATAGATTATAGGCCTACATGCCTGTTTAATTATAGATTATAGATTATAGGCCTACATGCCTGTTTAATTATAGATTATAGATTATAGGCCTACATGCCTGTTTAATTATAGATTATAGATTATAGGCCTACATGCCTCTTTAATTATAGATTATAGATTATAGGCCTACATGCCTGTTTAATTTCCCCCCAGGCAACGACGGGGAATTCGGCTTGTAGTAAATAAACTGGCCGCGTACTGTGCGTAAAACTGGACAGTATTTTGGAGAAAACAAAGATGAATGACCAAATAACAACAACAACAACAACAACATACAAAGTTTTATTGTAAATCCGTTATTTGCATTTCTTAGTTAGCTGTAGATTCTGCCATTTGTCACCCACAAGTAATGCACCAGTCGGACCAAATTGATCATTGTTCGTGGCTGAAAAGGTGAAACAATGTATTTTTCAGGTCTTTACGTCTATGTTCCTAGTTTCAGATAGATAGGATGACGGGAAATGATTAAATTAGCCTTTCAAAGGTCGGGTCTGTCGGTAGATTGTCAAGATGGTTTACGAAGTTTATATAAAGAATTTAAAAAAAAAATTGCACAAAGCAACAACAACGTTTTTTTACTTTTTATAATTGATTGTTTAACGGGGGTGGGGGGGGGGGGGTTGGGGGGGGGGGAATAAACATCTATAAAACAAAATTGCTTAGCATTATAATAACATGTAGGCCCTATTATGTGGGGAAATCGTTCATTTATAATTAGTTAGTAAAGAACGCAATACCCTTTTATTTGTATTATTACAAAATATGTAAGACAGTAGGATACATTTTACATTATAACTAGAGCTAGGGCCTATATAGGAATATAGAGTTATGATAGGGCCTACTGTTTGATGCTTATTATTTTGGGAGTGGCCTGCTAACGTCGTGAGTCTGCAGTAGCCTCCCCTAACTCTTCGAATCATAATAACATTGTCGTGAAGGGCAGATAATCCCACCTCCATCCCCTTTGTTTCCTCTGTCTGCTGCCATCAGTGTCGTGATGTCACTTAAGCCCCGCCCAGTGGACTGATTCCATTTTTTTTTTGTGTGTGATACCCTTGACATTGAAAAATAAACTGCTGTTAAGACATTTTCTCACGCATGCGTGTCTATTTACAGTCATGTAACAATGTAACATGTAAGAAAAAGTTTGTTTCATTTTTCTATTTGATTGTTTGACGCTCTTAGATTGTCTGTAGGAATATATAATGAAATTATAAGTTAACAAAAAAATATGGAAATACGCTTTGATTGCATATTTCAAAATCATTGATCCTCATTATTAAAAAAGATAAAAAAACAAACAATTCACATTTTTAAAAATCGATAGTCTATTTAAAAAAAATATTTGAAAAAGACCTTCTGTCACACTGTTCATAAATCTCTAGATACAGATCTATATTTAATCGTCTGCTAACGGTTGGTAGACTGCTCATATTATGTTTTTTCGCAGGCGAACAGTTTCGTTGGGAAAACAATCACGTGACTCTTAAATTATGTCCAAGCGGTTTTAAACTGCTGATATTTATGCGCAGCGTCATTATTATAATAGGATATGTGTGTGTGTGTGTGAGTAAGTGTGTTTGTTTGTGTGTGTGAGTAAGTGTGTTTCTGTGTGTGAGTAAGTGTGTTTGTTTGTGTGTGTGTGTGTGTGTGAGAACGTGTGTTTGTGTGTGTGTGTGTGGGTGTGAGAACGTGTGTTTGTGTGTGTGTGTGTGTGTGTGAGAACGTGTGTTTGTGTGTGTGTGTGAGTAAGTGTGTTTGTCTGTGTGTGTGAGAACGTGTGTTTGTTTGTGTGTGTGTGTGTGTGTGAGAACGTGTGTTTGTGTGTGTTTGTGTGTGTGAGAACGTGTGTTTGTGTGTGTGTGTGAGAACGTGTGTTTGTGTGTGTGTGTGTAAGTGTGTTTGTTTGTGTGTGTGAGAACGTGTGTTTGTGTGTGTGTGAGAGAACGTGTGTTTGTGTGTGTGTGTGAGTGAGTAAGTGTTTGTGTGTGTGTGTGTGTGTGTGAGAGTAAGTGTGTTTGTGTGTGTTAGTAAGTGTGTTTGTTTGTGTGTGTGAGTAAGTGTGTTTGTGTGTGTGTATGTGAGAACGTGTGTTTGTGTGTGTGAGTGAGTGTGTTTGTGTGTGTGTGGGTGTGAGAACGTGTGTTTGTGTGTGTGTGAGAACGTGTGTTTGTTTGTGTGTATGAGGAAGTGTGTTTGTGTGTTTGTGTGTGTGTGTGGTGTGAGAACGTGTGTTTGTGTGTGTGTGTGTGTGTGAGAACGTGTGTTTGTGTGTGTGTGTGTGTGAGAACGTGTGTTTGTGTGTGTGTGTGAGAACGTGTGTTTGTGTGTGTGTGTGTGTGTGAGAACGTGTGTTTGTGTGTGTGTGTGTGTGTGAGAACGTGTGTTTGTGTGTGTGTGAGAACGTGTGTTTGTGTGGTGTGTGTGTATGTGAGAACGTCTGTTTGTGTGTGTGTGTGTGAGAACGTGTGTGTGTGTGAGAACGTGTGTTTGTGTGTGTGTGTGTGAGAACGTGTGTTTGTGTGTGTGTGTGAGAACGTGTGTTTGTTTGTGTGTGTGAGAACGTGTGTTTGTGTGTGTGTGAGAACGTGTGTTTGTGTGTGTGTGTGAGAACGTGTGTTTGTGTGATTGTGTGAGAGCGAACGTGTGTTTGTGGTGTGTGTGTGTGAGAACGTGTGTTTGTGTGTGTGTGTGAGAACGTGTGTTTGTGTGTGTGTGTGAGAGCGAACGTGTGTTTGTGGTGTGTGTGAGAACGTGTGTTTGTGTGTGTGAGAACGTGTGTTTGTGTGTGTGTGAGAACGTGTGTTTGTGTGTGTGTGTGTGTGAGAACGTGTGTTTGTGTGTGTGTGTGAGAACGTGTGTTTGTGTGTGTGTGTGTGTGTGAGAACGTGTGTTTGTGTGTGTGTGTGTGTGTGTGTGAGAACGTGTGTTTGTGTGTGTGAGAACGTGTGTTTGTGTGTGTGTGTGTGTGTGAGAACGTGTGTTTGTGTGTTTGTGTGAGAGAGAACGTGTGTTTGTGGTGTGTGTGTGTGTGTGAGAACGTGTGTTTGTGTATGTGTGTGTGAGAACGTGTGTTTGTGTGTGTGTGTGAGAACGTGTGTTTGTGTGTGTGTGTGTGTGTGTGTGTGTGAGAACGTGTGTTTGTGTGTGTGTGTGTGAGTAAGTGTGTTTGTCTGTGTGTGTGAGAACGTGTGTTTGTGTGTGTGTGTGAGAACGTGTGTTTGTGTGTGTTTGTGTGTGTGAGAACGTGTGTTTGTGTGTGTGTGTGAGAACGTGTGTCTGTGTGTGTGTGTGTAAGTGTGTTTGTTTGTGTGTGTGAGAACGTGTGTTTGTGTGTGTGTGTGAGAACGTGTGTTTGTGTGTGTGTGTGAGTGAGTAAGTGTTTGTGTGTGTGTGTGTGAGTAAGTGTGTTTGTGTGTGTGAGTAAGTGTGTTTGTTTGTGTGTGTGAGAACGTGTGTTTGTGTGTGTTAGTAAGTGTGTTTGTTTGTGTGTGTGAGTAAGTGTGTTTGTGTGTGTGTTTGTCTGTGTGTGAGAACGTGTGTTTGTGTGTGTGAGTAAGTGTGTTTGTGTGTTTGTGTGTGTGTGTGGGTGTGAGAACGTGTGTTTGTGTGTGTGTGAGAACGTGTGTTTGTTTGTGTGTATGAGTAAGTGTGTTTGTGTGTTTGTGTGTGTGTGAGAACGTGTTTTTGTGTGTGTGTGTGTGTGTGTGAGAACGTGTGTTTGTGTGTGTGTGTGTGTGTGAGAATGTGTGTTTGTGTGTGTATGTGAGAACGTCTGTTTGTGTGTGTGTGTGTGAGAACGTGTGTGTGTGTGAGAACGTGTGTTTGTGTGTGTGTGTGAGAACGTGTGTTTGTGTGTGTGTGAGAACGTGTGTTTGTGTGTGTGTCTGTGAGAACGTGTGTTTGTGTGTGTGTGTGTGTGAGAACGTGTGTTTGTGGTGTGTGTGTGTGAGAACGTGTGTTTGTGTGTGTGTGTGTGAGAACGTGTGTTTGTGTGTGTGTGAGAACGTGTGTTTGTGTGTGTGTGTGTGAGAACGTGTGTTTGTGTGTGTGTGTGAGAACGTGTGTTTGTGTGTGTGTGTGAGAACGTGTGTTTGTGTGTGTGTGTGAGAACGTGTGTTTGTGTGTGTGTGTGTGTGTGTGTGAGAACGTGTATTTGTGTGTGTGTGTGTTAATGCAATGAATGTCATAACTTGCATAGATTTTTTCACATTTAATTTTCAAATCTAGCTTTACCTTTGTATTAGATCTCTTATTCATTACAGATGCTCCTTCTATAAAGAAGATTATTACGCACATCCGTGGTTTTAGTCTAGTCCTGCATTTCTATTATAAGTAGGCCTTTTTTAAATGATGTTAAGTTACTGGCTTTGTTGAGGCAACCCATTCCATGCCCGGATGCCACTCGGGAAGAAAGCGTAGGCTTACTTATATGCATTTCTTCTCACTTAAGGGATAAGGAAGGTGTTCTTGTCCTTATGTTTATCTGAGCATTGTGACAGAATGTCTTTGTGTGCATTTCTAAATTATAATTCAATGCCTTATGTAGGCCTATTATTACTAAGCTTACTTTACTCTTTCCCCTCTGTCCTCTAGATCAGAGGTTGGTAACCTACGGCACGCGCGCAAGTCGTGGCACGCGGAATGATTTTCAATGGCACGCCGAAAACCCACAAAAAGGCTTATCAAGTCTTATTTTCGAGAAATTGAACGGTTGCGTGGGTTGACTTTTAGGCTGTTGACACGCTGGGTGAATTAGAAATCCAACTTTGGCACAATATTATTAAAAGGTTGCCGACATCTGCTCTAGATGTTTGATTTGATTTTCAAAAGCTCGTGGGTTTTATTTATTTAGTGACAATTTTTATGACAATATTCTCAGTTTCAGTAATTCAAACTAGATCTATCGGCTTCATTTTCACCCAGAAATTAAAATAATTTGTGTAAGGTATAACTTGTTACTTTATTTTGGTGAAATTGATAGAGTCTAGGCCTAAAGTTTTGTTCACTAAGGAGTGGATCTACCTTGTTAGCGCCAATTAAACAACCAACAATGCAATAATAATTAGTGTTCAGATTTTTTATTTAGGCATAACAGTTATCTAACATGTTTAGGAAGTGTCCCATTGTCAAATCTTCTAAGCATTTCCGTTGGCCTAGTTTCAGCCCGTGCTGTAGGCTACACATTTTGTTGGTATTTTCGTAACGTGCTCGCGATAAATAATTAAGGTATAAGCAGCGACAGTTGATGTCGGCCTATATGTCGCTTAATGAACTGTTATGCTCTTTGCCTCACAAAAGCCTGTTAAAATAAAACATGAAAGATATTAATGTGTTCCCACCAGACTAGATCTAAGTCTATTAAAGCATAGTTTTACTTGTATAGAGTTAAAGTTAAAACAATATAAGTGTGTGTGTGTGTGTGTGTAAGCATAGATCTACAGTGAATACCAATACCAAAATGTGTAATCTTTTTGTTCTCTTCCTTAAAGAAATTAAAATAACATTGCTTTGACGCCTGTTTTGTATTCGAAACTAAATTTCATAGGATTTAAAATAAAAAAGTAAAATTATATTTTTTAAAAAGAGCGAAAAAATTGTAAGAAGTGAAAGTGACAGACTATTCATGTTTTTCTCCATTGGAGATCATTTCATACATTACAAATACTGTGAAAGAGATTAAACAGATTAGATTATGTCAATTGCAGTGAAAATCAACATTGGCAATAGTTTTTGTTCCTGATACGTTAAATGAACTAGATTGCTGATTACGGAGCCTGCTTGCTCCGATTGGATATTCGAAACCTACCAACCTTTCTTTGAACTGCTTGGTTGGGAATTTCTTGCTTTGGTTTGTTTATTTTGTATACCGAGACTTGTTCTCAAGGAGTAGCAGATCTTTCAGAATTTCGGCATCATATCTCGTCGAACAAAATAAATAAACATGGCTTGTTGCCTATCCGAGGATTTGAAAGAGCAGAAGAGAATTAACCAGGAGATTGAGAAGCAGCTCCGGAAAGATAAGAGCAACGCAAGGAAAGAGCTCAAGCTGCTCCTGCTAGGTTAGTAGTGTTTAAATATTAGTAATTAATAGAAACATATTAACATATCTATTGTTGACCATAAATAGTTATTGTGTACATAGGCGTCCGCAGCAACGTTTCCAATGTTGGGGAGGAGGGGTAAGGGGGAAGATCTATTCTATATCATGTATTTTTATTACCTATAATGTGTGCCTATAACATGGTAACATTAACCCCCCACCCCTCCACAGAATAAATAAAACAAATAGTTACAAGTTACAACCCTTTCTTCACCCCCCCCCCTATGATTAACCTACCTAAGAATTATGATCTTCTAGTTGATGTATTTTAGAGTGTTTATCGATGTGATGTATATAAAGAGTTTTGTTTGTATGTGTTAGCGCAAATTGCCATCTTCCTGTTGTTTGTTTTGATTTCATCAGGTTTGCGGCTTAAATAACAAACAAACTCAAAATGATCACAGAACTTATCAAAGGGACGTAATCACGAAACTTTATTTGTCATATCTAATAATTATTTTGGTTATTCCCCTTCACCTTTTTTTTTTGGTTTGGCAGCGAAATAAATACAGATCTATACCAATATAACTCTTAAATCGCTAATGAATTTTGAATTAAAATTTTCTATTATGCCACTATATAGAATTATGCCTTTTGGGTGAAGATGAATGTTAATATAGAAAAAATATATATTCTTCCGTGCATATAATTTTAATATACTAGAATTTAGAGTGTAATTACATTCAGTCTTTTCGAACTTCCCATTTGATTAACAATTTCTTAAAAGTCTAGAAATATGTAAATAAAAGAGGGGGGGGGGGCTTTAAAAGTTATCTCGACTACCAATAAAGACTTAATTATATATTTATATTTATTCCAATAAGTAGATAAATAGGAGATAGATAAATTGATAGATGGGTGGTTAAATCGAACGATAGATAAATATATAGATACATAGATAGATGGATATATATATACATAGATGAGAGGATGAATTGATATATTGAAAGATTCTATGGATTAATGGATAGATGGTTAGATGGATAGATAGATAACGAGATAGACAACGAGATGGATAGATAGATAGAATCAGTGCTTTTTTTGTGACGGTACGCACCGGTACGACGTACCGGCACCTTTTTCAATGTGGGGAAAAATTATTACTTTTCTTGTATTTTAACGTTTATTATTATTAATTTATTATATTATTTAATATTATTAATTTGTTAAAATTGAATTATTTTAAAATTGCGCGCAATAAAATTAAAATATAAAATGCAAAACTGCTTTAAAAGTTAGGCATCACTGAGTACCGGCACATTTTTTTTTTTTTTTACAAAAAAAGCACTGGATAGATGTATACATAAATGTGTGAGCATATGTGTAGTATACAGTCATGTTATATAATTTAACATTATATATATTTTTTTTAAACCTGTAAGGTTCTACACTATATGAAGTTATTGATAATAGTTGCAATCAGCTACTGTCACAGCAAAAGCGAAAAGTAAACAATACAAAAAAAAACAACAAGTGTACTACTAGTCCTTACAGTCAGACCGGGCTATTCACAAACATTGCAAACATTCAACAATAGTATAGTCCTATAAGCCATGATAGTGAAAACATATACACACACATACGCACGTGCACACACACACAAACACACACACGCAAACGCACACATGCACACGGCGCATGCGTCAATTGAGTTCGTGTCTCGTGTTTAAATGATTCCCACGAGGCTTGGGTCGAGTTTTAAAACACACACACATACACACACACTCGCTTACTTTGTATGTATAACGGGGGGGGGGAGGGGGCGGCAAATAGTGCGAGGTGGGGAGGGGCAAATAGTACGAGATGGGTAGGGGGGGGCAAATAGTGCAAGTAAGGGGGAATAGTGCAAGGCTTGAGTGGGGGGCAATTGGTGCAAGAGAGGGGGAAATATGGTATGGCTTGAGTAGGGGGGGTTATATAATGCAAGGTTAAATGGGTGGGGGCAAATAGTGCACAGAAGGGGTGAAATAGTGCAGGGCTTGAGTGGGGGTGGGGAACATATAACGCAAGGTGGGGCGGGGAGACAAAAAGCTCAACGTTTGGGGAGGAATAGTGCAGGGCTTCGGGGCAAATAGTGCGAGGTGGGGAGGGGGCAAATAGTGCAAGGCTTGAGTGGGGGAAAATAATTCAAGGCGGAGTGGGGACAAGGTAGGGGGAATAATGGGGGGGATGCAAATAATGCAACTCTAGGGAGGGCGTGATAGAGTTAGGCAGGCTCAGCAGGCAGTTTTCAGAACTTATTCTAAACTATTTAATAACTAGCCTAATATTTTAATTTATTACCCATAGTCGAAACATATTATGTAAACATCATATTTATAAAAAAAAATATTTCAAAGTTTTAAATCATTTTTGTGAAATAAAAATTACATTCAGTAAAAAAATATCACTGGGCAGACACAGCAGACACAGCAGACACAGCAGACACAGCAGACACAGCAGACACAGCAGACACAGCAGACACAGCAGACACAGCAGACGGCTAGACGGCTAGTCAAAACAGTGACGCAGCGTGTTCAAAAACATGTCTATGAAAAACCATTGTTATGTTATCACAATTTAGAACAAAGACAATGATCGCAGACAAATGTTATAAACAGTACATAGAACATTTAATACAATTAAAAAAAAAAAAATATAACGTAAATGTAAACTATAAAAAAATACTAAAATACTAATTCTAAAATTCTATTAAGAGTTCTGAGCTTCTAGACCTCATTCTCGATGTTGGATTTATATATAAAAAATATGCGATGTGCCCAAAAAATGGGGCGGCCTTTTGACGTGTTTTATATGCGTAGCCACTTTTAAAAAAAAGACATAAAGAACAAAAAAGACATAAAATGAAAAGAGAGATGAAAATAACAAACAATGAAAATAACAAACAATGAAAATAACAAACAATGAAAATAACAAACAATGAAAATAACAAACAATGAAAATAACAAACAATGAAAATAACAAACAATGAAAATAACAAACAATGAAAATAACAAACAATGAAAATAACAAACAATGAAAATAACAAACAATGAAAATAACAAACAATGAAAATAACAAACAGTGAAAATAACAAAGAATGAAAATAACAAACAATGAAAATAACAAACAATGAAAATAACAAACAATGAAAATAACAAACAATGAAAATAACAAACAATGAAAATAACAAACAATGAAAATAACAAACAATGAAAATAACAAACAATGAAAATAACAAACAATGAAAATAACAAACAATGAAAATAACAAACAATGAAAATAACAAACAGTGAAAATAACAAACAATGAAAATAACAAACAATGAAAATAACAAACAATGAAAATAACAAACAATGAAAATAACAAACAATGAAAATAACAAACAATGAAAATAACAAACAATGAAAATAACAAACAATGAAAATAACAATAAAAAGCTAACAACAAGTCTAAAATATAATTCCAAAATGAGCTTTTAATATGTAATATCTAAAAGCCACGGTTTTCAAATTAGATATTGGATTCTAGTTATATTAAAAAATAAATTAGTGAGGGCTTTCCGGAATTTCGATGGTCAACGGGTAATGCATATCAACGGCCAACGGGAGGGGGGGGGGGAGGGGGCGGTAAACTTCACTAAAGGTCTAAAACTATAAATGGATTGGCAAAATTATATGAAAGTATTGAACGTTTTGGTGTCAAATATAGGGTATATAACACTGGCATAAAACATTTAGTTCTGTCAAATGAAGACTGCCTGTTATGAAATGCCGAACAAATATGAAAGCAAGGAAAATGTATCATTTCCAATATACTGCATACAAAAATCATACGAATATGCTTTAGACCAGGAGTTGGCAACCTTTTGCTTATAGTGTGCCAAACTAAATTTTCTAAATCATTCAGTGTGCCAAACTAAGTTTTCTAAATCATTCAGTGTGCCAAACTAAGTTTTCTAAATCATTCAGTGTGCCAAACTAAGTTTTCTAAATCATTCAGTGTGCCAAACTAAGTTTTCTAAATCATTCAGTGTGCCAAACTAAGTTTTCCAAATCATTCAGTGTGCCAAACTAAGTTTTCTAAATCATTCAGTGTGCCAAACTAGGTTTTTCTAAATCATTCAGTGTGCCAAACTAGGTTTTTATAAATCATTCAGTGTGCCAAACTAGGATTTCTAAATCTTTCAGTGTGCCAAGCTAGATTTTTCTAAATCATTATGTGTGCCAAACTAGGTTTTTATAAATCATTCGGTGTGCCAAACTAGGATTTCTAAATCATTCAGTGTGCCAAACTAGGTTTTTATAAATCATACAGCGTGCCAACTGTCTAAAAGTAATCCTGCTCTATTATACTTTTTTAAAATTATTATTTATAGGACAATTAATTTAACTCCGTAGCAAGACAAAGGCCAAAAGAAAAGTTTATTCATTGAGAAAATCGTTACAGCGTTTTATATTTAATACTAAATTAACTTGTTTGTGATTATCAACCTTTTTATTTACATTAATATCAAACACAATATTTTAATAATAAACTTTCACATTTAAGTTAATTATTGTCTAAACTCTAAACATTATCATTTGGTTGTCAAGATGAAGATCTAAGACCTGTTAATATTAATTATATTTTGAAGATGTCCCTTTTATGCGATACCATTGCGATTTCCTATGGAGCGATCAACATAGTCAAATGGAATAGATACGTAGTAATCATACAAACTGGGTAGTTAATGTAATGTTTAAAGATATACATATAACTTATTTAGTCATATAATAGTTATATAATTTTCAAATACTTCTTTTACAGTTAGAAAATGTGTAAGTTATACATTTAAAGTCATTTATTCTTTTATAAAAGAAACATATTAGAAATATTAGCGCAAATATAACGGTATAATTATCTCCCTTTTATTAAAAACCCGTTTTCACATTTGATTCAATAGTGATGCCAAACATGTTATGTTTTGTAATATGACTAATTATTATATCTTTATATTACTCCAACATTATGGTCTTCGTTACACGTTTTAATAATTAAAGAATTAAAATTAATTTACGTTAAACAGTTGTAAATAAACATTTACTGCATTAATTGTTTATCCATATAAGGAGTTTATCTTTTAAACATTAATAATTACGGAAATTACATAATACAGTGCTATTAAAAAGGTCTCTTATAATTATTGCATAAATAATACAAATAAAATTTGTTTTAGAATTACTTATAGTTATGCGTAATAAAAGGAGATTTGCATAAAAACTCTTTTAAATGTAATCAGACTGTATCAATTTATGAGCACCTTGCCTTGTCTTGAATGCTCTTCGCTAATTGTATAAAGTCAGATACAATATTTAGTCACTTCTGAGTGGTCAAGTCAAGTGTAGATGACCTCTTTTATTGCATAAAACATCTTTCATGTGTGATAAAATCTGTTCACAAGTGTAAGTTGAACCAAAAGCTGAAAGTAGAAGAGCGAATACCTAGCAGTGGAGAATAGCAGATGAGAATAGGCTATGCAAAAATGGTTAGAAAACTCCGCTTTGAGTGCTTGTACTTTTGAAAAAGCCCAACTATCTATCTTAATAGGGATATAGGGATGTAGAGGTAGGTGATTGTTTTTAAATTGATTTCACGCCAAGATATATCCAGTTTCAATGCACATTTATTCCAGTGGTCCTTGTAAATGCAAGTTCAACTCACTTAGGCTAAATGTGTCGCTATGTCATTCAGAAACACTGACTTCAACAGTCAGTTTTCCTCATTCAGAACCAGAAAATGTTATTTTCATCAATGAAAAACACCTCTCGCGTGGCATTGAAAATTTATCTGCGTGCCAAGTTTGGCACGCGTGCCTAAGGTTGCCGACCCCAGCTTTAGACTACTGGAGTGAACAAACAATTAAAAAATTTATTTTTTGAAAGAGTTTAAAATTAAACTAGTAAATTAAAATCTATAGCTTTGTAATACATTATTAAAGTATACATCGACCATTCTTTGGCAAAGATGATAATCATAGGACAGTCCATCCATTTATATATATATATGTATGACAGATTTAGAGGCCGACCGAAATTCTGTTTCGGTGCCGAAAGTACGCAATAGGCTTCTTTCTGCGTAGTTTCGGTTTCGTCTGAAGCCAAAAGTTAAATTTCGGTTTGATTTTGGTTTCGGCCGAAAATGATATTGACGTTCGGTCATCAGCAAAAACAAAAATCTTATATGAAGTTTGCGTTGCCCTTTAGGTAATAAAATATTAAAGATTATTCAATTCTGAATAAAATGATATATAATAGTCTACATGTAGGCTATATAAAACTGTATATTACATGTTCTATGATTTTCTTAAATAGTTTATATTAAACAAAAATCTTTCCTTTGGTGAATTAGATAATTTTGTCGGTTTCGGCTGAAAGTGTAGTGAAAATTTTGGTTTCGGCTTCGGTTTCGGGCCGAAATTCAATTTATAACCAAAATTTTGGTTTCGGACGGCCTATAGACAGATATATAGGTAGATAGACATATAGATTTGAAAGATGGATAGAAAGATTTTACATGTATCTAAAAAACCGGAAGAGCTTTCCGAATTGTTAGGTCATAGCGTAACGTGGAATGAAAGGGTCAAAAGGCAAAGGGCACACCATGACCAAGCCCGATAGGTCGCGCCGCATACAGTAGTATTTCAGTTGGCATACAGTAGGTTTTCAGTAGGCATACAGTAGGTTTTCAGTAGGCATACAGTAGGTTTTCAGTAGGCATACATTAGGTTTTCAGTAGGCATACAGTAGGTTTTCAGTAGGCATAAAGTAGGTTTTCAGTAGGCATACAGTAGGTTTTCAGTAGGCATACAGTAGGTTTTCAGTAGGCATACAGTAGGTTTTCAGTAGGCATAAGCACTACAGCCCCCCCCCCCCACACACACATACACACTTTTCTTGTGGAATTCCCTTTGGATCATTGACGTGGCAGCATTTCTCGTATACCTGCACGTGGCAGCATTTCTCGTATACCTGCACGTGGCAGCATTTCTCGTATACCTGCACGTGGCAGCATTTCTCGTATACCTGCACGTGGCAGCATTTCTCGTATACCTGCACGTGACAGCATTTCTCGTATACCTGCACGTGGCAGCATTTCTGGTATACCTGCACGTGGCAGCATTTCTGGTATACCTGCACGTGGCAGCATTTCTCGTATACCTGCACGTGGCAGCATTTCTCGTATACCTGCACGTGGCAGCATTTCTCGTATACCTGCACGTGGCAGCATTTCTCGTATACCTGCACGTGGCAGCATTTCTCGTATACCTGCACGTGGCAGCATTTCTCGTATACCTGCACGTGACAGCATTTCTCGTATACCTGCACGTTGCAGCATTTCTGGTATACCTGCACGTGGCAGCATTTCTGGTATACCTGCACGTGGCAGCATTTCTGGTATACCTGCACGTGGCAGCATTTCTCGTATACCTGCACGTGGCAGCATTTCTCGTATACCTGCACGTGGCAGCATTTCTCGTATACCTGCACGTGGCAGCATTTCTCGTATACCTGCACGTGGCAGCATTTCTCGTATACCTGCACGTGGCAGCATTTCTCGTATACCTGCACGTGGCAGCATTTCTCGTATACCTGCACGTGGCAGCATTTCTCGTATACCTGCACGTGGCAGCATTTCTCGTATACCTGCACGTGGCAGCATTTCTCGTATACCTGCACGTGGCAGCATTTCTCGTATACCTGCACGTGGCAGCATTTCTCGTATACCTGCACGTGGCAGCATTTCTCGTATACCTGCACGTGGCAGCATTTCTCGTATACCTGCACGTGGCAGCATTTCTCGTATACCTGCACGTGGCAGCATTTCTCGTATACCTGCACGTGGCAGCATTTCTCGTATACCTGCACGTGGCAGCATTTCTCGTATACCTGCACGTGGCAGCATTTCTCGTATACCTGCACGTGGCAGCATTTCTCGTATACCTGCACTTTTCCCCAGTAGCTAGAACTACGAGAGTATAGGACTGGCCAATCGTGCTTGGCAAGACAGTGGTTGTTGAACCTATTTATTCCTCCCCACCGAGACTGTAGATCTCGCCCATGCAGTGATACTCGGACGTCCCCCCCTCCCCCCATGCCTTTAACGACCGGTGTACCGGTACTCTTAATGGAGGGCATTTTAGTTGTTTACACACTTCGCCAGCTTTGAGGCCCATGGGTACGGAAGCTGGATTGACAAATTCCCTTCCTTGACCAACCATAGCTATTTCTGTTTCTCTGCAAAGTCCCTATACCCCAACCCCAAACAATTTGAGATAGACATGGATATGGTTTTAACAGCAAAGATATTCAACGCCTTTTGATCAAGCTATCATTTCTTGGTCGACCTTTGGCAATCTTTCGTGCTTCTTCGATTTTCCTTAAAGCAAAATTATTGGACTTCAAGAGAAAAAAATGCAAACATTTATTTTCTCTTACTAAGACCTAAAAACTGTCTGTTTCTGTTGTCGGGGTTCATAATCTCACAAAATCAAAGGATTCAGTAGAATCCCGTTTGAGATTCACTGCTGGAAATGATTTTAAAAAATGTTTCTGTTAGTAGATCCGCAACGAGTATAATGAAACAAAAGTGCCATTGACAGACACGGCTCGGTGGCCTTTGCAGGCAATGATATTAAATTGTTGTCTTGGTTTTCCTGGTTTGTTTACGGAACTATGTTTGGTCGACATTATGGAGAAAATAAGTTATATGCGTTTGTCTTTACATAATATAGAAAAAGAAAAGTCTTCTTTTTTAAAAAAATACTTTCTGGGTTTTTGAATAAATTATTATGTTGTATTTCTTTGAGCATGTGGAGAAGAAAAGTTGATGTGTCTTTCTCTCTAGCTGAAGAGAAAAAAAAACAAGATAGGCAGACTTAAAATGCTGGGGTTTACCAGGAATTGCAACTGCTGGTCCAGAAATAGCGATCATTATATGCAGGGCCGGCTCGTCCATATAGTCAACCGAGACGGACACCTGAGACTAAATTATTTTTTTTTTAAATTGAGGATTTTTATTTTTTATTTTGGAATTTTAAAATATAAACTAAATTAATGTTTAGTACTTCTGTGCGCTACTAGCATAGGCAGACAAATTACTAGATATTAAAAGACGAAGGGTATTTTATTTAAGTTGTCTTACAAAATAGTAAAGTATTCCCTAATTAGTTTTCGCCTAGGGCATCAAAAACCCTGGAGCCGGTCCTGATTAAATGCGCACTTGCTAAAAAAAAAAATCCTTTACTTTATATCAGCGTGGATGATTGGTGAGATTGGTTAACTTTTCAGTTATATACGAATAACAACGGCTTGCCTCAGACTTGCCTGATCCCTTTACATTTCTTTCTATGTAAGTTCTAATTTAGAGGCGCATCTTGGATAAATCTCTTCCAGTGGCTTGGAGGCGGTCGGGTGATTTATTCAGAGGGATGGTTGATGACTTTACTCAAATTATTTAATCTTAATTTGAAACCAGTCAGTGAAACCGAAACCCTTTAATATCAACATATTACTCACCTATTTCCTTAGCAATAGGCCTATTTGCGTATACATATTTACATTTTCGTCTGTTGTTCGTTTTCTGTATTTTGTAACTGTCGTCAGCGCATGGAACTGTCATCAACGGGATATTCGCTATACAAGCACCATTATTATTATTACTAGTGGTTATGCCCGTCAAAATGACGGAGAAAAGAATGACTACAATGTGTTTTGTTAAGAGAGAGAGTGAGAGACAAAAGACAATAGACTATGTTACAATAAAAACTGGAGTGAGAACGTTTCTTTTCGGTATTTAGTTTTTGTTCTTTTTAATTGTTTCTGGTCGTCCTGACCCTGGCATATGCAAAAGAATTGTTGCTGCCAAGCTTCTGGCCTAAAAGACTGTCGTAGTGTGTAAACCGCCTATACATTCCCATTAAGAATACACCGGCGGGCGAACGGATGGGGGACAGCCCTCGCAGCGGGCCTGAGATCCATTACACTGCCGAGAGGCCACTGGTCTCGGTGGGGAGGAAACAATGGACGCTGCAATCCCGTCTCGAGAAACACCCGATGCCTGGATGCATGTACCTATAGTAGCCTATAGGATTTGTGCTACTGGGTGACAGTGCAGGTTTACTGGCGAGCCACCACGATAATAATCCTTAGGGGAACCGTAGTGATTGATCGCTGGGCTGACAAATACGGCACGCCACGCCTTCGGTGTGACGTGGGGTGGCTGGAACCCGGACAGAGATTGCTCAATCCTAAGCGTTACGCTTTGGACACAAGAGCCGAAAGGCTCGTCCGGGTTTTTTTAAAGATAATTTTAATTATATATTAAAATGTTGCGAACAGCGAACAGTTGTGTTTATGTTGTGTTGACTAGACTTGTTATTAATAATATTAAATTAACAATAATATACTATCTAAAAGAACAAAAAACACAAATACAAAACAATAAAAAAGGTAGACCTAAATAATAAAAACAAAATTAGAAAATAATATTTCAATGCAATAAAAACTATAGTGATAACGATTTTTTTCGGTATTTAGTTTTTGTTCTTGCTTATTGTATCAATAAAACAGTATTGACAGTATTTCTTTCGTTATTTAATTTTTTTTATATTGTGTCCGGTAGCACTGGCACATGCATAAAAATTTTTGCTGTCAGGCTTGTGCTATTTAAAAGTAATCATTTATAACTTATCACTTGTCCTTTATAATTAGAATAATTTAATTTATAGAGTGTAGAAAGTCGACTATCAAAAAATGCTTTCAATAGCGACATGCATCCATTAAATAATTGAAACATGTGGTTACTTTTACTTAAAAGATAATGCAAACATCTATAATGAATAAAGAAATGATTTGATAGACATTACGTCATACGCTAGTTCTTTTTTTTTTAACGTAGCCAGGCCCGGATTTCCGCCTAGGCCCACAAGGCCCGGGCCTAGGGGCCCAGTCAGCCTAGGGGCCCCGGTGGCGGAATTTTTATATAGCTCAAAAGCCTGGCTTGCCTTATCAAAAAGCTTTATCGAAAATAATGTTATATTAAATATTTTTTATTACATTTTTCCAAAACAGGGGCTCATAATATAACTTACAGCCCTGAGTTCCATGGGGCTGTTGTGAGCAGGACCCTCACAAGCCTTTGTGGCGCTCCAGGGTAAAAGTTTCAGCGCCGCCCCCTTGCATATTGTAACTGCTTTGTTTAGTGCATAGGTTCTCAACCTTATTCCGCTTACTGCCTCCTTTTTCAGATTTGTATCTCTCACTGCTTACCCCCCCCCCCCCCCCCCCCCAATTCGAAATTGAACTAATGAGTCAAATTTGTCGCATATAATTTGTATAGGCCGAGTAGATTTCTATGCAATTTTATCATCCTATAAAGTGCTGAAATTAATCAATTGTTTAATTTTTGTTTAATAAATAATAATAAAAAAATATACAGCAAAAGAGGTTTTGAAAATAAAACAATTTTAAAATGAAGCTTGTTCCTGTTTTGTTGCTAGTAGTTCGTCTACGTTACAATAAATAGGGTGTGGAAATGGTATAAAAAATGTGTTTGCCAAATCCAAAATTGATGGAGGTCCTTTTGCAACCAAAAGTTTTCATCTTCTTATCTTCTTCGTGATTATTTCTGCATTCAATTTTTATTATTTATTTGTTATTTATTCTTCTTGCAGTTTTAAAGGTAGGGCTGATTTTAATACTTCACCATTAAAAACATCAATCTATGATAGACTCCATACCATCGTCGATAGAAGAAGGGCTTTAAATGACTTTTACGTCACAATTACACAGTAGACATAAGTCGATAAAGCCCTTGTCAAAGCTTAAGATTACCCTTCTCATAATTGTAGCAGATCTTAATTTTGGTAATTAAAAAATCATTGGTGTTGAATCTATTTCAAGTAGGCTACTTTCGTACCGCCCACTGGCCCTTCAGTGATCCCTACTGTTCCCGGGAACATCAACGCCCCCCCCCTCCCCCCAGAGCTTCTCACCGCCCCCTGGGGCGCTTAGTTAATTATTATGATTAACGACATTTTAAAATGCAATTTCTTAATAAGAATATTCTAGATGAGCCAATCTTTTATGAAACCTTTGTGAGCCTATTAAAAAGTGAAACATTTGTATAAAACAGTTTGAGTGTAATTAAATAAGAAGTCAACTTCTACTAATCTATATTTATTCATTATTCTTTTTGTTTACAATTTATGTTTCAAATTTTATTTCCCCTTCAACTCTCCTAAAATTTCTGGTCTGAACTTAGGCTAAATGTGCCGCCCCCCTAGAAGTGCCGCCCCCGGGCATATGCCCCCCTCTGCCCTCCCCCATGTGAGGGCACTGGTTGTGAGGTCACTTTCTGGACGCGGATTGCCGTTTAGAGGTTCCCATGATAGATTTGGATAAAAAATCAGTGGGAACTATGTTATGACCCTAGAACTTTTGGCTGAGTTCGATCCTTTTCTGGACTTACACATAAAACGCTACGGTAACAAAGGATGTGGCACAGCATCATATCTTTCGTCAAAAATATGCGATGAAATGATTAATATCATGGCAGAAAAGGTAATAAATACAATCGTGACTGAGATAAAACATGCCAATTATTTCTCTCTCTCTGTGGACTCTACTCCGGACATTTCTCATGTAGATCAATTTCTTTCATATTGAGATATGTCTCTGAAGACGATGTCCTGTCGAACGATTTTTTTTAAATTCATTCTAAATTGTGGCTTAAGTCGTCCTAGAGACATTGAAAAATCACGACTTGGATATCGCCGATTGCCGGGGACAGTCTTACGACAATGCTAGCAATATGTCGTGGGCAGTCTTACGACAATGCTAGCAATATGCTGGGGGCATTCTTTAAACAATGCTAGCAATATGCCGGGGGCAGTTTTACGACAATGCTAGCAATATGCCGGGGGCAGTCTTACGACAATGCTAGCAGAATGCCGGGAGCATTCTTACGACAATGCTAGCAATATGCCGGGGACAGTCTTACGACAATGCTAGCAGAATGCCGGGAGCATTCTTACGACAATGCTAGCAATATGCCGGGGGCAGTTTTACGATAATGCTAGCAATGTGCCGGGGGCAGTTTTACGATAATGCTAGCAATATGCCGGGGGCAGTCTTACGACAATGCTAGCAATATGTCAGGTATATATTATTTTTCTGGTCTTCAAGCGAGAATAAAACAAATGAACCATCTGATAGATTTCGTTCCCTGTTAGGCTCACTCACTGAATCTTGTTGGATCCTGTGCGGCTGAGTCTTGTAAAGCTGCTGTATCTTTCTTCGGTATTTTGCAGTCATTGTATAGTGTTTTTTTTCGGCATCAACACACAGATGGGAAATTTTGCTGTCGAAACTGAAGTCAAATTCAACAGTCGAGAGTCTTTCTCAGACACGATGGTCTGCTCGAGCTGACGAATTCCGAAGTTTAAGTTGTTCCGGGCATGAGATCATGGCAGCTCTTCAGATAATTGCCAATGATGCAAATGAAAACCGATCTACGCGCTCTGAGGCTTTAGGTCTTCTGAATTCATTAGACTGGATGAAAAGTTGCTTTTTGTCACTTCTCTGGAATGACATCTTGGAAAGGTTCAACAAAGTAAACAATCTCCAATCTGTTACCATCTACCTGGGTACGATCGTTGCACTGTATCAGTATTTGGTAACTTACCTAGAACACTGTATCAGTATTTGGTAACTTACCTAGAACACTGTATCAGTATTTGGTAACTTACATAGAACACTGTATCAGTATTTGGTAACTTACATAGAACACTGTATCAGTATTTGGTAACTTACATAGAACACTGTATCAGTATTTGGTAACTTACCTAGAACACTGTATCAGTATTTGGTAACTTACCTAGAACACTGTATCAGTATTTGGTAAATTACATAGAACACTGTATCAGTATTTGGTAACTTACCTAGAACACTGTATCAGTATTTGGTAACTTACCTAGAACACTGTATCAGTATTTGGTAACTTACATAGAACACTGTATCAGTATTTGGTAACTTACACAGAACACTGTATCAGTATTTGGTAACTTACCTAGAACACTGTATCAGTATTTGGTAACTTACATAGAACACTTAAGACTTAAGGAAACCCAGTACCTTTGATCATTATGAGGCGAAAGTTATTGAAAAATCCAGTGAAAATAGCTATGCATATAACATGTGCAGAGGAAACGTAAGCGTAAACTCCATTTCGTCGAATAAAAAGGAAACGAGACCGAACTCTCTAGCAGGGACAGATTCAGAGTTACCATTTATAATGTCATTATAGACTTACTAATTACAAAACTACGGAGACGCGGAACTGCTTATGAGGAGTTAAGTAAAAAGTTTGATTTTCTTACGAAACTACATCGTTTGGAATCTAAAGACATCCGTGAAGGAACCAGAAACCTTATAACTTTTTATCCGGGGGATTTGGATAGGACTTTGGAAAACGTGTGTATGCACCTGCAAGCTCATTTGTCGTCGAATGATGAAGTTATGGCGTTATCGTCACTGAAGCTATACAAATAGGCCTACTTATCGGAAAAAGGATTTTTGGACATTTATCCAAACGTAGGAATTGCGTCCGAATGCTGTTGTGTTCACCAGCTTCAAACTGCTCAGCAGAACGGTCGTTTTCAGTGCTAAAGAGAGTAAAAAATTACTTAATTTAAAGATCTAACATAGGAGAGAACAGGATCAATTCACTCTCTGTAATGTACATAGAGTCAGAAATAATGCAATTGACTATGATAAATTCATTCGATCTTTTGCACAGAAGACAGTTCGTCGTATGATATGATTCTATAAATTTTATAGAATAACGTAACTATAGTAACATAGACTGTATTATTCTGATGTTTATGAAAGTCATTAAAGTCGATTAAAAATTATGTATTCTGTGCTAGTGCATTTAATTTGCCAAATTTCCATATGTCAAGTGCCTAGGGGCCCTGGGGTCTCTAAATCCGGGCCTGAACGTAGCCTACACCATTCAAACTCTCCAGCGGTGCGAAACATTTGAAAAAAAGGTCTCGCCACATTAAAAAAACAACTGCAGAATTGGGAAAATCCGATAAGGCCCTCGCGTTCAACATAGTGAATCTCGCGTTCAACATAGTAAATGAACCGAAATGGCCATTTGTTCCGTAAGGTTTTATGTATTTGTATAGCTGGATATATTTTTTTTGTGATTTATAGAATCAACACATTCATGATTATAAGTCAAAAAATAATATTTTTTTTGTTTGACGTTTTCAATTTATACGTTTAACTTTTGTCTTGAAAAGTTAAATGGCTTAGGAGCCTATAGAGGACAAGCATATATATAAACAAACATATAAACAAATTGACGGTAATCAATCTATATAATTACCGTGAGTTTGTTTATATGTTTGTTTATATATATAATATATATGTTTGTCCTCTATACCTTTCTACCTATCTATAGTAGGCCTATATACATACATACTATACATAATACATCTCAACTGTTGGTGTCAATACATATCAAAATTCTTCAGGGAGGCGTCAGGGTGTCTTGATACTATTATTTTGCCCACCAGGGAGCGCTTTCCTTTTTGCTACTCATCGTAGAATGTCTTCTTTGGCTTCCGTTCACCGTTGAAACTGGGGCAGGTTATTGGTACAGAACTTCCGTCTTTTTGATGGAGTTGGTAAGGTCCATAAGGATGTGCATATCTGCCTTCGTAACAGAGTTGAGGGCGTAGTCATAATCCGCCTCTAAAGTGGGCCTACGCCAGTGGTTGTGGGTCGTTGACTTCGTATCCCTGTTGGAGAGGGAGTTCCCCTTTACCCAGCCCCCCCTCGCCAGTGCCCTCACATGGGGGGGGGGGGTAGAGGGGGCGGCAAATGTAGTCTAAATATAGCAAATATAGCACTAAACAAGCAGCTACAGTATGCAAGGGGGCGGTGCTGAAACTTTTGCACTGGGGCGCCACATAGGCCTAAGCTTGTAAAGGCACGCCCCCTCCCCTTTTTTTTTCTCCGATGCTAGCTTTTTGATATTGTTTTTTTTTTCAACAGTCTCGTGTTGTTACATCTCAGTCTGTCTCATAGGCTTGAATTGTGATAGCGATCGAGTCAGTTAAGAAGTGAGTGGGCGCATGCGCCGCATGTAGGCCTAGGCCTACTGTATGGTAGGCCTATAGACAACAGAGTTATCGAGCCACCGCCCCCCTCCCCACCCCGAAAAAATAATGAACGCATTTTTTTTTTGCTAGTTGTAGGCCTTTTTTGTTGTTATCCTGTTAGCATTTATTTTTTATTTGCATATGCGTAATATAGGCCTATTAGACTTAGGCCTAGGCCCTATACATGTAGTCTAGAAGAAGGCCTTTAGTCCTATTGCGTAGGCCTATATATATGTTTATACAAAGGAAAGCCTGCAACTACGATATAAATTCAACGTTACATTTGTAACGCCTCTGTTATTAATGCTGATATTTAAACGTTTTTAAAATAGAAAATACTATTTAGTGATTGATAGGCTTATTTTTAAAGTAATTATTTCGTCTTTTAACTTTTTACGTCATTATGGCTATCAGTGGCTTTTCACAATGGAAGTTAAAGTAGGCTAGTTCACCGGCTCATTAGGTATGCATTTGGTCAGCCTCACATTAGAAGACATCCCATAATTTTAGCACAGGTGGCTGTTGTGTCTGTTGACTTAGTTGAATAGCTTTTTAAATACGTTTTTAATTTATAAATTTGTTTTATAATAAAAACATATTATATGAATATTTCATTATTTACTTATTAACTTGGCCGTCGCTATTTAATTATTGTAATTTACGGCAGATTTCAACGTTACCGTCAACTCGTAGCGGTTAAAAAATACTCCCCCTGCACCACACCCAACAAGCCAATTCCGAGTGCCTCCATATCAGACAACCTAATGGTTGGTAAATTTTGATCAGCTATCGGCGAGGTGCCGCTCATGATTTTCTTGTGAATTTATTTATATTGTTTAATCTTTTCACACTGGAGATACTGAGAAATACGTCACATTGGTTGGATAACGGTTTCTCTGCCCTAGCTGGCAAATATTTCACCGGAGACGGCGCTTTACCTCGAGTCGTCTTCGTGAGACTATCAGTGTCTCTCAGCTATGGCCTGTTGTATCCCCGATGAGCTGAAGGAACAGAAGAGGATTAATCAAGAAATTGAGCGTCAGCTTAAGCGTGATAAAAGAGATGCCAGACGGGAGCTAAAACTGTTATTATTAGGTAAGGTTATCTCTCAACCACCCCGTATAGCTTACACTGGACTACTTATCCGTGCATTGCAAGTAGTGACCCCACTCGTGCCTTTTTACCAAAACAAGACCTCATTTGCCCTAATTCAGATCCGAATGTGCCCTAAGGCAAGGTCACGTTACCAAAAGTATACGGAATAAAGCAGCATATTCTTCTTCTGATTGTTTACAAACCATGCATTTTAGTACTGCAGCTCGTTGTTTACTAAATTTCAACTATTTTATGGTCATTGTATAAACCTTTACAGCCATCTTATTAATCGCCGCCATTTTGTTGTTTGATTAGTGTTACTGTAAAGGAAACCCAGCGTTTCGACCTGAATATATTTTTTAAGAGTTGTATAGTGGCAAAGCTATATTAGTATATTCTCTTACACATGAACTTGCAACAATGAAAATAACATTCAGTGCAACATGACTTTTTAATATTGTAGATGCATTTATTGTGCAAAGTAGGATTGTTTTCATGTAGGCCTACTGTTTTTTTTTATAGCCTACTATCTAGATCTAGACTAGTAGGCCTACTTCTACTTCCACATTTTCATTAATAAACGTAGGAGCCAGTGAAGGCCTACACTACACTAGTCTACACTCTACACAGAAACCTTCATCATTAAAGTGAAAATTTCACTGTCGTATATATAAAAAATTTATTTGGATATCTGAAGGGTTGCTGCAGTTAATTTAAAAGTCATTTAATATGATTTAAGTTAATATAGATCTAGGCCTATGGGTTAAGATACACATACTGTGACATACATTTATAGGAGGCCCTATTATTCTATTATTTTTAGTAAAAATATTTGGCCCCTAAATAAAAGAATAGGCTCAACAAATATCAAATAGCCTATCAAGAAGAAATCTAGCAATTATTTAAAATCTTGACACTGTCTTGGAAAAAATATATCTGTAAAGAGGAGAATGCTGAGGATGGTAAAAATCTTAGCTAAATTGCTAAATAAAGACATTTGGTTGAATTAGGTCCTAAAAAAAAAGATAAAAAGTTATTAACCATTTTAATTAGCCTAAACATTTTCAAAAGATTAGAAATTTTTTGTTCATTTGATAAGTTGGCTACTTCAGACCAGTTTCATTACATTACAGTTACATGTTTTTAAGCCTTCAAAGTAATGTAACATTTATAAATATCGTTTGAAAGTGAAGTTTTAAAGGCTGTTATAGTTAGGCCTTTATTTTATTATAGGTTATTCACTATTCAACTCATTTCGGTTAAAGATTTAAATTCTATATTTCAATTATCAGCAAAACATAATAAACTATTTTATTTAACTACTTAAAAATGGGACCCATCAACTAAAGCAAACATTTACAAAATTAGGGCCTATAACAAATTCAGAAAAGAGCTGCAAGGTTAATTACAAGTAAATATTCTCAACTGACAAGAGTAACTTGACTTAATCTTGTATATGTATCCACATAGGAGCATAGGGCCGCAACTACATTTTTCCATCGGTCTCGGTCATTGGAGGCTCCCTTTATTAGTGTCCATGTGAGGCCAACAGCCTTGCCTCACATACGGCCGATTTCCTCCAAGTTTGCTTGGGTCTGCCTACTTTTCTTTTGCCCTGGAAATTCCTGCCAAGTGCTTGTCTCACCACACTGTCTTCTGTTCTTCTTAAAGTGTGTCTAGTCCACTTCCGTCTACGGCTTTTGATGCTGTTGTCAATGGGTTTTTGTCTGGTCTTTTCCCATGAAATAGTTTCCGGCCATCGAATATTCAGCATGCACCTCAGGCATCTGTTTACAAATTTTGGAGTTTGCTTGTATTTGCCTTGGTAAGTTCCAGGTCTCAATAGCCATATAGCAGGACTGCCTTTACATTTGTATTAAATAGTCTTACTTTATTTTTTAAGGGCAGGCGCTTGAGCTCCACATGGGGCACAGGGCATTGAAAGCAAAGCCTTGCCTTGTTGATCCTGCTCTTTATGTCTTCATCTGTTCCTCCATCTCTTTTCACCACACTTCCGAAGTAAGACAAGAGTAACACCAATAGTTAAATCACTAAACCTAGAAACACTAGACTAGATTACAGAAGGGCAAGGAGGAAAGTAGTAATAATACATAAGGCATTCCATTCTAATTTAGAAATACAATCATAAAAACAATCTGTTACAATGCTCAGTAAAGATAAGCATAAGGACTATAACACTTTCCTTATGCAAGGACAAATGTATATAATTACTCTTTCTTCCAGAGAGGCATCCGGGCATGGAATGAATTGTCTGAACAAACCGGAAAAGCAGTAACTTAACATATTTTAAAACACTTAATCTAATAAAAATGCATCAACCTGTAGACTAGGGTGTCCCAAAAAAAATGAAGTTTTGAAATGTTGATGTCTCACCCCACAGAATATGTCTGTATGGTAACAGTAGTTAACCTGCAAAATTTCAGCTTATTTGGACAATGTTTAGAGGTCCCCCAAGAGGTTTAAAGTTCCAGATTTTGGTGTAAAATTATTCGCGGTCAAATCTAATACAGCGTTAATGTTGCATTATATGCGAAACTGATATATTAAGTAACAAATTGATGCTTAGTATTGTTTATAATATTAAATGAAACAAAATATATAAATCTTGAATGGTTTAAATTTTTAAATTTGAAATTTAAGTAAAAAATTATGAAAAACAAAGTTTTATTCATTTTGTCAAGTTAATTCTTGAAAGAATGTCAATCTGCTTGAAAAATAATAAGAAGCAATGCAATTAAGCATTCCTAATATTTATCTTGTACTTTGTACTGTAGGGTAGACAAAAATTAAAAACAGTTCTTCAAATTTAAATTTTAGCCAGCTGTTCACGATTACATTCTGCTTAAATTTTTCCGATGTTTGTCAACCACTTGGAGCAAAAATTGTTTTTGTTCTTCATCCTTGGTGATACTGTCATTAAAATTTTGTATCAATGCTACACCTCGCTCTACAGAGTCATTGATACAAGCCAGATTCTTTACAAAATCTGCTGCAACTTTAAAAGATGGTGTATCTGACCATGCTTCAACAGGAACATCTAGAAAACTGGCATCAATGTTGGATGTTTCAAAAATCAACAACACTTTTTGGTAGTGTTTTTATGAGATGCGGTCCACGTTCTGATTGCATTGTCCGAACAAGGCCAGTTTTTTCTTTGTCCGACAAAAGGGTTGAAAATAACGCAAGCGTCGACAGTTCCGGACTCAAGTACCACGAGGGACGCACCATCATTTTCACTCCAGTCGATTGAAGAACAGCATCATCATATTCGTATAAACGCTGTATCAACAAGATATCATTCACAGGTGCATCTGCGGTGAGCCTGCATGAAAACCATGATTGAAGATAAACACCTATGGTAAACCGATTAAAGCGCTGAATACCTTGTAATTCTCAAGCTGTTAACTGAAAGATGGTTTCGTTGCCTGCAAACAATATTTCGATTTTCAATGCCTAGATTGCTTTCGCCATCCACCTTGCCCTATGTAGGGCACCAGGTCTGCGAATGCTGACATCAACCTCCAACCCAACCATTTGTGCAGCAAGCAGAAGAAATTCCAAATAATCATCACGTGAATGACTGACCTCAAGTTCTTTAATCGAATCGGACACGATTATCAAAGGGGCGGATCTGGCTTCGGGTGTGTGGTTTAATTCTGGCCATTTTTCTCGAAACCTCTTAAAAAACAAAATCTCTGGTCCAGTGGATGGTCCAAGACAAACATTGAATGCATTGGAAAGTAGTACTTCCAACATGTGATGACGTCATGCCATCCATAATAGATTACGTCCCAGGGCTACTTCTAACAGAGTGCAAGCTCCATTGAGTCTTCCAGTATTGGAAGCCGTAGTGTCGAAGCACATGCCGATGACCATAGATTCGCACTTCCACGATTTGATATGTTCATAGACTGCATCAGCAGCTGCCCGTCCTGACCCGGATGCTAACTTGGGAACACCAAGAAGCTTTGTAGTGCCATCGACAAGTGATGAGAGCAGGACAGGTAATCGATCGACGTTGTTGGTAACCTCTTCGGTAACATCAGGCAATAGCTTACCATCCCAATGAACAATTGATTTTGAGGGAATAGTCTTCTTTTATACGTGCTGCAGCTTGTTGACGACGAAGCTTGCGATGACGATGCATTGTGCTCTTGGAAAATACTGTGTCAGATGTCGGAACACCAGCTTCGTTGAATGCGGATGCAAGTATCATTGTAGATTTTCTAATGCTGGTGTTCGTTCTGTCCAGCACTGCAGCAACTTTTGGTGATATGATGCTTCGTCTGCGATGTCGTGTTGCAGAATTTGTTTTGCTTGAGGATGCTGATTGGATGACAAATTCTTCATCAGGTTCTGCATCGTCACTGGAATCCCGACAAATGGATGATGTCATTGAATGTGTGTCTGTGTCACTGTCAGAACCACCTACATCCAGTTGCTGTTCTATGTCTACTGCTGACTCTACACTTGAACCTGATGGTAACCCATGGTGACGGCACTGTGATGTAGCATATTTTGCTGCATCACCAACATCCCTGATAAATTGTTTCTGACGCTTTGTCCACAGATCCAATTGATCCTGTTCTTGATTCTCGTTGCAACTTCAAAAACTGCTTAGTTTAAAACAGGGCTGTATAGTCGAAAGTCGAGATTTTTAGATAAAGTCGATTTCAAAGTCGAAGTCGGCATTTAAAAAACAAATTACGACTTTACAAAAAGTCAAAGAAAAGTAACAAAATATAGCTTATATATTTACCAAACCACTTCCTTTTTCTTATATTGAAGCATTTTAAATCGTGTTGTTTAATTTTATTTGTTTGTTGTTTTTTACTTTGCGTTATTGCACTGCTATGAATTTGGTATCGTTTTTACCGGCATTTTTAGGAGACTCGATATAGTCCAGCAGTATAAAATCTTTCTACAAGATTCACACGATTTTTTTTGTCAATGAACCCAAAACTAGGTCGTTCTAATTTTAGTAAATGACGCGTGTACCGACCAATCAGATCGTGCTTCAATTCCTAGTAACGCGAGGTCAAAGTTAAACTTTTCCGCCATTTTTTTACACCTATTTTTTTTCATGGCAAACATTTGATTTCAACTGATTTATCATTAATTGGCACACTGTGAGAATTAAAGACCAAGTGAAGAAGTTTTTCTGAAAGGAACGAGATTTGGAATAGCCTCATACGGCAGTGACGTATCACAAGGGAAATAAAAAAAAAATAGACGCTATAAATCTATATTTAACCATTTTGTTAAAAATAAGAACCGGGAAAAGATTCAAAACATGTGGCAATAGATTCAAAACACGTGACAATATTCATTTTTCCTAGTCGGAATCCTTTATGTTACGTCACTTTCCTATTTTGCCGGAAATAAAAACATCTCAAATGGCTACGAGATTTGGAGTAATCATCCGAAAAACACACACATTTAAGTGCAAATATTGAACTAATTACTTAAAATGTATCTTTGATATTTTGTATAAATGTTTTTTTTTAACATTCAGATACTGAATACACTATTTACTATCAAAATCAAATGTTAACTCAATTTTGATAAAAAGCTCTTCACTTGGTCTTTAAATATAATGCTTTATATAAAAGGGAAAATTCAAAGGCATTTGAAGGAATAGTATGCGTGCTTCAATAGCTAAACGCTAGAGCAGGATGCGGTCTTCTGGTCGTAGTCCTAGCGACTAGGCCTAGTCTTCAAAGCTCAACTTGTAACGCTATGCGCTATGCAGGGTTTGCAAAGACCCCTAACAGCAATAATCATGTATTTATTATACATCCCAAACAAATTGAAGACAAGCTAGACTTGTACCCAAGCTAGAAATCCATGTATGAAAATGCAATTAAAAGCTGGCGTTTGGTCATGGAGGTCGAGATAACCAATGTTAAGAAAACCGGTGATAACTAGATTATTTAATGGCGACTTACACTGATGTGCGCATAAGTATTGATATTGAAGTCGCTAATATAATAAAGTTAATACTTTTACAATACGTTTTTATCATTAGGAATTAGAACATAAGTATGATCATCTATAATGTTCTAGTGGTTAATTATTACGTAGGTAGAACTGCAGTCAAATAATGATAAACCGTCCATTTAACTAAAAGTCGAAAAAAGTCGAAAAGTCGACATTCAAAACCCAGTTTAAAGTCGAAGTCGTGAGTTTTACCGCCGACTTTACAGCCCTGGTTTAAAACAATCAAATCTTCAAAAAATATGCACAAGTTTTGCATATTAGGTATTTTATATGTTTTCTCGCATTTATTACATTTTCTAATTAAGAATCACACAATTACAACTCTAGTTAATGGTAGCAATGAGGTAAATATAAGTATATTTAAACTTCACTTTATTCATATATGGCATGCAAAAACTGCAAGTTATTTGAGCCACGATTCGTCTGGATTTTTATGTTGGCCTAATACTGGAATTTTAAAAGCTCTTGGGGGACCTCTAAATGTTGTTCAAATGAGCTACAACTTCACCAATTCACTCATTGTACCCAAGAGACACATTTCAGGGGGTGAGACACCAAAGATTTAAAAAAAAAAATTTTTTAAGCATTTCTGGGACACCCTACTGTAGACAATGATTTTTTATTTATTGTGAGATTTATATATATAAAAAATAAAATAGATAGATAGTCCTACTTAATTAATTGCTTGTGCCCAATCCTATAATTTCACAATCTTCTAAGCTTTTCTGAAACATCAATTTTCTGTTAATTCTCAATTTACTTCCACTAATAATTTCATAGTAGTCTGCTCAGTAGTAAATCCATGTCTGCATAAGTATCTTCTGCCTCTTCTGACCTAGGGGTTTGTTCCCTAATACCTGTCAGGTTCTGATTTCGCATCCTTGTCCTATGTTGTAGTGTATATAATTTACTAGCGTTGTCGCCCAGTTCTCCTAACTAAATAAATTACTTTTCAAATACACTGTAACTACCCATGCAATTATACATTGCCCGCAACAAAGTTAAAACGAACGAACATTTGTCCTTTGAAGCGCTATGATGACCTTAATAAAAAAAAAGTCAACCAGCCTTGAGTACACATTTGTTTGGTATTTTTAGCGCGACAGATCAAATAATGATAAAAAGTTGGACTGGCAATTTCAACGTGAAACAAAAGTTGTCTTTTTATTCCTGATTTTTTTAACCAAAATTACTACTGCTGCAGGGTTCGTACGCAAGTCTGGAAAAAGTCTGAAAAATCCAATTTTGGTTTTCCAGACCCTCAAAAGTCTTAAATGTTCTTTTTTGTCTTTAAAAAGTCAGAAATTTTAAGGGTAAAAGTCTGGAAAAAAAAAAAACGGTTCTTGAGTCTTTTTGTATCCAACCTTCTTTCTCCCCCCTCCCTCTTAACTTTTGGCTCAAATAAAAACGTAAGCAGCATGACGTTTGTACATGTCCACTACGGTACCAGGCGATAGCAGACTCCGCCCCCTCTCCGCTTTTGCGAGTTGTCGTGTAGGGTTTAGTAAGCGTTATAAAGAGAAGTTCCCGCGGCCTTCTGAAAGGTCAAAAAGTTATTTTCAAAAATACCTCTACCTCCCCTCGAATGTCGAAAAAACGCAAATAGTGAATGCGGTTTTAAAACGCCTATGTATGAGATTATCTACGGTACTAAATGCTTCCAAAACACTTTCTAAACACACTCTTACTCATTAATACAGTAGGCCTAAATAATGCTCCCTGCAGGAGTTTTGGGACTAGTAGACTTAATAATCTACTAGAGCGCACTGAGCATGCTTATAGCATGAAAGAAGCGCTATATAAAAACAATTATTAATTAATGTAGGCCTAGTAGCCTAATATTGCATCCAGTTATGTATTTCACTAATGTAGTAATGATAATGTAAACACATTTTAATTTTGTACTGCAACTATAGGCCTACTTTATTTTAATAAAAAAGAAAAGTTATTACAGGAGAACAGTAGGCCTAGGCCTACTCGTAGCCTAACACCGCAAAGCAAAGTTACCCATACTGTGTTACTGTACTGTAAAGTCATTTTCTATGAGGACAACATATGTAGGCCTATATGTATTAGAATTGACAAAAAATGGAACAAATATAAAACCCGTTTTACCTGGCATTTGTTTTTATGACGTTAGGATGCTAGCACGGTATACGGGGCATACGATGCGATAGGGTTAATTTAAGAGCCAAACCCGCGAATAGGTGAGGGTATACTTTATATATGTATTCCTCCTAAAATGTAATAAAATCATAAAATTTGACGATCAACCGATCGGATGTGTAAAACTATTTCAGTTAAGCACCTGACCCGGTCTGCTAAACACAGTCTTTGTAAAAAAAAAATTTCTTTCGTTATCTTAAATTACTACAAGCTTAGGCCCATAGTTAAGATAGGCTACAGGCCTTAACTATACATTTTCAATTCTTCCATGATCGTATGCTCTTTTTTTGCGCCCAATATGTAAAATGCCTGCTTAGGCTACTCTATGGCGCCAATAGTCTAGGCTACGTGGAGTCCTTTATCTAACACATTTTGCTGATATTAATTTATTTTGGAATATATTTATGCCCTTGATCAAAATGCACAAAAAAAAGGCCATTTGTTTATTAGTTAAAAAAAGAAAATGGTGACATTTAAGAAACTATTTTTTATCATGTAGGAAGGCCCAGTAACAATTCCAGCATTTAGCCTGGTTCATGCCTAGCATTACAAGACGAGCCGTTTGCGATGTCGGCCTTAACGTCGTGTTATCAATTATGCGTAGCCTACAATTTTAAAACAGTAGGCCTAATTAGAAAATGCGGTAGACAATGAGCTGAACATAATAATGTAATGGAATTTTTATTTTTGAGAGGCACATGCATGTTTTTCGCGGACAATTTTGGTTCAAATTTAAGCCGCGATGTAGCCGACGTCGGCGGGCGTAGGTCTAATCAGACTAATGACAAAACTAAGTCATCTTGTTATCCTATAAATTGATGAAGATGAAATGCGCACAATGCTGAAAATATCTGATTAGATTACCCGATAGAATTAGTCTACACTTCTACTTGAAGTTCTAGTCATTTAGTGACAATTAGGCTTTAGTCTTTGCCTGTAAGTAAGTAAGTAAGCTACACCGCTACACATTTTAAAGGAAATGCGGAGGGGGAATTTTAAAATGTCTGAGGATCACCTATTGTTAGTTACAGGCCCACCTAATCTTGTGCAGACCTCCTCCACCACTTTAGGCCTACTAGGTATAGGGAGAAATTATATGCACCAGTGTGATAGTTCAGAATTAGCCTACTCCACTGGTTGCACCTTCTTTGATTTTTGTCTCCCCGATTGAACCTACATCTAGATCTTAGGGTGACCTTACAGTAGGCTTATTAATGTACGCTATAGTGCCTTCTTGACTGTTAAAATCTATTGAAGCTTTTTTTATATGCTATAAATGGAAGCTAGGCCTATACATATACAAACTTTAGTATAGCTGGATTAAATAATTGTGTTAAATAATTACTATTATATTTTTTTCTTTATTTTTAATTGGTAGGACATAATTTCACATGCTTTATTATTTTTACTGAGTTTATTACTTCATGTTCAGTAACATTATTCATGGCACTTGTTTTAGAATTTCTGTAATTCAAAACCATCATAGAAAGAAAGAGATAAGCTTAATGGTGCTTTTATATACAGTATCGTTATTCTGCTTTTTAATTTTTAATTTTATAGTTAGCAATCATTTTTAGTGTCTATATACTACTTATGTATGAAGGACCTTGTTCTTTTTTTTTAAGTCTGAAATTTTTGGCAAAAGTCTGAAAAAAGTCTGTAATTTTATTTTCTGAAAAGAGTAAGAACCCTGCTGCGGTCATAAAAAAATAAATAAAACCATGACAGTGTTCACAGCAGTAACACAAAGAATATTTGTAGCAAATTTCAAGCCATTCTGTCCAGTATTAAAAACGGTTATGCAGTATGTACACACATACATAGCCACATACTCCTTTTGAGATTTATATGTAAAATTTATCATCAGCTACTTGTTAGATGCTGAAAGAGTTTTGTGTAATAGTTGGCAGAATAATGTATACATCCCCTACCTTGTTTGGTCGCTCAGAAACAGCCGCACTTTATATTAAACTTAAAATGTTCAATACAAATTCTAATAAAGGCCAACACTGGAATATAACTCTTTAAAAACTTAAAACTAATTTGAAAATAAACAACGCAGAAATCAACAACAACAAAAAAGACTCGACAAATACACTTATTAAATATATATGTTGGTGCAGAAAGTACTAGAAATGGATTTTCCTAATGCCTTGATTGCAAAAGAAATTGTGTACTAGAAAGTAGAAGAAACTACGATAAAGCATAATTGTATTACATCATAATAAATAAATATCTCAAAACATACTATAATGTAAACAAACAACTCTACGTGAACTATATAACAATGTTAAATTGTTGATTTTCCTGTTTACATGCAATAGTTCTGCTATGTATAGTTTATAATAGTTTAAATTTCTTAGCCCAACACATCATGCAGAGTAGGCCTAGTTTCAGTGTCTTTTTTTTCAGTTTCACTTTCACTTAAAATGTCATATCCACCATCTCATCAACCAGATACAAAAAATATCCTGATAAACCTAAATTAGAATGAATGAATTATATTGGATTATGAAAAATTCACGATGGTCAATTTTAATGCTTTACATTAGACAGCTTTAAGTATTTTCTACTGCATGCTTGCTAGACTACTGTGTGCATTAGAACTTTTTTCAAAGCCAAGCTGTTCTACCTCAGCTACTAGCCTGGCTCATAATTAAATGCCCAAGTGGTTTTTATATTTATTATTTGTTTATTATTATCATCATTATTTCTGTCTTGACATTGCAGAAATATTCAGCTCCTATTATGTTCAGTTCTGCTGAAATACAAACTCAAATATTTTGAGAAATCTTAATGGGAAGGAAGAATTTTAATATTTCTCATTATTTGGGCATATATTTAATTTTAATTTATATAAGAAGTCTTTTAAAGCTCAGTCACTCACTCACTCAGTCACTCATTCAGTCACTCACTCAGTCACTCACTCAGTCAGAAATAGAAAGCATCAAAACTGATTTCTCAGTTTAAAAATAATTTTAATTCCAATTTAAGTTTAAGTTTGATTTACACAAAACAGTTGGTCAAAGTTGGATTTACACAAAACAGTTGGTCAAAGTTGGATTTACACAAAACAGTTGGTCAAAGTTGGATTTACACAAAACAGTTGGTCAAAGTTGGATTTACACAAAACAGTTGGTCAAAGTTGGATTTACACAAAACAGTTGGTCAAAGTTGGATTTACACAAAACAGTTGGTTAAAGTTGGATTTACACAAAACAGTTGGTCAAAGTTGGATTTACACAAAACAGTTGGTCAAAGTTGGATTTACACAAAACAGTTGGTCAAAGTTGGATTTACACAAAACAGTTGGTCAAAGTTGGATTTACACAAAACAGCTGGTCAAAGTTGGATTTACACAAAACAGTTGGTAAAATTGTAAAATGGCTTGCAAACACTAATTAGTTATAGTTATTGTTAAATCCCAACTGTTTATGATATAGTCGATACAGGACAAATAACACCATACTAAATGTGTAGTTACAAATTCTTTTGCTGTACATAGTTCTATTGGGCACTGACATTTTCTAGCTGACGCTGAATGTTCGGGACAGACACATATGCCTGGGCTTTTATTCTTAAAGAATAATTCTATTATGTGCGACAGAAATTCATTTCTATCAATGTACAGATGAAGAAAAAAAGTTATATTTATGCTTTTGTTAGGAGGCTTATTGTTTTTGTTACAAGTCCATGGGTATTCTAGTGTCTTGTGCACTATAATAATTAATTCAAGCCTCTCGATTTATGTTCGAAGAATAGAAGAATTTAATGCCTGAACGTATGTTCAATATTAACACTTCACTAGTTACTAAGTAGCATCCTTGAAGCAAAGCAATAATCAAACTCAAAATGCATCAATTTGTTCTTAAATAGATTTTGGTGCAGAAAGTACTAGAACTAGAATGGATTTTCCCAAAGCTTTCTGAATGCAAAAGAAAAGACTTACTGGAAACTCGTAGGGACTAAGAGATAGCCTATCAGTGTAATACATCTAATAAATTTCTTTCATGAACTAACGAGACAACCTCAAATAAAATATAGAAACTATTATTACATGCTCAGACATGCCTACCGTTCCGCTTTTGGCGTATTTGTTCCGCTTTTTGATTAAAAAACACACTTTGTTACGCCGTTACGCTTTTTACTAGTTTTGTTACGCCAAATTGGAAAGTTTGGGTTTTTCATGGGTTGAAATATAGTCCGTGTCTAGGTTGATAAAACAAAGGCACAAAAAAGTCGCAATGCTATAATTATCATTACTTGGGTTTTCTGGGTTTATTAAAAGAGATATTGTGGGCTTTTCTAACGTTTTTTGCGGTATTACTCGTGTTTGGCAATTAATATTCTTTTCCTTTACTGTATTGCTAAGATTGTGAAAATGTCTAAACGTCCTGGCTCAGAAAGTTTAAATATGACTTGTTCAAATTGTAAAAGAACTAATTCAGTGTTATTGGAAGGAATATTCAGAGGAGTTTATTCAGCAAATGTGAATTTAATGTTCTTTGTAGGCCTACTAGATCTAGATCCATTGCGAATTGTCTGTGAAACGTAAGCCTACCTACATCTAATAATAGGCCTAAATTTGAGCTTTTTTTTTTTTTTTTTTTTTTTTTTTTTTTTTTTTTTTTTTTTTTTTTTTTGTGTTATAAAAGATTGTTAGACAAAGAGTGTTCCGCTTTTTTGATGAAAAATCCTCTTTTTCATCAAGATTGTTCCTCTTTTTAGTCCTTAGGGGTAGGCATGTCTGCATGCTATACACACATAAAGTTTTTTTTTTTTCCTCAAAAGTTAAGTTGAGGGTTTATCATTTATGCTTAAAGTTCTTCATACATCTTCACAAAGTAAAGTTTAATTTTTTTAGCGGTGTGGGGCATGCAGTTATGATATTATATATCATCTATTTTACCCTTGGGCACACTGTGTAATATAAGTTTGTATATATATATTAAAAGATAAACATTGAAATCAACAATAGACAAAGAATTACTCTTTGTACAGTCTACACATTCAATATAAAAAAAATGGACTGCTCTGTGATCATCACAAGTTAAAATAATCAAAATGCCAGTTCAACACTGGAAAATAGAAATTTTCTTGTAAAATCAAATATATTTCACATTCATATACCTACAACTTGGTTGTAAATAATATTTTCTGGAAAAATAGATTTTTGTACAAATAAATATATTGAAGAAGTTACAGTCAATAGTGAGAGAATATCAAGCATTCTGTGAGCCCTGGGTAACTCAACTCTAGGATGTAAAACCATAATTAGTTTATGCATGGTAAAACTTATTCTTTCTCGCTCCCCATGTATAAGGCAGACATGCCTACCGTTCCGGATTTTCCGGAACCGTTCCGTAAAATGGCAGAAAATTACCCCATGTTCCGCAATTCCGCATTAGACCAGTTTGTTCCGCAAAATCGGCGTCTCCGAAAAAGCCGACATTTTAATTAAGAAAGTAATAAAGCGAAATAAACCAAAGGCGTTTGCCAACTTTTTTTTCTTTTCTCACTTCCGTTTTAATTTTTAATGCATTTCCTTTTTTTGGTAGAGAGTGCACAAGCGTAGGGCTTCGCGGCACTTTCGACTACTTTGCCGTTTTTGTTATGTCAAATAATTTTTGGGAAACTAAAACTAAACTAATCATTGCTAGCCAAAACAAAATAAGCTTATTACCTTTTAACTTCTAGTTACTTAATAAAAAATAAAAGTAGTCGCTAAATTAAAATTCAAAATAAAGTAAATTAAATTGTTTATTGTCCCTACTGGCCTACTCGAGCCTACTGCTTTAAATCGGTTAATAAAACTGCTGTTGGTGTATTAGAACAGACACAGTGTTAGTGCATTTAGCTAGGCCTATTCAAGCATATTTAAATAAATTTGCTTAGGGTAAAGAGGATTAGACCTTTAGACTTAGTCCTAGGCCTAGGCTTATGAATTTAGTTAGTTTTACCAATTGACCAATATCAAGCATTTAAGTTCAATTACCTTGTCATTGTCCTTAGTTTAGAATATAGATAGACCTACTGATTAATTTGACTTTAACCACTTTCTGAGTTTCTGTCCTAGGCCTTAGTCCCTTAGACTTGGTAGATTGAAAGGTTTATTAAAAAAAAACACAGCATTGCAATTATTGCAAGTAATAATTAAGTAATAGCTTAAAATCATATAGGCCTAGCTACATAAAAAGCCACTGTTCTAACTTTAGATTTATAACCTTAGTTAAACTTACATAAATGTATTCCCCCCCCCCCCCCCAATATTTTTTTCGTTAACTCTATATTGACTTAGATTGTATTCTATATATTATATATATAATATATACAGTATTATTACTGTAAGTAAAATCATTTTTCCCATTTTTATTTTAATAATATTATTTAGCATAGACTATATTAGCTCAAGAATGCTTCCTCCGCGCTTATGTTCCTCATTTTGGTCCCATGTTCCTCATTTTTACCTAGGGTGTTCCTCATTTTTATTTGTGGAGGTAGGCATGTCTGATAAGGGGACACTCGGATGAGTTTCAAAAAATTTTTAAGATGGCTTTTCTCATTGTATTACGCCATTGCAAACAACATGAGTCATTTAATTTACAATATATGGGATTGGATGAAACCTATTGATTTTCAATGAACTGGTCTAGAGACCAATAGTGGTCATTTTCAAGAATAATTTCTGTAAATGTCAACTTTGACAAGCAAAATTTGGACAACCTACTAGGTCTTTTGCTTTGTTTACAACAGTTTCAACAGAAATTTATATAACAAAAAGTCATAATTATTAGACAACCCAGTGCAAAAAAAAAACAAAGGAGAAAGTTGTCGTTCATTAAAGAATATATTCGGAATTATGGGCCTTTTCAATGAAATAAACTAGAAAAATCAAATTGATATATTGTGGGTTGGCACAAAAGTGACCTGTCTAAGTCTAATCAACACCATCGTGGTTTGGCAAAGAAAGGGTTAAGTTTAGTATACCCAGTGTAATGCATCTGCCTTTCAAAAGATTTTAAACTTTGTATCAACAACCTGGAAACCAGTAGCCTACAATAAAATATTTTGTAAAATCTATCTTCCGAACTTAAGAAAATATCCTTCGACCTTCTTTTTGTTTAGGGTTCAAAACTCAGTAACCAGGTGAAAATTAATTTTATTTATCAGCTGCTGATGTTTGTGTTCCTTCCTTCTACAATGTAGTTTGATTTGAAGTTAACTATCAGAGTTGTGTAGTAAGCACAATATGACAATGTAGTTTGATTTGAAGTTAACTATCAGAGTTGTGTAGTAAGCACAATATGACAATGTAGTTTGATTTGAAGTTAACTATCAGAGTTGTGTAGTAAGCACAATATGACAATGTAGTTTGATTTGAAGTTAACTATCAGAGTTGTGTAGTAAGCACAATATGACAATGTAGTTTGATTTGAAGTTAACTATCAGAGTTGTGTAGTAAGCACAATATGACAATGTAGTTTGATTTGAAATTAACTATCAGAGTTGTGTAGTAAGCACAATATGACAATGTAGTTTGATTTGAAGTTAACTATCAGAGTTGTGTAGTAAGCACAATATGACAATGTAGTTTGATTTGAAGTTAACTATCAGAGTTGTGTAGTAAGCACAATATGACAATGTAGTTTGATTTGAAGTTAACTATCAGAGTTGTGTAGTAAGCACAATATGACAATGTAGTTTGATTTGAAGTTAACTATCAGAGTTGTGTAGTAAGCACAATATGACAATGTAGTTTGATTTGAAGTTAACTATCAGAGTTGTGTAGTAAGCACAATATGACAATGTAGTTTGATTTGAAGTTAACTATCAGAGTTGTGTAGTAAGCACAATATGACAATGTAGTTTGATTTGAAGTTAACTGTCAGAGTTGTGTAGTAAGCACAATATGACAATGTAGTTTGATTTGAAGTTAACTATCAGAGTTGTGTAGTAAGCACAATATGACAATGTAGTTTGATTTGAAGTTAACTATCAGAGTTGTGTAGTAAGCACAATATGACAATGTAGTTTGATTTGAAGTTAACTATCAGAGTTGTGTAGTAAGCACAATATGACAATGTAGTTTGATTTGAAGTTAACTATCAGAGTTGTGTAGTAAGCACAATATGACAATGTAGTTTGATTTGAAGTTAACTATCAGAGTTGTGTAGTAAGCACAATATGAGGGTGTATACTTTTTTTAAAGTAGGATTGGGAGTGTGAAAGAGTAATGTTTTAACTTGTCTTTTTTTGTGGTCTCACAGGTATCAGTTTGTTAGAATTAATAAACAAAATCTTAACTTATACTTGAACGTACTGGTTTTATTATTACACAACTGTATATAGTATATATATATATATTTTTTGTGTATATATATATCATCAAGTCATGCCAAATACATTTTTAAACAGAAAGATATTTCCCTTTTTTTCTTTGCCGTCTGGACACATCCGTGAAATATGTTAAAGAGACGACTAATTTACTTAATAAAATTTCTTCATGTTTTGTTCCAGTAAATATAAAAAAAATGAATTTAATTTTTCCTTTACTATCTCATCATTTGGTAAAATTTCATTTTTTAACAATTAACTCGCACTTTGGTTATACAATTTTAATGTTGTTGTCATGCAGACATCATGATCATGAGTACCAAAACTGTATTGTTGTCACTGGTCGTCGTCTAGTGTAATTAAACTTTTTGTTCGTTTTATATATATACAAGCCGGTATGTGCCCGGTCCTCCGAACCGGCTAAAAGTTATGTTTACATACACTCTAACTACTCAAGCAGTTATAATGAGATTGCCCGCACGACCTACGACACGCATTTAAACGTGAGGTAATTTTTTATTTTCCCGCTACAACATAAATTACCCGTTAAAATCATTACCCATTACCCATTATAACAGTTGAAAAGTTGCCCGCTATAAATTACGACGCAAATTAAAACGTGAATATATTTTGTTCTATTCATTGATAAAGAACATTCGACAGTACTTTTATTTTTTTTTAAATGATTGTTTGATATATTTTTTTACGACACACATTAAGTCGCAGACCTATTTTGTGTTGTTTTTGTTATTTGCTATTTATTTTTTTATTGTTGCTTTGGAAAAAAACTTAGAATTAATTTTTCTATTCAACATGTAAAACAACAACAAATGAAACCAATAAGAAACAAAGAAGAAACATTTTTTTTTAAAAATTGTGTTCAATGTAATCGCATAATGATATTTTACATACACTTTATCTAACCATGGAGTTATAATGAGATTGCCCGCTACACAGTTAATATATAAGGCAATTAATAAAACCTTGCCCGTTAAAAAGTTTATCGATGTTTACGTCACAAATTTAAATGTGAATGACATTTTTTACGCCCGCTACAACCGAATTGAACTGAAACGTTAAATATTTCCCTCTTGAAACAAATTGAAACGTGAAATATTGCCCTCTAGAAAGATTTTAATGCGTATAGGCTCGCTACAAACGAAATGAAAAAGCTAAAAGTTATGTTTACATACACTCTAACTACTCAAGCAGTTATAATGAGATTGCACGCAACAACTACAAAGTTTATATTTCGTATACGACACGAATTAAAATGTGAATATATTTTGTTCTATTCATTCATAAAATACATTAGCAAACATTGAAGCAAAGTTAATTTTAAATGAATACGCAAAATTTGATGTCATAACAAAAAGCCGGCTAGCTATCTCTGCGCAAACTTTGATGACGTCATCCTGAAAAAAATCTCAACGCCATCCTTTTTAAAAATTTTTTTAGCGCGATCGATCGAAAAACTATAAAAAGTTGGAGCGGCAATTTTAACATGAACCCAAAATGTGTCGTTTTATTTGTGTTTTTTGACCAAACTGACCACTGCGGTCATTTTAATTTTTTTAAAACCTTGACAGTGTTCACCGCCGTAACGCAAAGAATATTTGTAGCAAATTTCACGTTTTTATGTCCAGTATTTAAAAAGATTATGCGGTATGTACATACCCAGCCAGCCAGCCAGCCACATACATATTCCTTTTGAGATTTATATATGTATATATATATATATGATATATATATATTTATCCTGTATATTTGTCTTCCCCAGGGACTGGTGAGTCCGGTAAGAGTACCTTCATCAAACAGATGAGAATCATCCATGGCGCAGGCTATTCAGATGAGGATAAACGTAGCCATATCAAAATTGTCTATCAAAATATATTCATGGCCATGCATGCCATGATAAGGGCTATGGACACTCTAAATATTCAGTATATCAATCCAGCTAATCGGGTAAACAATTAAACACATAAAAACTATTTAGATCCTGCTTTAATCCAATATTTTTATATGTAACTTGAAAATTTGTTTTGTTAAAATGAATGTGTTAAATGGCTGTAGAGATAATTAAATTGGTCGCCACTTCTTTTAACTCTATTCTCTAAGGGTCACAAGTATTATCTTTATATTCACTTCACTAGCTAGTAAAACAAACTTCTGCTCTTATAGATATTATATCTGCAACTTCATTAAACATACTTAAAAACAAATACATCCAAGAAAGTCTAGCCTAAAATATTTACATTGAATGGTCATCTCTGAGGCAAGACCTGTGGACCCTACGTATTTTGTTGTCCCTTTAAAGACAAACCCATTATAATGATCCATTGAACAACTCAGAGAATTATGAACCCTGGCTTCCCCTATTTTACACCCATGGTTAAGAGTGGAACATAAATCACTTGCGCAATATCTGATTCCCATATAGTCATTATTACCGTACTGCTAAATGCTAAATGGCAGGTTTCACAAAATGGCCACCAAATGATGGAGATTTATTGTTTATTTAAAAAATAAAAATTGTTGATACAAAATGCTGTTTTTTTAACTTGTATGTGTTTATATGTCCATAAAGTATCAGCTGCATCAGTATTGTATGTTTTAATTATATTTTTGTGTTGTTTATATTAATTTAAACACCCTCCAACGTTACATAATCCACCGATCCCATTTCCCGATTTTTTGTATACATTTGAAAATCACTTACCAGGAATAAATAAAGCCGAAATATAACGTTTTTTAAATGTTCAACATTCATAAACATGTTAATTTTCCCTAGGCCACCATTAGAAGCACAAAAAAATGTTTATCCTTTGAAAAAAACGTGTTTTAAAAAGCCCTAATTTTTACGGCCTATCGGTGAATTTTTTCCGCCGCCGAGACTAAGTCTAAAACTAGATCTAAAATAAGATTTATCTATGTAATTTCGTAAAACTCTTTTAATTTTAACCAGAAATTTAATTCTTTTCATAAAAACAAAGTTTGTTTTAAATATTTAGCCGAAGAATTCATTTTATTAGTAAATAAATGAAAATCGTTTGGTACAAAAAAGGCTTCGGACTAGCAAAGATAACGTTCGCTGTCAAAACTAGATTCGAGATTACGGTCAACTTAAATGCACACGTGCGAATTTTATAACGTAAATCCGATCGGATAGCTTAAAAATTCCATTTGATGCACTTTTTGAGTTCGTAAAAAGAGGATTTTTATTTATTTTATTTTTTAACTCCTATCGGTGAGTAACGCGTGCTTTTTGGAACGTTCGATCGATGTCGAAAAAGTATTTTCTAAAACACTATTTACACATTTATTTTCCGATTTCCGACTATTTGTGTACTATCTACGGCAACAAAATACTATTATTTATAGTTTTAAACTAAATTTACGCAAACTATTGTGGTTTAAACGTTAAAAATCCTTTTTTTCGCTTTTAACACACACGCTTTTTTTACGTCCAATAAAGCCACGTTTTTTTCAAAATGGCGGCGACTTCGGTAGTTCTAGACTTTATGATGCCCGAGTGCGAAATCACGTTTTATTGTAAAAATAATAATAAAACACAACACAAACACTGATATATTTACGTTTTGTGAGTTTATTTGTCATAAAAGTATCAATTTCAACAATATTGTGTGTTTTAATGCTAGTTTGATGATGTTTAGTCCAACTCATTTTGTAGCCCCAGGAACTTTTTGATAGCGGGAATTTCCCGATTTTTAAATGATTAATTATAAAATATTGAAATATCAGCTGACTTTATAAGTGTCATATTTGGATTTCTGGGCTTTTAGGCTTTAAAATGACATATAATACTATACTATAGCTTAACATTATTTTTTTCAAAAAAAACGTAAAAAATGGGAACTCCTGAAAGTCTTATTGTGAAACCTGCCAAATGAGTTGTGCAGGGAATGGCCTGCAGTAATTAATAGAGTTGAAATTTACAGGGTTCTCACACAAAACAAAAACAAATCAAGGCCTGGATAGCCTGGAATATTGTCATTTTAGCCTGGAAAAATAGCCTATCAGCCTGGAAATTTATCTAAATCTATATTTATATTTAAATTTATTATAAAAATCAAGCTCAGACAAAAAACTCCAATCTCATTTTTATATGCCATAAACGCCCACTGACCGAGCCTGAGATTAATACCTCATTCACGCAATATTTAGATCACTTAGGGGAAGAGGCGTGTGACCATTTTCCAAATAACGTGTTCCAGCAGCCTGGAATTAGACTCTTATAGCCTTGAAATAGTCTGGAAACAACCTTGAATTTTTTTCAGAAAAAAAATGTGAGAACCCTGAATTTAGGACATTTGAAGAAAAGCATTAGAAAATTTTTTGCATGTTGCACACTGACCTACAAAAAACAACAACATATAAACCCACGATTGGCTCGTTATATTATTATTATTATTTTTTTGAGGAAGCCCTTGTTTGCACAATATTTAACGTTCTATATTTGTTGACAGGAAAATGGTAACATGATTCGCCAAATTGATTATGAGACAGTGACGACATTTGACAAGCCTTGTGTAGATGCCATTATAGCACTCTGGGCTGATGAAGGCATACAAGAGTGTTATGACCGTAGGCGTGAATATCAGCTAACAGATTCAGCAAAATAGTAGGTTTTTTTTTCTTTCTTATAGCATACCAAGATAACCTGAAGAAAAGGGTGTTCCTTTACTACATAAAAAGGAATCATGGTTGTGTAGTTATTGTTTTTTTTAAATTGAAATATCTGTCTAAATCATATTCATAAATAAATGCGATACTGGTTAATAGAAATGGATTCACTTATTTCTAGACATAGATAATGTTAATCTAATCTTTGCCTAGAAGATCAATACACTGAATATCTTATTATATAAATAATGTTAAATCTGATCTTTGACAAAGATCAATACACTGAATATCTTATTATATAAATAATGTTAAATCTAATCTTTGACAAAGATCAATACACTGAATATCTTATTATATAAATAATGTTAAATCTGATCTTTGACAAAGATCAATACACTGAATATCTTATTATATAAATAATGTTAAATCTAATCTTTGACAAAGATCAATACACTGAATATCTTATTATATAAATAATGTTAAATCTGATCTTTGACAAAGATCAATACACTGAATATCTTATTATATAAATAATGTTAAATCTGATCTTTGACAAAGATCAATACACTGAATATCTTATTATATAAATAATGTTAAATCTGATCTTTGACAAAGATCAATACACTGAATATCTTATTATATAAATAATGTTAAATCTGATCTTTGACAAAGATCAATAAACAGAAAATCTTATAGCAGTGCTGCCCATGTTTCTGAATCGCCATGATCGTTACTAGGTCGTTATGCGATTTGGCAGCTTGTGAACCCTTAGGGCCCACATAGCTAAACAAGCTGGAGAATAACTCCTGGCATGGTTAAAAAAAAGCTGGGATGGTCTGCCTGGGTAGGGGTCAGACTGAAGAAGTGTAAATCCTATTGAGTTGAATAGCTTTTCTCTTCTCTGGGGAAGCCCATAAATCTCAAGTTTACATCTCCTATAGTTGAAATGAAATTACCTTAGGAATGCATATAAGTACTCTTTCTTCCAGAGTGGCATTCTGGCATGGAATAGGTTGCCTGAACAAACCAGAAAAACCAGTAACTTAACATCATTTAAAACAATAATAAAAATGCAAGACTAGACTTGGACCACGGATGAGCGTAGGGCGCAGAAATCTTCTTTATATGAGTGTCTGTAATGTATAAGAAAAGAATGTTAAAAGCATCTAGGCATTGCATCCTGGCTGAAAATTTTCTTTTTTTTTTTTAGCTACTTAGGTGTGTTAACAGCTTCCTAAGCCTATTATAGTAATAGCAAAAAGTTATTTTTTAAAGTAAAGTATCCTGCTTAGTGAGCATTTAATGAGACATTGTGAAGTTATAGTGAGCATTTAATGAGACATTGTGAAGTTATATGTTTAATATAAGTCATTCATTCTATTATGAAATATGACAATCTCAAAAAATATCTTCTCTAGGGAGAATGAACCCACCAATTTAAACATCTGAATTGTGTCTTTAGTTTCGCTATTTAAGATTATCGTATACGTATGGAAAGAATGTTCTGTTTGATCCGAAGGTTACTTTACTTATGGAAAGAATATGTTTATATTTTTTAAATATGTTTCCTAATCAGCTTTCCAGCATTAAATAACTTGTGCTGTTTTGTTCTCTCTCCAAACTAACAGTTATCTAGATAGTGTTGAAAGAATCTCAAAGCCTGATTACTTACCTACATTGCAAGATATTTTGAGAGTAAGAGTTCCCACAACGGGTATCATCGAGTACCCTTTTGATCTGGATAGTATAATATTCAGGTATGTCTGTCCAAGTACTCACCCAGACAAGTGTTGTGTATGCTTTACCCCTCATGTCTGTCCAAGTACTCACCCAGACAAGTGTTGTGTATGCTTTACCCCTCATGTCTGTTCAAGTACTCACCCAGACAAGTGTTGTGTATGCTTTACCCTTCATGTCTGTCCAAGTACTCACCCAGACAAGTGTTGTGTATGCTTTACCCCTCATGTCGTATAGCTTTCTGAAGTGTGACGCTAGCTTGTGTTCTAAAATTCTATTCTACATGTAATTCCTAACAAAAGTTTTGTGTGTATGAGAAAAAAAAAAGATGAGATGAGAAGAAAATTGTGACATTGATAGATAAGATAAGCAACTTGATTTGTTGTAAATATAAAGAAAATTGTATTGTGACATTGATAGATAAGATAAGCAACTTGATTTGTTGTAAATATAAAGGATTTAGCAATTTTAAAATCTTAAAATCACTTTAAGTGAACTGTTGAAGTTAGAAAAAAGTAACTTTTCAAAATTAATAAAACTGACAAGAACAAGGAAGAAACTCTTTTCATACACCAGATTTTATCAATGCAATGGAGTAAAAAAAAACAACAGAAAATTTAGACACCCACCCATGCTTTTATACAGAAGGTAGTGGGACTTCTTTCTATAAAAAAAACATTAAAGAATTATATATATTGATGTTTAGATAATTGAACTAGGTTTGTTGTAATGTGATTGTTAGGAGCTTATATAGAAGCCTAGGAAAAACAAAATGAAATAATATTTGTCAGTTTAGAGACATGTATATAAGAATCACAATAGCATGATTAGAGTTCTTTAAAGAATATTGTTTGTAAAACATGTTTCAAACATTATAGAAATTTGAAATAAAAAAGCTACTAAAAATGTTTTTAACAATTTTTGCAAACACAGCTAAAAAAAAATGTCCAGAAATTTTTTTTTATAACTTTGGCACTTATTATTAATATCTATTTATACCGGTATGGGGTCTAGTTTGCCTCTTATATTTCTGAGACTGTTAAGAACTAGTAGAAACAACTAAATAAGATGAAGTCGATGCAGTAGCATCAACATAAGAAACTGATTATCTAATCCCAGGGTTCTCACTATTTGCCAATAACAAAAACATACAAACTATTTCTCAAATTTTTACTAACTAAAAATATACAATTCATGACTGTCGACACTCAACAAAACAGAAGATAAATACACGTATTTAGGACTCCTGGTTCCCAAAAAGAAAATTCCATTAAAATAAGATGAAAAGTTGTATTAAAAAGGGGTGGGGGGGGGGAAGGTCTAATGTATTTTATTTACAATTGTTGAATTTACTTAATTTACTGATAAGTGTAGAGAACGCAAACAAATTAACAATCATAGAGAAAAAAAACACATTAACATTAATAGAGAATATATATATTGACACATATAGAAAACAAGTAGCTATAGAGAAAACATGTTTATTGACAACAAATATAGAGAGCTCATATTGAAAAGTAAATGTACAGAGAAAACATCTAGGCTACATAAACAAATATGGAGAAAACATAAACTTATACTGCCTACATTGATGAGTATAGATTTATTGAGAAAACATGTGCATTGACAAATAGTCTATCACCTTGACAATTAGAGATATATCAAGATCGGACAAAGCGATATTTGTTCAGTCAGTGACTGTTGATGACCTACTCTTGTCAGATCACTTCCTTGTATCGCTAACTATAAATATGATTAAGCCTGTTGCTCAAAAGATAAAAATTCAGGCGAGGAATTTAAAGAGGATGGATATTAATTCTTTCCGTAAGGACCTGTCTGAGTCTAAGTTAGTGATGTCACCACCAGATGATGTGGAACAGCTAGTCCTCTTGTACAATCATACTCTCTCATCTCTGTTGGATACATACGCCCCAGTGACAGAAAAGTTTGTTAGAGACAGACCTGATTCCTTTTGGTTTACCCCCTCAGTTCGGAAAGCTAAGTTGGCCCGGCGTATAGCTGAGAAGCGCTGGAGAAGAAGTGGCAGCGAGGTGGACAAACAAATGTTTCGGAAGGCAAGAAACAAGTTTCCACAAGAAATCAGGCATGCGAAGTCTGAGCATGTTCAGGCTGTTCTAAAGGCTGCTGGCACCGACTCTCGCAAGATGTTTTCCGTGGTGAATGACCTTCTCGGGAAGAAATCGGCACCCCTTGTTTTGCCTGACCTGAGCAGCGAGCTAGCTGCTGCAACACTGTGCAGCTACTTCAATGACAAAGTTGAAACAATCAGACAAAGCTTTGGAGAACGTTGTGATTTGTCTGCAGTGGAAAATGTTTTTGTAGGCACCCCTCTAGAAGAACTATTTCCAGTTTCCCATGAGCAGCTGAGTCATCTCATCATGTCATCCAAACCTACCTATTCCATTGTCGATCCCATTCCAACCAAGATTGTGTTGGATTGTCTGAGTGTTCTGCTTCCTGTATTGGTACGCATTGTGAATAGTAGCCTTCAATCTGCAACAGTCCCACGCCTCTTTAAGGCTGCGGTCATAAAGCCCCTGCTTAAGAAAAATGGCATGGACCCAAATGATTGCAAGAGTTTTCGCCCTGTCTCTAATCTCTCCTATGTATCTAAACTTCTGGAGAGAGTTGTGTCTCAGCAGCTTGTACAGCATCTTAACAGTCATAACCTGCTTGATAAGTTTCAATCAGCCTTTCGACCTGGGCACAGCTGTGAGACAGCCTTACTCCGTGTCCTGAGTGATGTTCTTTGTAGTGCCGACCGAGGTGATCTGACACTCTTAGTCCTGCTGGATCTCAGTGCTGCCTTCGATGTAATTGACCATGAGCTTCTTCTGTCGAGGCTTCAAAATGAGGCGGGCATCTCTGGAACTGCACTTCGTTGGTTTAATTCCTATCTGGAGGACAGGACGCAGCGTGTTGTTGTTAATCAGGCCTCATCACGGGACACGCCTCTTACCTGTGGAGTACCACAGGGCTCGGTTTTAGGGCCTATCCTGTTCTCTTTGTACACTAGTCAGCTGGGCAGAATTGTTGAAAATCATGGAATTTCCCGGAAAACATTTGCCGACGACACAGAACTGTACAAGAGCTTCAAGCCTGATCCTTCTGCTTGCGGTGATGCTATTCGGGCTGTGGAAGACTGCTGTCTTACAGTAAAATCATGGATGGCAGCAAACAGACTCAAGTTAAATGATGAAAAGACAGAGGCAATTCTGTGTGGTTCTAACACCAGTCTCAGAAAGGTCGATATTGAATCAATCAAAGTTGGTGTCTCGGATATCCCCTTGTCCAACACTGTTAGAGACCTTGGGTTTTTTATTGACAATAACCTTACAATGGTTCCGCACATTGGTACTGTGGTAAGGGCTTGTTTCTTTCATCTACGCGCCCTGGGTCAGCTGCGTCCTCAACTTAATAAGAGAACAGCTAATGCCGTAGCAGTCTCTCTAATTCAATCACGGCTGGATTATTGTAATAGCTGTCTGTGGGGTCTGCCCCAGAACCAGCTCCAAAGACTCCAGAAAGTACAGAACACTGCGGCACGCATTGTATCAGGGATTAAGAAGTCGGACCACATAACCCCAGTTCTTAAAGATCTCCACTGGCTCCCTGTGACCAAGCGCATTGACCATAAAATTCTGTCACTTGCCTATAGCTGTATGGAAGGCACTGCCCCTCAATATCTTCAAGAACTTATTCCCAAGCATGTGTCCACTAAGGGGCTGCGCTCTTCATCACAGTCACTATTCAAAGTACCCAGTGTGGACGGTCATAAAAAGAAGTCATTTGGTGTACGCTCTTTCGAGTCAGCAGCGCCTTATTTATGGAATAAATTGCCTCAGACATTGAGGGATTCCAGAAAAAAAGAGTCATTCAAGAGAAGTTTAAAGACCTTCCTCTTCAACTAGGCGTATAGTTTTTTGTTTTGTTTTTAGCACATCCACGACTGAAACGTGGAACCAGAGCGCACTGAGCATGCTAACATAGCATGGATAGGCGCGCTATATAAATCATCATCATCATCATCATCATTAGAGAGAAAACAACTACTGTAAGGATTTAAAACTTATTAGGACCTAGAGACAACCTAATGTTATTACATTCTAATCATTAGGCCTACAAAAATTCTGACTTTAAAACCAAACATTACAGTCTAATTTTTCAATTAGGCCTAAGCCACATGTGAAAATGTAAAATGTTTTCAAATGAGATAGGCCTACAATTTTCTTCATCCCTCGTCCTCTTTTTAACTCATACCACCCGCCCTGCCAATAACTTAGCAATTAGTTGCAAAGAACTGCACTAAACTAAAAGTGTTTAAGTGACACTAGAAGGAATTTTTACTTATTTACTTTTATTTCTTTAAATACTTCCAGTAACTTCCTAAAGATTTTAGATTTAGCCAAACTTTTTTCTGTCTTGACTATTTATCTAATTCTAATCTGATAGTTTTGCATTGAATGTTTCTTACAACATTATCGAAGAATAAATAAATACAGCTTAGAATGTAAACTTAGGCTAGGGCTCAGGTTATAGATCTGGACCTAATGAATTCGAACATGAAAAAACAGGGAAGTCACACATTCTTTTGACACAAATAATATTTTTAGGGTGGGTTCGTTTTGTGTGGAGTTCAGTACGACACTAGAGTATCAGGCCCAACTATACAGCACAGTAAACATGTAATATAATAATTGTGACATTGGTGTATAAAATTCATTGATTAAATCCAATAATTTTTGTCAGACCTCTCCTCATGTGTCAAATGTCAGGAATGTTTTTTTTACCCTTTGCTCTGTGTGCATATTCATACTTTGGTAATAGATGTAACCCATTGTATCACTATTTTTCTTTCTATTTAGCATGGAGGTAATCATAAACAAAATACTTTTATTTATGTTTCATTTAATATTCATCTGCAAACAGTTTATAAAATCATTGTTTCATCTAATTTTGTTGTAATTAATTTACAGTTAACCCATTTTGTTTCCTTGTTTTTTCTGTTTGTTTCTTTGTTATTTCATTTAAAATTTTACAGGCAAACATTTATTACTATAACACTTATATAGGGTTTTAAAACACCTTTTGTCTCTCCATTGAAATTTCTGGGGCATCACACTGAACAAACTGTAGTAGTTTGAAGTTTCAGTCATCACACTGAACAAACTGTAGTAGTTTGAAGTTTCAGTCATCACACTGAACAAACTGTAGTAGTTTGAAGTTTCAGTCATCACACTTGAACAAACTGTAGTAGTTTGAAGTTTCAGTCATCACACTTGAACAAACTGTAGTAGTTTGAAGTTTCAGTCATCACACTGAACAAACTGTAGTAGTTTGAAGTTTCAGTCATCACACTGAACAAACTGTAGTAGTTTGAAGTTTCAGTCATCACACTGAACAAACTGTAGTAGTTTGAAGTTTCAGTCATCACACTGAACAAACTGTAGTAGTTTGAAGTTTCAGTCATCACACTGAACAAACTGTAGTAGTTTGAAGTTTCAGTCATCACACTTGAACAAACTGTAGTAGTTTGAAGTTTCAGTCATCACACTTGAACAAACTGTAGTAGTTTGAAGTTTCAGTCATCACACTTGAACAAACTGTAGTAGTTTGAAGTTTCAGTCATCACACTGAACAAACTGTAGTAGTTTGAAGTTTCAGTCATCACACTTGAACAAACTGTAGTAGTTTGAAGTTTCAGTCATCACACTGAACAAACTGTAGTAGTTTAAAGTTTCAGTCATCACACTGAACAAACTGTAGTAGTTTGAAGTTTCAGTCATCACACTGAACAAACTGTAGTAGTTTGAAGTTTCAGTCATCACACTGAACAAACTGTAGTAGTTTGAAGTTTCAGTCATCAGACAAAAGTCTTTAATCGTTTTACTTTCAAGTTTTTTTGTGTTCAATAGTTAGCTAATTATTTTACACTTAGGGAGTGTAAATCTGCTCACAGTTGATTTATAGTAAAACCTTGATTTAATGGAACAAGAGTAAATTTCCTTTCTATTTAACTGACAAACTTTTGGACATGATTTTTATAAATGTATACTAACCAGTACTTATAATTTGAGCTAGAAATTTTGTACTATCAATTGGTTTTAATTTAAATAATCAACCTTTTATGTTACAAATTAAGGAAACATAATTTTAATAGAATCTTTTGAATTTATTTTATAAGCATTGAAGCAAAAACTTAACAATCCATTATATACAATTTATATCAAATTGTAACAGTACGAATGAAAAAAAATGTTTGTACTATACTTTTTTTCTTATGAGCTTTTACTGTAATTTAAATTTATTTTAAGGTATTTTTAATTCTCTAGAAAAAAGAGAACACGTTTTTTTCTAATACTTTTAAAGAATCTATTGTTATGCTGGGTATTATTATAAATGCAGTAAGTTAAGACATTGACAACAATGCCTATTTTGACTGATTCATTAAGAATATTTAAATAGCATTAGAACTGTTTATATATCTGAGTAGTGTTGAAGGAACCAATCCTATTGGTTATAGCTCTATATCTTTTGATGTTATAAAATATATATATACTTATTTAGCCTAGAGAATTAATCATTAGAGAAGTCCTTGCAATATCTCTGGCCATAATCATAAGGAATATAAGAGTCCAATAAATTTTTTTTGTTTCACATACTTATAAAAAGTTTACGTTGGATACCAAAGAATCATAACTCAAGTGTTTTCTAGTTTTACGTTGGACACCAAAGAATCATAACTCAAGTGTTTTCTAGGTGACATTAAGCGGCTGGGCATTGTTCTGGTCACACAATCTATGTTTGTATAATTCTATCAATCATAAAAATCAAAATTGTAAATTTTGGAGTTACATGCCTCTGTGTTTTGAATTTAACCCAGTCAACATCATTTAAAACATTAATAAAAATGCAAGACTAGACTCGGACCACGGATGAGCGTAGGAAGCAATAATCTTCTTTATAGAAGGAGCGTCTGTAATGTATAAGATAAGATAATATGTTAGGATTTTATCAATCAAAAATATTACAATGAATTGTTATCATTACTGACAGTTATTGAGTTAAAAATTATTTGTTTTATTAAATGTTCTTTGTTGTTTTGAGTTAAAGTTGAGATAAATAACTTTAGAGTAGTCTCCTCCTGGATTATCTGGTGCAGCTATATTTAGAATATTTGTCTTAATAGATTTATTTCTTAGTAATTATTAAAAGCCACAAGCTTTGTAATTAACTTGTTAGTATAGTTCAACTTTTTAAAGTTTTTAATAGCACACCATTTACTAAATTATGTTCTTGATGTTCAACAAACTTAATACAATTAATTTAAAAAAATGCTTTCATTATTTTGATTTTCATCCTATATTATGCTGCATTAATTTATCATGGCTCAATCTATAAATGCTCCAGGGATTTTTTGTTAGCTTTATACAAATTATTGTATTATAATTTGTTTTGTTCTAAATTTTGCAGAATGGTGGACGTAGGAGGTCAGAGGTCAGAACGCAGAAAATGGATCCACTGTTTTGAAAATGTAACGTCCATTATGTTTTTAGTCGCCTTAAGTGAATATGATCAGGTCTTGGTTGAATCGGATAATGAGGTAAGTCTTGTTTTTAATTGCAAGCAAGGGAATTCAATATAAAATTTGAGGAAATTGTTCCAAATGAAGTTTGTGTAGTCTTTGAAACATTTCGATTTAGTTTTTGTTAAAGCTTATACGTAGTAAAAAGCTAGTCAGTAAAAAATGGAAACCAGTACAGTCGAACCCACTTATCTCGACCTCGGTTAACTCGCCAACCCTATTAAGTCGATGTTTTTGAAATGGAACCGCCAAATTCTTTCTTTGTCTTAGCATTTTCTCATCGGTTATGTCGCCGAACCCTAATATCTCGAGCACAAAATAGGGCCAAATTTGCCATTTTACATTGGTTATCTCGATCCCCATGACCAATCGCCAGCTTTTGAAAATGTTAGTTATCGATGCCACTTCACCATCTCACTACCATATTTTTCGCGTATATAAGACGTACATATCATTAAACTCCACAAGTCTCTCTCTCCTCTCTCTTCGCTTTGTCAGCCAGCGTTGTGGTTGGAACAAAGTAGGCCTATGCGTTACAAAAAGATTTCTCGCGTTCTCTGTGTTAGGCCTATTTGTAAATAAACAGCAGTTGATGATTTTAAAAAACTTTATTGTAGACTATTGTAGTCTAATTTTTTACGCCACTAAATGATCCAACCTGCATTAGATAATAAAAATACTAGACTTGGCACTGTTCGTTAAAAAATTGCAAGTAGCGGTTGTACCTAACGAAAAGGAAATAACTCAATATTGCAAAGTAGCTAGTCTAGGCCTAGACTTAGGCTAGACTATGCCTATTATCTTGTCGGGCTTTGATGCCGGATGATAAATTGTCGAATGTAGGCCTATAATTATTATATCTAGTTAGGAAAACCTCAAAAAACGCGTGCATGTACATTCTCATTTATTAGCTCACATCATGTTTTGCCGCTGTATTGTTTTTCGTTTATCTTGATCATCGGTTATCTCAATGCTTTTTGGCAACAAATTGGCCGGCGACATAACCAGGTTTACACTGTATTTATTTATTAAGCTAGCTTTTTTAGAGACACTTTAAATTTTGTAAATGCTACTGCTAATTTTAGGAAATTTTTTTCTGGATTTTAGAAAAAAAGATTTTGAAATACTATTTGTGGATGTTATTATTTCATTTGTTGCACAAAGCACTTTCATGATTTTGATAATGAATGGAAATTACAGGTGTAGTTTTATAAGTAATATCTCTATTTTGTTATCTTTTTTTTTTACTTGTATAACAAAAAGTTTGTTGATTTCTATCTCGCCAGAACCGTATGGAAGAATCCAAAGCCTTGTTTAGAACAATTATCACATACCCGTGGTTCCAGAACTCATCTGTCATACTTTTTCTTAACAAGAAAGACCTCTTGGAGGAGAAGATTATGCACTCCCATCTTGTAGACTATTTCCCTGAATTTGATGGTAAATTCAAGTCAATGTTTTGTCATGCTAAAAAAATATTACTCTTAACAAATTTTTTTTAACAAATTTCTTAAACAAAGTTTATTTATTGTTAAAAATAATCTTTATTTGTCATGCAGGGTTCATTGGAAAAGTTTGGGAAAAGTGGCAATAGTTGGTTGTGATAAATGTGTTATAATGTTAAGTTACTTTCGCTAACAAAATGTGTTTTTGTTTTTAAAGAAAATTTAAGCTGTAGGCGACGCTAACAGATTCTTAATGATTTACATAAATATTGAATAATGAACTGTATTATTATTATCTTTACAGGTCCAAAGAAAATTTAAGCTGTAGGAGACGCTAACAGATTCTTAATGATTTAGATAAATATTGAATAATGAACTGTATTATTATTGTCTTTACAGGTCCAAAGAAGGAAGCAAGCACTGCTAGAGAATTCATTCTTAAAATGTTTGTAGAACTAAACCCTGATCCTGACAAGATCATCTACTCTCATTTCACTTGTGCCACAGGTAGACAAATAGTTTTTGACTCATTTCTCTGTTTCTCTTCTTGTTTTGCTCTTTAAGTTTAACTCATTTGCTACTAACCTACTTTCCAAAGACACCCGGGAAAGTACTAGCCAAAGGGAAGGAACTCCGTATTAAATTTAATAAATTTTTTTAAATATTTTTTTTAAATAATTAAATATTCCCCAAAGTGAATACAAATTACATCATAAAATAGATAAATATCTTAGCTTTCTGTAAAAGTATACTTTTATACATAAAAAATGCCAAATTATCGGTAGAATCATTCGCTGAGTGTTGAGACCCTATGATTTGGCTAAATATTTTCTCTAGGCCTAGCGTCAAAGTCCGATAAAGTATAATAAAGCCCAAAAATCGAGTTGAAATGGAAATTTATCTAAGTCTATATCTGCAGCATCCTTATTATCAGAACTGTTGTTAAATGTTATATTCGGATGTATAGAGCTATCGATTAATAAAGTAAAAAATGAAAGACGAAGGCTATAAAAAAAGTTTTACAAGACGAAAGGCAAGCGAAATTAGATAAAAACATCCGGTTTTTATTAACGAAACAGACTATATTCCTACTTTTTAAAAGCCGTGTTTGCAGTAAAATAAAACCCCAGAACGCATGTCGAAAAAAAATCAAGAAACGACAAGGTTAGTCACACACGTGGCGGCCGCGTTTGGGCGCATTAGTACGGAGGGGGGTATGTCGCATTCAGTCGCGGTAGTAGCAAATGAGTTAAGAAAGACTAGACAATGATTAGATTAACGCAGTTGTGGAAACCATGAAAGCATTTTTGAAAAAAAATCCTTTCCAAATTATGCATGTGGCTATTAATCCTTTGAACTGTTAGTCTCTGGTCCTCAAATTTTCTTTCCCCTGGTCTCTTTAGGAGAATCAACACAAAACAGATACTGAGTTAAACATAAGACATTGATTAATTTTTGCTGCAATTTCTTCTATTAATTATAAATGTAACAATAAGTTAATTGACTTAATTTCTACCTAGTGTACCAGTCCTAGTTTTATTACGTTTAGTCTTAAGTAACTTTGGCAATATGCACGAACCTGCAATTTGTATTATCAAGGGGACAAATACAGATCTGGAGTTAAACATAAGACATTGATTAATTTTTGCTGCAATTTCTTCTAATAATTATAAATGTAACAATAAGTTAATTGACTTAATTTCTACCTAGTGTACCAGTCCTAGTTTTATTACGTTTAGTCTTAAGTAACTTTGGCAATATGCATGAACCTGCAATTTGTATTATCAAGGGGACAAATACAGATCTGGAGTTAAACATAAGACATTGATTAATTTTTGCTGCAATTTCTTCTAATAATTATAAATGTAACAATAAGTTAATTGACTTAATTTCTACCTAGTGTACCAGTCCTAGTTTTATTACGTTTAGTCTTAAGTAACTTTGGCAATATGCATGAACCTGCAATACAGATCTGGACTCTTGTTTCTTTATTATCCAAAGCACCTGTTTTGTCCCTTGAATTTAATTTACTGTGTCGATACTATGTTAATTGAAATCTAATTCATCCTAATTTATTCATTTAGAAAATAATTTAGCACTTGTACAACCCGTAAAAAGAAGGCCAAGTTTGTAGTTTAACATTCAGGGTTTCTTTTCATTGTAAAACGTATCTAAAATACTAAGGCAAATATTAAACAAACTGGTGCCCCTATTCTGTTGCATTGTTAAGGGCAGCATTTACTGCATGTTTTTACATTGGAATGGTCAGTGTGTCAGACCTAAACAAAGGGGTATGGCAAGTTTGGGTTGTTTATGTTTTGGGAAAAATAGCAAACACTGGTTCAAAATGTTAAGTAATTAAAATTTTGGCTTTTTTTTCACCTTTGAAAAAAAACATTAAGACATCAGTAACTTGAATCTTATTGTGAAGAGACTAATATATTGACCAAGTTTTTTAGGCAGCCTGCCTACCGTCCCGGAATTTCCGTATTTGTCCCGTAAATAAATAAATATTAACATCGGATCCGGAAAATAAGGAAATTTTTTTCGCGTCCGTATAAAAAAAAGAAATCTGTAACACAATTTCAGAGTGTGCATGTGTAAAAAATAAAGACGACTGTAGTCGAAGTCACAGCAGACGATGATGACGTAGCCTTCCGAGTGTTGCCGAACACAGACATGCCTACCGTTCCGGATTTTCCGGAACCGTTCCGTAAAATGGCAGAAAATTACCCCCCGTTCCGCAATTCCGCATTAGACCAGTTTGTTCCGCAAAATCGGCGTCTCCGAAAATGCCGACATTTTATTTAGGAAAGTAATAACGCGAAATAAACAAAAGGCGTTTGCCTACTTTTGTTTTCTTCATGTCACTTCCGTTTTAATGTATACTATTTCCTATTTATTTTTGGTCGAGAGTGCATAAGCGTAGGGCTTCGCGGCACTGCCGACTACTTGTCGAATAATTTTAGGGACACTAAAACTAAACTAATCATTGCTAGCCAAAACAAAATGTTACCTTCTAGATCTGGTAACTTAATAAAAGTAGTTGCTAAATTAAAATTCAAAATAAAGTAAAGTATTTTTTCCCTACTGACCTATTGCTTTAAATCGGTCGGCTAGTAAAACTAAAACTGATGTTGGTGTAATTAGAACAGACATAGTGATACTAGTTTAAGTGGCTAGTCACGCCTAGTGCATTTAGCTAGGCCTATTCAATCCTATTGTAATAAATTTGCTTAAGCGTAAAGTGGCATAGACCTTAAGACTTAGGCCTAGGCTTATGAATTTACTTTATTTCAGACATGCCTACCGTTCCGCTTTTGGCGTATTTGTTCCGCTTTTTGATTAAAAAACACACTTTGTTACGCCGTTAAGCTTTTTACTAGTTTTGTTACGCCAAATTGGAAAGTTTGGGTTTTTCATGTGTTGAAATATAGTCCGGGTCTAGGTTGATAAATCAAAGGGATAAATAAGGTCACAATGATATAATTATTATTACTTGGGTTTTCTGGGTTTTTTAAAAGACATATTCTAGTCTTTTCTAACGGATATCCCCTTGTCCAACACTGTTAGAGACCTTGGGTTTTTTATTGACAATGAGCTTACAATGGTTCCGCACATTGGTACTGTGGTAAGGGCTTGTTTCTTTCATCTACGCGCCCTGGGTCAGCTGCGTCCTCAACTTAATAAGAGAACAGCTAATGCCGTAGCAGTCTCTCTAATTCAATCACGGCTGGATTATTGTAATAGCTGTCTGTGGGGTCTGCCCCAGAACCAGCTCCAAAGACTCCAGAAAGTACAGAACACTGCGGCACGCATTGTATCAGGGATTAAGAAGTCGGACCACATAACCCCAGTTCTTAAAGATCTCCACTGGCTCCCTGTGACCAAGCGCATTGACCATAAAATTCTGTCACTTGCCTATAGCTGTATGGAAGGCACTGCCCCTCACTATCTTCAAGAACTTGTTCCCAAGCATGTGTCCACTAAGGGGCTGCGCTCTTCATCACAGTCACTACTCAAAGTACCCAGTGTGGACGGTCATAAAAAGAAGTCATTTGGTGTACGCTCTTTCGAGTCAGCAGCGCCTTATTTATGGAATAAATTGCCTCAGACATTGAGGGATTCCAGAAAAAAAGAGCCTTTCAAGAGAAGTTTAAAGACCTTCCTCTTCAACTAGGCGTATAGTTTTTTGTTTTGTTTTTAGCACATCCACAACTGAAACCAGAGCGCACTGAGCATGCTAACATAGCATGGATAGGCGCGCTATATAAATCATCATCATCAACGTTTGTTTTTTTGCGGTATTACACGTGTTTGGCAATGAATCTTATTTTCCTTTACTGTATTGCTAAGATTGTGAAAATGTCTAAACGTCCTGGCTCAGAAAGTTTAAATCTGATTAGTTCAAACTGTAAAAAACAGACAGTTTTATAGGAAGGAATATTCAGAGGAGTTTATTCAGCAAAGAAAAACGTGGATTTAGGCCTAATGTTCTTTGTACTAAGCTCTTAGGTCTTAGATCTAGATCGATTGTGAACTGTCTGTAAAACGTAGGCCTACCTACATTTTAAATAGACAAATAGTAAATAGATGGGTATGTTCCTCTCTTTTTTTGTTATAAAAGATTGTTACATAAAGGGTGTTCCGCTTTTTTGTTGAAAAATCCTCTTTTTCATCAAGATTGTTCCTCTTTTTAGTCCTTAGGGGTAGGCATGTCTGTTAGTTAGTTTTACCAATATCAAGCATTTAAGTTGATACTCAATTAGGCTACATTACTACATTGACCTTATTAGTTAAGAATATAGATAGGCCCTAGCTGGTTAGACATACTCATACTGACTAATTTGAATTGAACCACTTTCTGAGTTTTTGTCCTAGGCCTTAGACTTAGTAGATTGAAAGGTTTATTTAAAAAAAAAACACAGCATTTTTATTATTGAGTAATAGCTTTAAATCATATAGGCCTATACAGTACAGCTACATAAAAAGTCACTGTTTTTCATTTTGATAAAATAATAGGTTTATAATAATATTATTTAGCTTATATATTGGCTCGAAAATGCTTCCTCCGCGCTTATGTTCCTCATTTTGGTCCCATGTTCCTCATTTTTACCTTGGGTGTTCCTCATTTTGATATGTGGAGGTAGGCATGTCTGCGAACAGCTGTTTGAGCCACACTACGCATGCGCATAGAAAAGCTTTCGATTAAAAATGGCGTCAAAACGTAAACAGTTACACGAGACCGATGATGAATTTATTTTCATAAAAAAATGTAGCGATTTAAAAAATAACCTGAAATAAAAAACAACAACAATGAATCTCTAGGCCTACCAATGCAATGCCATATGAATGATTACCCAATGACCGGTTATCGCATTTGTAAAACAATACAATTTTGCGAGACATCAAGTAGGCCCAGACTAGATCTAATATTTTCTTGAAAACCGACACATTTTTTAGCTCTAGGCCCTAGGCCTACATCTCTGAACTATAAATTTAAACGCATATTATTCTTTTTTATACTGACCATTGAAAAACTAAATAGGATTAGGCCTACTACAATACTAAGGGAAAAAAAATATTTTTTTTTCCAAAATAACTACGGAAAATATTTATTAAAAAATACATAGTCTAGTACATGTACATAGGATAGACCTAGCCTATAGCATAAGCATAGCCTATCACAGTGATGGCAAACCTTTTTGAGGCAGCGTGCCCAAAGTACAATACAAGACCAACTTTTTTTCTTTCAACGTGCCAACACAGCAATTAAAACCAAATACCATAACTTAGCTGTTCAAATACCATAACTTAGCTGTTCCATTTTGGGTAATTGCTCGAGTGCCCACAGAAATGGCCCTGCGTGCCAACTGTGACACGCGTGCCATAGGTTCGCCATCGCTGGCCTATCATGTTACTCACAATTATCTAGTAGCAGTACTAGGTTAGGTATGGGAGTATATGCCATATACGGTATCAATATGTTTAGGCCTGCTACTATCATTTTTAGTAGGCCTACTAGTTACTATTACTATTTAAGCTTTCTATTAGCCTACAATATTTAGCTTTATAACTGGGCCTATTGTTTTTCTTTAAAGTTAAATACAGAAAGTACTATTAATTAAAACTTTAATTACATTAGTAACCAACAATACTAGTTATATTCCTTCTAATCAAAAATAAATAACATGTACGCGCCCCCCCCCCCCCCCCCCCCTCGGAATATGCAAAATGTCCCTGAAGTTTGAAATCACGGGTAGGCAGGGCTGTTTAGGCCTACGTCGAGACCATTATTGATTCTTTCAATATTTTTAAGCAAACCCATTGAGTTTTTTCAAGGTGTAAAAGAAAAGAAAAAAAAACTTGTTTGATCTTTAGAATATGCCTTAATAATTATTCAATGTATTTGTTAACGTAAATGATAGTCTGATTTCTTGAAGCTAACAAGTGGTTTTTGTTTATTCCTTTTTTTAGAGTGAAAATCTTAGCAAAAGGATTTTAAATTACAGGAATAAAAAATCTATATATGATTGATTGACATTTAGGCTGTTACATGGCTTGAGACAAAAGTTCAATACTTAAATCGGAAAAGTCCTCCAAAAGAAATTTTATATCACATATACTGCGCAATTAGTTAATTTTATACAAATTTGAAAACATTAATTGTTTTTATAAATAAATTTATGATGAATTGTGTAAAGCATTTAAACTGGAGCACTATGCAAAACATATTCAGAGTGATGTTTCTTCAAAAATGCTTTCAAAAAATGAGTTCCTCAGGCCTTCTAGGATTTCCTGGGCTGCAAAAGCTTTTGTTTCTTATTTTTTATATACAATATATATTTAAAAAAATTATTATTCTATGTAAGGAAAATTGTAAAAAATAGTATATCACTAATAAAACGGGGCAAAATCTCACGCAAATAGTTAAAGTAGGCCTACAAGGCAATTAGGTTTGGGTTAGCATAATATAGTAACTGGTCCAGTCTGGCCATTGATCTGTAAAGCAGGCTCACAAATTACAGAGTACACTGAATAATTTCAATAGGGCATTGTTCTAGACGCCTTAAATTTGGAATCCTCATTTTAGATACTGTGTTCCTTATTTCTTTCTTGGGTGTTCTTAATTTTTTATTAGCTGGGGTAAGCACGCCTGGATCTGGATTTTACTGTAGCAAAAGACAAGCTCATAAAATCTAGAATTAGAGCATAAACAACCCTGATGACTGCACTAACACATTTTTCTTCTTTCTGCAACAGATACAGAGAATATAAGGTTCGTGTTTGCAGCAGTAAAGGATACCATTCTGCAACTGAACTTGAAAGAATACAATTTGGTTTGAGCAAGGGGGAAAAGAACCGCCCCCCTCCTCTCCCCCTCTCCCACATGTGCATACTTGGTGTCCTATGGTCCCCACTTGTTGCCATCATCACATCACACCCACTGGCCTGTATCTCTCTGACTCCCCCTCCCTCCTTTCACATTGCACCTCATCCAAAGAAAGTCTGCCATGCCATCTGAGAAGAATTATTATATGTGTGTATTAGACAACAACAAAAAAATGAAATGGTTGGAACAAGAAAACAAGAAGAAAAAACAACTCTATTTTACCCAGAGTCCACTGCTCAACATCAAGGTTAACCATGAAGGTCAAGGCTGAGTGTTTGTTCTGTGTATTTTTTTATGTTTTGGTGTGTTCTTCTATTTCCTGCACAAGTTTCACAGTGCTTTCTGGAATTTGAACAGAATTTGCTGGGTTTTATTTCTATAAAGACGGCAAATGTTATGGCTATTATTTACATTTATTTTGTAGGAAGAAAGCTATTTTTTTTCCTTGACATGCTTTATAATAGAAATGTGACTTTTCTCTGTGTATAAATTGTATGAAGTTTTGAAGACTTCAACTAGAGTATTTTAAAAAAAAACTTTTCTTTTTGTCTAAATATTTATGCTGCACTGTTCAGAAAGCATGGATCAGTTTATGCTGCAGATGTTGGGAGACTTTGTGCCGCGGTTGTTGGGGCTGTGTGGGTAGCGTGTGCTGCGGCTGTTTGTGACAGCGTGGATAGCTGCTGCTGTTAGGGACACCGTTTGATTGTTTGCGCTGCAGCTGTTTGTTGTGGGACTGAGTGGATCATTCATGCTTTGCTGTTCAGGAGGCCAGCGTCCACTCACTCAAATGCTTAGCTTTCTTCTGATGTTTGTTTGCTTGGGGGATCATTGTAAGTGTATCTGTCAACTTGGCCAATGGAAACTTGGCTTTAAGGAATAGTTTTACTTTATGATTTAAAGGTTTTGAAATGTGAAAGGGGATTGTGAGCACAGCAAAGCAAAAAAAAAGAAAATGACCAAAAAAACCAGGAAGAAGAAAAAGAAAACAAACATAAACTTTTTGAGTGCTAGTAAAAAAAAACACAAATTACTGGCAAGGAATAAATCGTTCTGTGGTGGTCTCTTTTGTGTGTGTGTGCTCATCATCATATGGTGTTTTAATGTGACTGCATGGTGTTTTTATGTGACTGAGTGGTGTTTTGATGTGACTGAGTGGTGTTTTGATGTGACTGAGTGGTGTTTTGATGTGACTGAGTGGTGTTTTGATGTGACTGAGTGGTGTTTTGATGTGACTGAGTGGTGTTTTGATGTGACTGAGTGGTGTTTTGATGTGACTGAGTGGTGTTTTGATGTGACTGAGTGGTGTTTTGATGTGACTGAGTGGTGTTTTGATGTGACTGAGTGGTGTTTTGATGTGACTGAGTGGTGTTTTGATGTGACTGTGTTTTTTTTTTTTTAAACGAGTCTGCTTGAGAAATGAAAGGAGGGTTCACTCACCAACAAAATGTTTTTTTTTGTCCATTATACTTTTGTCATGAAACTATATATATATAAATAATATATATATACACACAATTTGTTTATCATTGAAATTTCTACATCTGTCCGTTTTATATGCATCTGTAACTTCTGAGGCCTGGAAATATTTTTTTTACGTGACACAATTCATGGACCCAAGGCTTTAAAAATTATCTACAGAAAAAATAGTTCAACAGTCTTAAAGTTTATTTCAGTTGTACGCGTTTCTTTTGTGTGGGTCTGTGTTATTTGTATTTCCAAATATGGGTGGACTTTTGTTTTCCTGTTGCTTGAGCTATTTTTTTTTCTTGTTTTTTTTTGTTTGTTGTTAATGTTAGTTACACTGTTTGGCTGTTTTATTATGGATGAATGGTCCACAAGCTCACCTTTTTTTTGTTTTAGAGCACTGCATGGATGGATCTGCTGTAGACTTGAGATGACATGCCTGACGGGTATGTGATGTGGTTTCACACTCTCTCTTTTTCATCACTTTCTCTACACAAAGATAATATTTTAGTAGTCCACTTGCAAAAAGTGTTAAGTCACTTTTGTTTTAAAATTGAGTTATCCCATCCCCTCTGTCTCAAAAATATGTGTTTATTGCTATGTTGATATTTAGCTCAACTTAAAAAAAATATTTAAGTACTCTAATTTGTTTGATAGAAAATATCATGCCCCTGTCAAAAGATGATAAATTGCTATGTAAAAATTTGATGTCTGTAAAATGAATTTTTGTTGATTCAGCACCTTTTGCAAGTGGACTACCCAATTTAAAGAAAAAAAACAACATTCACACTTACAATGTAAGGTTTGATACATTAAATCTACTTGTACATGATTTTACTATCCTGTTGTAGGGAATACTTAAGAAATGTTCCCATGTTTTTAAATTTATTATTCAATTGAATAGGTGCTAAGGTTGGGGCTCAGGTTTAAGAACAGTTTTTGTGGGGGGGGGTTTTTCAGATAGAATTTTGGTGCCATTTCTAGTAATAGGAACACTTCTTAAGTATTCCCTTATTCTTTAGTTTGTTTGCATGAACGTTGTTGATTAAATGCTGGTGGTGGCTGAATTGGGCTGCAGTGTTTGAAGATGGGCCTCCCTGGACTTGTGGGGTTGGGGTGGGGCTGCATGTTCTTGAACACTGTAGAGAATAACTCTTGAAATGCCATACAATGAAGAGAGCTTGTGTCCCAAATCACCCAGAATGGTTTTTTGTTCATTTAGTCTGGGAAGACTTTGAACTGTAATAATAATTATATATATATATATATACTTTTTTTTTTTTTACCAAGACATGAGATAATCAAAGTATATTTTTGTTTGTATGTTGCACATTTATGAATTACAACTTGCCAGTTGTGTGTTTTCAGTGCTGGGGGAAAAAAGTGATTTTGTTAACAAGTTAGAGCTGAGTGCTTATTGTGGAGTGTGTATATGAGTGTTCATCTGTGTACGTGCTCTGATTATATATAGTTTTGAAAAGTGTACTTTTTTAAAACTGGCTACTTTTTTTGTGGCTGAAATTATTATTATTATTTTTTTTAAACAAAGAAATGGTGTCAAACAATTTTTTTTTAACCAACATTTATTCCATAACATTTATTTTAAAAATGATGTTACTAGAGTTGCACGCCCATCACATAGAATTATGGTATTTATTAAGTTTGTATTGTACAAGGAGTGCTCTAGCTTGTCTGCCCTTTTAAAGTTGCATTAGAAATTGTTCAGACCTCTTTGGCAAGAATCATTACCCAACAATGTCCCAAAAGTTGCGCGTGTTTGCTTCTAAATAAAAAGCTGCTTTCTCACAGATTGTATCAGGTGTGTATGATCACAGCTGTGTCCTAGCACAGATTGTATTGGGTGTGTATGATCACAGCTGTGTCCTAGCACAGATTGTATTGGGTGTGTATGATCACAGCTGTGTCCTAGCACAGATTGTATTGGGTGTGTATGATCACAGCTGTGTCCTAGCACAGATTGTATCAGGTGTGTATGATCACAGCTGTGTCCTAGCACAGATTGTATCAGGTGTGTATGATCACAGCTGTGTCCTAGCACAGATTGTATCAGGTGTGTATGATCACAGCTGTGTCCTAGCACAGATTGTATTGGGTGTGTATGATCACAGCTGTGTCCTAGCACAGATTGTATCAGGTGTGTATGATCACAGCTGTGTCCTAGCACTGATTGTATCGGGTGTGTTTGATCACAGCTGTGTCCTAGCACAGATTGTATCAGGTGTGTATGATCACAGCTGTGTCCTAGCACTGATTGTATCGGGTGTGTTTGATCACAGCTGTGTCCTAGCACAGATTGTATCGGGTGTGTATGATCACAGCTGTGTCCTAGCACTGATTGTATCGGGTGTGTATGATCACAGCTGTGTCCTAGCACTGATTGTATCGGGTGTGTATGATCACACCTGTGTCCTAGCACAGATTGTATCAGATGTGTATGATCACAGCTGTGTCCTAGCACTGATTGTATCGGGTGTGTATGATCACACCTGTGTCCTAGCACTGATTGTATCGGGTGTGTATGATCACAGCTGTGTCCTAGCACTGATTGTATTGGGTGTGTATGATCACAGCTGTGTCCTAGCACTGATTGTATTGGGTGTGTATGATCACAGCTGTGTCCTAGCACTGATTGTATTGGGTGTGTATGATCACAGTTGTGTCCTAGCAAGGGGGGCAAGAAGGAAGCAAACTAGCCAATGCCCCCGCCCCACACAAGTCCCACCCAGTAGAGTAGTGTACCTTGGGTTGACAAGTGCAATGAAGCAACACATTGCCTCACATTGGGTAGGGGATCACTTCATCCCTTTAAGCTCCTGCCCTTCTAGAAGTGGAAAAAGATGCTTAGACCTTTCACTTCTCTCACCCTACCCCATTACATAATAATAAAGCTGATCTTTGCTCAGGCAGTACTTTGCAAGTTTGGGGATGACCCCAGACAAGCTGGTGGTTCTACTCTGAATGAGCTAGACAAACTGTCCGCTGTGTTTTGCAGATCGGCTTTTTAGTTGTACGGTCCAATTATAAAATTAAAGCTCAATATTGGTCTCCCATGTCCTAACCTCCTTAATGCAGAAAACTATTCTCTAGTAATCTAGTATCCTTGGGCAGAAGAGGGCCGCAACGTCTGTTGTTTTTTTTTCTTTCTTTGCAGGCAATCACTTGTTTTTTTTTTGTTGTTTTTTTTAATAATTTTTTTCTAAATTTTAAGTTGCTACTGTTTATTTTGAGTGTTGCCATGCCTCTCTGTCAGACACATGAGTGAACCCCCCAGCTCCCCTCTCCAGGCCCCCCCCCCCTTTCAAACCGCTTCTTGAAAACTCCTAAAAAGGAATGTTTTTATTTTTTGGCCAGCACATTGTTACATACCGTTTATTGTATTTTGATGCATATTTATGTGGATATGAATGTCACTATATAAATCAATGATTTCATTTCCCCCCAACGGCTCAATTCATGTACTCAACACACACACACCAAAATAAGATATTTCAAATAAAGATAAAATAATGAGAAGTCACACACGCACAGTCCCTGGACATCAATTTGAAATTTTTTCCTTTGCCCCACACCTGCAATGCATAAATGACTCCAAAGTTTGGGTGTTACACCATCCCACTCTCCACCTCTACGTGTAACTAGCCACATATGTTGAAGGCTCTCCTGTTTTTGTTTATATGTAGAGAATTTTATATTTTGGGTGGTAAGTCTCGGCTCTCATCTCTAGAAACATTTTTTTTTTTTTAATCTCTTACCAGCCAATAACAATTGTATTATGTTTTTTTTCTCTATATAATAATGCCCCTCTCCCCAACTCTTATAACAAAATGGACCGGCTTGTTGACATGTAAAGTGTTTGGAAACTTGTATTGGTTTTTATGGTCCCTCTCCTCCACCTCACGCAGTGCTGTGTGTGTGTGTGTCTGGCAGAGGTTAAAGGTTATTTATTTGGTTGATTCAACATGTGTTTTGTTTCTTTTACACTATGTTTCTCTTAAAGGACAAGTTTTTTTTATTCTTTTTTTTTTTTATTTATTGGCTTTGTTTCAATGTGTTTTTTTTTCTTCTGTTGTTTGTATTTTTTTTTTTTGCTTTTTGAGAAATGAATGTTTTACATATAAATAAAAACAAAACAATTATGTGCAATTCCCATTCTTTATACTGAATTATGTTTGTTAACATTAAACGTGTTTATTTTTTACTTCATCCTATCATCATTATGACTATGATCATTTTGATTATTATGATTAATATTATACAGTTATTCACAAGTGTAAAAATTAATTCTTGTTGGGGAAACTAATGCTATATTTTTTTTTGTTTCATTGTTTCTACCCCACCCTCTCTGTCATTAAACCAATGTACATGGCTATAGTTTCTACACAGACAAATCAATGTACATGGCTATAGTTTCTACACAGACAAATCAATGTACATGGCTATAGTTTCTACACAGACAAATCAATGTACATGGCTATAAGTTCTACACAGACAAACCAATGTACACAGCTATAGTTTCTGCACAAACAAACCCATGTACATTGCTATAGTTTCTACACAGACAAACCAATGTACACTGCTATAGTTTCTACACAGTCTAACCAATGTACACAGCTATAGTTTCTACACAGACAAACCAATGTACACTGCTATAGTTTCTACACAGACAAACCAATGTACACAGCTATAGTTTCTACACAGACAAACCAATGTACACTGCTATAGTTTCTACACAGACAAATCAATGTACACTGCTCTTAAGTTTCAGCACATGCAGACACTTTTAAATGTTTTTTTTTTTTAGCAACAAAACTCCCCCAGATTTCTGAACAAGTATTTGAGTTGTTTTTTTACTACTTCATTGAGCAAAATGTATGTATCTCTAGTGAAAACTTTTCAGCCCAGACTCCCCAAAGCAAAAAATAACAACAAAAAGTTTTGTTTAGAAAAGCTGGCCTAGTGTTTCACTGTGTTTGTGGGAGGAGGTGTGCATGAAGTGATTTGAGCATGACCATGTTTTCATCTTATGACATAATAAAACCAAACAAGAATGTGTTTCATTGTCTGGGATTTCTGTGGCCATTTCTAGAATGTTTCATTGTCAGAAAGTGAGATAGTCCCATCTTTTGTATTCATGTCTCCATTCTTTCTTTCTCTGTCTCTCTCTCTTTTTTTTTATCTCTTCTTGTCTATCTCTTGCTTTCTCTCTCTCTCATTCTCTTATTTACCCCCTTTCCTCCTTTTTATAATACTTTTTCATGTGCAATTTTAATCAATTAAAAAATACAAAATTGGATGTCTAATGCCTGGGGTTTGTTTTATGTATACAAGTTTTTCTTTTAATTGAGAGAGAAAAAAAACACGTATCTATATAATATTAGTTCTGCATGGCCTTTTTTTAGTTGTTTTTTTATGTGATGCACTAAGAGTGTCTGTACTGTATAAGATAAGAAAGCTGTTTACAATTCATGTCACTGATCAAGACACGAAATAAAAATCTGATGGTTCTAAAATGGAAAAATAACTCTATAATTCTTAATAATACATATAAATTTATAGTTCTAACCAGTGCTTTTTTGTGTAAAAAAATAGGTGCCTGTACTCAGTGGTTTACTTAACTTATAAATAAGTTTACAGACGTTCCTTCTAGATAGAAGATTATTACGTCCACTAGGCCCAAAACTCCTGCAGGGCGACAGGGATCCGTCGGTGGCAGGGATAGAACCCGCGACCTGTCCGTTGGTTTTTGGTTGACAGTCCGGTGAACCAACCCTTGGACCAGCCGGATTGCCTAACTTTTAAAGCAGTTTCGCATTTTATATTTAAATTCTTTTTGCGTGCAATTTTGAAATAATTCAATTTTAACAAATTAATAATATAATAAAATGAACAATAAACATTACAATACAAGAAAAGTAATAATTTTTTCCCCACATTGAAAAAGGTGCTGGTACGCCATATCGGTGCATACCGTCACATAAAAAGCACTGGTTCTAACACTTTCTAAATGGTGTTGGTTGCACTTGAAGCAAGTTTCACTGTTCTAATCAGGACATCACCAGTACTAGTAATAGTAATAATAAAGGATAATTGACCATAAATTAAATTCCTTTTTATTCTTAGGCTTAATTTTGGTTTCTGTAAAGTCATCATTGAATATATTTAGCATGCCCCATATTTTTTTAAAAATTATATGTTTTAATAAAAAAAATTCAAAGATTTTAAGATAAAAAATAAATTGTTGGATATTTAAACATGGAATTGTAATTTTTATTTAGTGAAAACTGATACAAGTTTAAAAAACAATATTCAGATTTCCATGTAAATAAATCCACAGCACAATGCTTCTGTTTTGTATTTCATATTTGTTGCCACCATGGCACCCAGCTGCCTTGTATCAGTCAACATGCACCATTCTGAATAAAAACAAAAAAAATCACTGTTTATTGTTTAAGTGTAAAAATGGAGGCACATCAAGTTTTCAATCCCAGAAATGTACAAAGTACAGTAGTAGTAAGTACCATTCTAGTTGACTCTTTCATGGCTACAGATGTCACTTTTTGTTCAAGGAATTTATTTTTTTAAAAATCCATTTGCTGAATTTGCCTTCTTTCAATTTTATTGTTAAGTTCCCTTATATGAAATTACTATTGATTGAAATTTGAAACACTTTATAGCAAGAGTCTGATAGACCAAGTTGAACAAACTTTATTTATAATTTTACTTGTAAACTTTTCTCTCTATATGATAAAACTAACCATGTTTAATTTCTGTGAAATATCAGCTACCAATAATAGTTAAAAGATTATTTTTTTTTAGTTAGTAAATACATTTACATAATAAAGTGAATGCCGAAATAAAATGGAGAGGAAAAACTAATTAAACTAGATTACATTCTTACAGTACCGGTAAAAAAATTGCAATTCTGTAAGAAATAAAAATGGTTAAAGTTAAAGTAATAACAAATTAATCTAAAGGTCTGGTGTTACCAGTTTCTGTGTCCAATGACATACTAGGTGATTGTGTGGCCAGCAGACAATTACAGGATGAACTCGGAACACATTCCAGACCTGGGAAAAAATCCTAATCTCTAGGATTTGAACCAGGGTCCTTTGCTTTGCCAGCTGAATGCGGTGCCAGTCGGCCACCATGCCTCATTATATATAATGACATGTTCCAAATACATTCAGATAATAAGCCGCTTTTATTTAAAAAGACTTCTGGCTTTAACAAACACCAACTTGGCCCTTTTGATACCTTTTACATTGAGGCTTTGAATGATCTTCATTTAAGAAATGTTTTAAACTATACACTGGAAATAAAAAAAAATAAAATTTGCATAGCTTTAATTAGTTACATTTCTAGTTCTAGGGAAATACTTAACATAATGAATTGAAAATAAACAAAACTTTTTGTTATTTTTGTGCACCGTATTGTATATGAGTACTGGCTAGGAATCTGTCTTTTAAACTACTGGTACTTGATTTGGCTGGTGAGTTGATTTCATCATTGTACTATTGTACCTAGAGAAACATAATCAGGAACAGTCATTTATCAAACGGTTGATATTTTAAAATAATTTAAACACCCAACATCTATGATCTAGCCAAACCCAATATTTTATTTGTAATGACATTTGTAAAATTTAAAGTTTAAAAAACATTAACTTTAACCTTTCTAATTTTTTTTAAAATTTTAACTTTAATTAAGATTTAAACAAGTCTTTTCCTGACTGAGTTTGTTCATTGTTATGCAAAGAAGCAAAATTAGCAAAAAATAAGGTCACATTGCCCTTTGTTCTGAATGTAGTTTTGGCAAATCAGAGCCCTCCATTCATGGGTTGTAGCACCACAGTTGATGATTGTTTTCACAATGGTTCTCACAATTGAAATATAGTCTAATTTCAAACAAATATATTTGATCTACCTAGCAAATAAAATGAAAAAAAAAACAACAATGGCATGTCTATATTTATATACATTTAAACCTTTGTATAATATATAGGCCTATAAATATACCAGTATGATGATGATGATAATAAATATATTGTAAGTGTAAGGTTAGTAATCAGAACTCAATGAGATGATCAGGGTTCAAATCTGAAACCTGCAACAGGTCATCAATGTATTTGATTGATAACCTTTTCAGAAGGAATGTATGTAATGTAAATATCATGATACACATTGGTTAGTTTAGGGGTGTGCGCAAACCAACCTTTTAATACTTAATACCCATCACAATGGGCACAAACTATTCTTATAGATGATTCAAAGCTCCTGTTATTGTTATGATTAATTAAGGACTTGACATTTTCAAAAAGCCAAACTTCCTCCATTCATTGCATTATTTTCTAGTGTTTTCATCTTGTATCAAGTTCTCATAAGTATCATATGACTTGTATGTCAAGCACATATGTTTGCACAAGGTCGGCACTTAATGGCTTTGGCTGAGTGCACATGTTGCATTTGTAGGGCTAGGTGCACACGTACAAGATGTACTCTTCAAGCCTAGACGTTGCAAGTGCACAATTAATAATGCAGGTGAAAGGTTGTAGATGCCTTTGTTCAAATGGAATGACAGCTGCTTGCAGATATAAAATGCCCAACTGCAAACAGGACAAAAAGTTGCACATGCTTTTACTGTATAATATGTGTGATTCAACACTTTGATTGCTTTGTCTGTTTTCTCATGTGAGCATAAAAATGTCTCAACACTTAAGGCTTATAATACTCCATGATCTTGTCCCTCTAGGATTCATACCATAAGCCTTTTTCAAGCACTGGATTATCCTAACTCTAAACCTTACACCAAGTGGGATTAACAGACCTTTTTGCTAAATCTCTGATGGGTATTGACCTGTCCATGAATGTTGGCAGGCTATTTCATTGTAATCTACGCTAAAAAAAAATCTCTCTTATAAGACCGTATATGTACCGGGTATATCAGCTTTGTTAAATATTTTTTACACATGTTAATGTTAATTTAAACTATACAACTAATATTTTTTTAATATAAGTTTTAAAAAAAATGTTTTTTTTTCTGGTCAAACTCAAAGCTTGGTTTATTTAATATTTCTTAGAAAATTGTGTACATTGTATTTGGTTTGGAATTAAAAATATTCAACAATTTTTTTTGGTTTAGTTTTCTTCATATTTCTACATAGGCCTAGACTATACCAGTAATTAATTATTGTATTTGTATTAGTACAAAGAACATTATTCTAGCTTGCCCTGCATCTCAAAAAAAAATTATTTAATTTTCTGCAATTTTAAAAACCTTTAAAATGAGTTAAAGGAAACCGATATAATTTTTAATAATTATATATAAATCTGAAAAGTTCCTTGTCGATGATTGCAGTTTTCCCCATATCTTCTGTTAATGGAAGATCATTGTGGATTTCAGGGCACAAGGGTTCAGAAATTCCAGCTTCAAGTCGAAGTGCTGGGAACTTCTTGTTTATTCTTTTTACTGGTGCTTGGCTGATGGCTCGCATGTTAAGTTGATCGCTCTAATCCCCATGCACCCAATGGGGCAGGTGAACCATGGCGGAACATCACCTTAATTATTGGCTGAGGGTGGTTCCAACTCCCGCCGCCTGGAACTACCCCTGGCGCCAATTGAGCAATGGCTTATAAACTTACTTATAACCAGTAAACTGCCGCTTCACGTGTTGTGCTTACGCCTTGCAGCGAATGTGGAGTGACCTCTCCAGGTTCGGGTAAAGGAAGTAGAAAAGTAGCCACGATAGCCTGGGCGATGCCTTAAAAAGGCCAGCTGTTGCCCAGGGAGCAGGCCCTCTCTCTCCACGCAGATGGCGATTCTAGGGGAACAGCTAAGCTGATACAACAAGGAACCATCTGCGTCGAAGGAGCTGCCAGAGAGATAGCGCGTTCGCTCTAATGCTGCCTTAGGGACTCCATCTGCTGATTTTCTGTTATCAAGGTTTACGAGCCCCATCTGCCCGAAGCTGCTGGTTATAAGGCGCCTTCACATCTTCTCCTGTTAGTTGTGAAACATGTTCCGCCAGACTTGGTTACAAGTCATTCGAGAAGGCCAGGAGTTGGATTTGGTTAGCATAGGCTATTTAGGATGCAGCCATGAGGATATTTCGAGAGGAGTGGGTGCTTCTTTCCCATCTTCGGTAGTACTAACCTTGGACCTCAAAGTAAAGTACTACCATTCGGACAAAAAAATTGATCATACTAGGTTGTTGTGTGGCCAGCACAATGCATAGCTGCCTTTACTTTAACCCAACTAAGGTCAAGGTACATTCAAGACCAGGAGGTTGATGGGAAAAGGGCACCTTCTGGTATTTTTAAAAAATACTTTTTTCCCCTCAGTTTTTGTTTAAATAATAAGTACTACATTCGGAAAAGAAAATTGGTAAATGTTTGTCAAGCGAATGTTCACCCCCCCCCCCCCACCCCCCGGAAAAACTAGTCTTGCTGGCTTCGCCCCTGTTTAAGACTCGCGGAAAAAAATCCCAGCCTTCACCAATATTCGCACCCAGGACCTTCACCTTGACCCTTTAGGAACTTTCCAGATTTAACATTGACATCGCATGCCTGCAGGAGACACGGCTTGCTGACAATGGCAAAATAAGTGAGGCAAACTATACGTTCATCTGGCAGGGACTGCCCTCAGACAGAGCAAGGCAGTATGGTGTCCGCTTTGTCATTAGAAACTCACTTATGACATAATATATTGAGCAAGTGGCACAAGGCACTGAGAGGATACTCGGTATAAAACTATTAACTTCATTGGGCGCAGCACATATCCTCAGCCTGTACGCCCCAACTCTCTGCTCTGAAGCAGAAACAAAAGACTTTTTTGAGGCTCTGGATTCGGTAGTGTCAAATATCCCCAAACATGAGAGTCTATACCTCCTTGGTGACTGCCAGAGTAGGCGCGGATCACAAAGCCTGGCCTACTACTATTGGTACACACATCATTGGCAAAATGAATGACAATGGCCAGCGACTGCTCGAGCTATGCAGCGCTCATAACCTGTGTGTATCTAATACCTTCTTCAAATGCAAAGACATCCGCAAAGTATCACGAAGACACCCTCGCTCCAAGCACTGGCACCAGCTTGATCTCATTATCATCAGACACTCAGACCTGGCCAGTGTACTTCAAACAAATATATTTCAAAAGAATTATCAGTCAGCCAGGAAATACAATGACTCAATAGCTGACTTCTAAATGTTACTTTTTTATTGTGTGATAAATGGTGTGATAGTGTATGCGAATATCAATTGTGTTTGAGTACTGATGGTTCCTTAACATTGTTTTAATTACCGGTATGTTGAAAGATGGAATAATATTATTATTATGTGTAATCAAGTCAAATTTCCATTTATTTGGATCAATAAAGCAATCTTATCTTATCTTACCAAATATCTACCTAACGGCCCAAAAAGCTGCTCCTGGACTAGTTACGCCAGGCCCCACGAGAGGGGGGTACAGCCGGTACGCCGTACCGGGGCCCATGAGAGTTTAGGGGGGCCCATAAAGCGAATGAATTTTTAAACATTTTAAAATTAAATTGGCAATTACGCAAGTATTCTTTTAATTGTTGCTATTAATCTAAGAGGAGATGTCCCAAAACCTCCTACAATCTCACGTGGCACTGGGGGCCCTTAATTTTGATTTTCTCTGAATGTGCACTTGAACATTTTGTTAAATAGGCAATGAAAGCCTTTTGTTGTAATATAGGGCCTAATTATTTTCGATAGCATTTAAAATCTTAGTCTTCGTCATGACTCGTCTGCTGCGCTGCTGCTGTTGGTAATTTGGAGGAGTGTTGTCAAACAGTTAAGGCATGGGTGACTGCAAAACAGACTTAAATTAAATGATGACAAGACAGAGGCAATTTTCTGTGGTTCTGCTCTCAGTCTTCGGAAAACAGCTATTACTACGATCAAGGTTGGAGCTTCCGAGATAACGTTGTCCAACACGGTTAGAAACCTTGACCTTTTTATTGATAATACAAATATCAATGGTTCCATCACAGACACGCCTCAAAACTCCTAGTTTGGATGGACACTGAAAGAAGTACCTGGAAATGCGCTCATTTGAATCAGTGGCGCCTTCTCTATGGAACAGTCTATCTCAGACAATGAGAGAATCTGGGAGAAGAGAATCTTTTAAAAAGAACAAAAAACCTTTCTCTTTGGCAAGAACATCTGCCACTGCAAATCAAACCAAAAGCGCACTGAGCATACTTATTTAATAGCATGGATAGAAGTGCTATAAGAAATGCCCATTCTTATGTTATCTTCTTATCTCTTTTTTATTATTTTTCTCCAGGGACGATTACAGATATAGACCTATGAGCCTTACAGGCTTACAGTTCTCCCTCTTAGCTTAGTAGCCTAGGCCTACATACTCTATATCGCTGCATACTAGTACGGGAGTCAAAGCTAGTTAGTCTATCCTTTTACACTTTAATGATCTCCTGTGCGCTAGCCACGAGGGGAGGTTGGAGATATCATAATTTTATACAAATGTAATTACACATTATTCAGTTGCAGCCTCAATAGGTGGAAAATACTGTCAAAGCCTTATGGCATTTCTAGCACCATAAGGTCAGATCGAATTGAAAGTGTAAAACGATTTGTAGCTCATCTACCAAGGGTTGAGTTGGCTTTTAAAGACCTGTTAAAGCTGAATTTTACTCCGAAAAAACTGAAACTAAATCCATGAAATTTATATGTTTTGTCGGTTCTTTCACTTGCATCATAATGTCAGTCGTGTGGCACAGTATACTAGTCCCTATTGACTCCTGCAACATAGTCATTCAAGCTTGTGATGCGACTATAGATATGGAAGTTGCAAACATAGAAATATATGCACAACTAGAGCCTTTGCGAAACAGTTGGAAAGCAATGTGGAATGAAGCTACGGTTGTTGTAGCCATACTGCAGATAGAAGTACAATTGTTTGGCAACAGCATTACAAGTGCCAGAAAAAGAACAAGATTTCATGATGAGGGTAATCCTGATGAAAATGTGAATGAGATGAACGAAACAGAAGAATGCCCAAAGGAAGCCCACTTTCGAAAACACATATTTTATGTTGTATTGGATAGTGTTAGAGGGCCTACAGTTTACAGTTCGGTTCAATTCAGTCAAATATATTTCTGACACATTCAGCTTTCTTTGGAACTACCAAAAGATGTCAGAAGAAGACTTGAAGTATAAAGCTGCTAAGTTAGCAGAAAAGTATTATAATACCATAAGTTGTGAAGACTTTCTTTAGGAAATAATTCACCTAACAAGGGTTCACAATGCAAATTTTGGTAAAGAACAGTTGGGGTGCATTAGAACAGTTAAATGCTTTGGTAAATTCCGAATTAGAAATGTTTTTTAATAACATAAGTGTCAGTTCGAGGATGTCCCTTACATCACCAGCCACAGTAGCATTAGCAGAGAGGAGCTTCAGTAAAATTAAGCTCATCAAAAATTGCCTTAGGTCCACCATAAGTCAGGATCGCCTGCACAACTTGGCTAGGCTCAATATTGAGTCTGGCATTGAAAGACAAATAAACTTTGACACGGTAATTCGTAGTTTTGCCAAGAAGAAGGCACGCAACTTAAGGCAGCCCCGTTTTAATAAAACTAGTTTTTTTCTTCTCTGTCTTTTTTTTTATCATTCATGTAGGCCTATTGATGTATTTTCTGTTGACTATTTCTTTTCACCAAACAGTAAGCATTCAAAAGCTGAATTATTTGGGCATATTTGTAAATAATTATATCAATTCTGATCAATATTGAAGTGGAGGAACAATTAGATCTACAACAATTTAAACTAAGAACTATGTACTTGATTGATGTATTTTTGTAATAGACCTGCAAGGCTGTGATTGAAATGATTACACTCTAATGGTAAATGAGTAAATGGTAACACTTGTGACAGTTTCATAAAATGGTCCACAGACCTTTTAAAATGTTTCCTGATTTTTCAAACGTACGTAATACAAATAAATCATCAAGATATGACTAGTGTTAGAAAAAAAAAGTGTTTGGCCGGGAGGGGGGGGGGGGGAGGGGGGCCCACAAAAGATCTCGTACCGGCATCTTTTTTTTCTCTCGAGGGCCCTGAGTTACGCCACAAAATCTCAGAAATGCCAGGAAAACTGCCCGCTTGTAACAGGCCGTACGTCTCTGGACCTGGCCAATGTATGGGAGTAAGCAAAGCGTATGTAGCAAAGGTTAGAGACCCGTCCATTGCGACTGGGTGCCCTTTTCCTGATATATTTACATAGCAGTCAGTAGTACAGACCGATGGCGGGGCTCAGGTCTTTGTGTAAACGATTAGTGGTTAACTCTCTTCGAATTCACAGAGAACGAATGCGAAAAGGTGATGATTGTCTAAGCTAGTAAATCCTGAGCTCTTGTAAGAAGGCGCATCTGTGGTGCCTGCTATATGATTGCCCCGGCTTGCAGGACCTTAGAGTGGACAGGGACGGCCAACCGTTTGTGCTGAACTTTAACTATCAAGTATCACAACTGCGTGATAAAAGTAAAGGCTGAAATCGTTCTCAGAGCCCTACGTAGGGTTGCCAGACGTCCGGCAAAAGGAGGACATCTCCTCCTTTTTAGCCATGTGTCCTCCGTCCGGCAGGCAAAGCTATAAAAACCCTCCAAATGTCCGGCTTTTGCACGCAAAAGGTTTTAAAAATTCTCAATGCACTTTTTATGTTCTTATTAACTGTCAATAAATGGCTGGATTGGGTAAAGCAAAACACTCGTATTTAGCACGATTGTGTTATCTAGTGCGTTGTTAGGTTAATATTTGTAGTAAAATTTTGCTTTTAAAGTTTCTCAATGCAAGTTGCTTTACAGAGTTACTAAAAATGTTTAAACTTTTTTTTCTGTATCCCTGGATACCTTGGTAATGTGGAAAAAGTATTCTTGTTGATAAATGCTCAATGACTCAATGTACAAAAGAACGAAATAAACCCTCAGTTAACTCAGGGTATCATTCTTACGTTTTTCAACTTGAAAAATCTCAAATGTTAACAGTTTTATACATTTGTGCTTGCTAACGAAGATCTTCTGCAAAAAGCTGGCTCGCCAGAGAAATAAGTTGTATAATTAAGAAAGATAATGTATTAACAGTAGAATTGACTGTTTAATTTTCAAATAATATTGTATTGACACGTCGCGGGTTCGAGCCCCGCCACCGGCAGATCCCTGTCGCCCTACAGGAGTTTTGGGACTAGATGACGTTAATATTGAGTTGTTATCACATGCGCTTAACCGGCAGCAGTGAAACCTCTCACAGATTAATAGCCTTCTAGAGCGCACTGAGCATGCTAAAAAAGCATAGATAGAAGCGCTATATAAATTACCATTACCATTACTATTGTTGCATTTTGAAAAAAAAAGGAATTGTAGTAAAATTGTAAAATTGTACTGATTGTTGGTTAAATCTGCATTCAATTGAAAAAATTTTAATGATTTAAATGAAACACACGATGTGTCCTCCTTTTGGTACCCATGTGTCCTCCTTTGTCCTCCTTTTTGTCTCTCTGTGTCCTCCTTTTGGTACCCATGTATCTGGCAACCCTAGCCCTACGAGAGTAATCTCGGCTCGCATTCTCTCGTAGATTTGAGAAGTGGGGTTCTGGTTCAAGTCATGTCTGGTGTGCAAGTACATGTACAAGTATCAAGTATGGAATGTATGTCAATGCAAGTATGTAGTGCAAGTACGCAGTACAGGTACTCACTACAAGTACGCAGTGTAGGTACTCACTTCAAGTATGCAGAACAGGTATTTGCAACAAGTACGCCGTACAAATACTCATTATAAGTATGCAGTGCAGGTACTCACTACAAGTACGCCGTGCAGGTACTCACTACAATAACGAAGTGCAGGTACTCACTACAAGTGCACAGTACAGGTACTCACTACAAGTTCGCAGTATAGGTACTCACTACAAGTATGCAGAACAGGTAGTTGCTACAAGTACGCCATACATATTATAAGTATGCAGTGCAGGTACTCCTTACAAGTATGCAGTGCAGGTGCTCACTACAAGTACGTAGTGCAGGTACTCACTACAAGTACGTAGTGCAGGTACTCACTACAAGTACGCAGTACAGGTACTCATTACAAGTACGCAGTGCAGGTACTCACTACAAGTACGCCGTGCAGGTACTCACTACAAGTACGCAGTACAGGTACTCACTACATGTACGCAGTACAGGTACTCACTGCAAATACGCCGTGCAGGTACTCACTACAAGTACACAGTACAGGTACTCACTACTAGTACGCAGTACGGGTACTCACTACAAGTATGCAGTGCAGGTACTCATTACAAGTACGCAGTGCAGGTACTCACTACATGTACGCCGTGCAGGTACTCACTGCAAATACGCCGTGCAGGTGCTCACTAGAAGTACGCAGTGCAGGTACTCACTACAAGTACCCAGTGCAGGTACTCACTACAATAACGAAGTGCAGGTACTCACTACAAGTACGCAGTACAGGTACTCACTACAAGTACGAAGTGCAGGTACTCACTACAAGTACGCAGTACAGGTACTCACTACAAGTACGCAGTACAGGTACTCACTGCAAATACGCCGTGCAGGTACTCACTACAAGTACAAAGTACAGGTACTCACTACAAGTACGCCGTGCAGGTACTCACTGCAAATACGACGTGCAGGTGCTCACTACAAGTATGCAGTGCAGGTACTCACTTCAAGTACGCAGTACAGGTACTCACTAAAAGTACCCATTAAAGGTACTCACTACAAGTACGCAGTACAGGTACTCACTACAAGTACGCAGTGCAGGTACTCACTAAAAGTACCCAGTGCAGGTACTCACTACAAGTACGCAGTGGAGGTACTCACTACAAGTACGCAGTACAGGTACTCACTACAAGTACGCAGTGCAGGTACTCACTTCAAGTACGCAGTGCAGGTACTCACTAAAAGTACGCAGTACAGGTACTAACTACAAGTACGCCGTGCAGGTACTCACTGCAAATACGCCGTGCAGGTACTCACTACAAGTACGCAGTACAGTTACTCACTACAAGTACGCAGTGATGGTACTCACTACAAGTACGGAGTGATGGTACTCACTACAAGTACGCAGTGATGGTACTCACTACAAGTACGCAGTGCAGGTACTCACTACAAGTACGCAGTGCAGGTACTAACTACAAGTACGCCGTGCAGGTACTCACTGCAAATACGCCGTGCAGGTACTCACTACAAGTACGCAGTAAGGTTACTCACTACAAGTACGCAGTGATGGTACTCACTACAAGTACGGAGTGATGGTACTCACTACAAGTACGCAGTGATGGTACTCACTACAAGTATGCAGTGCAGGTACTCACTACAAGTACGCAGTGCAGGTACTCACTACAAGTACTCAGGGCAAGTATGCAGCCTACAGCATGGACACAGAAAGACTTCTTGTAATGCATTTCGTTGGTTTCGTTGTAGTAAGGGAAATAATCCAAACATTATTTTGTTAGGAAAAAAAAGGAGAGGTTAAGTAACTTGATAAAAGTATTTACTTTTCGTAGTGCATCGATCAGTGGTCTATGGACAAGTCTCAACGTGTATGCATGCATAAAAGGTCACGTGCAAAAACATTTCCGTTCTTATTCGATCATTTTCTTAGAAACAATGTCAGTGTGCTACTTTACTGGTTGTACTCAAATTTGTTGGGGATTAAAATTTATTTCATTTCCAATAGATGTTTACAAAGCAACACAATGTATTGTGAAAGTCAGAAGGGAATAATCACCTTTTTAAAATATCAAACTTATTGTGTAATGCAAAAGAATTTTTGTTATTCGTTTTTATGAATTTACGCATTTTTTTTTTCAATAACCAAGAAAACGCAACTCTTGACTCATTTTTTTTGTAAACAAATAAAAATTTAACGTCACGCGACTAACACTTGAGTATTAATTATCGCCTGTTCACTTTTGATGTTAAAAACGGATTCCTCATAACTAATATTGTATCCTTTGTATTATTCTAAAAGACTAGAACTGGCCGTCGAGGTTGAAATCAATTGTCAAACACCAGCAAAAGAATGCTTTTTTTTGTTATTAGTTCAAAAATAGAACAGGAAGTTCACGAACATTCGGGTTCAAAAGTTCACGCCTCATTAAGACTTGTCAATACAGAGGCAAAAAAAACAACATAATTTGCTTCTATTTTAAAAAACCTAAAGATCTGCATAACATATTTTGTGGATAACTTAAAGCTTGATTATGATATTTTATTAGGCCTTCTTTCTGTTTTAAACTGTGTTCGGAACGGGTAAATCCGTACATTTTACTTTAACGCAACGGAATTCCCGCTTTGACACATCTATAGTTAAGTGATCATTCAAATTTAGTCTACAGTATTTTATTAAACGACGTAAAGTCTAAGTGTAAGTAACTTTCATTAATTTTGGTTTTTCTAGTACATTTTTGTTCATGTTAAATTTTTTTCGGCCTAATAAACGATGAAAAGGCCTACGATCTTAAGTAAAATTTAATTAATGATGTCAAACGGTCAGGATCTAGTAAGCTTAGTCTAAAGTCTAGGGCCTATTGACAAAGACTTTTTTTTATCCGATAAATCTGTCGTTTTAAAATAAATGATCAGTTTGAATATTTTCAAAAGAATATAATAACGAAAAGGGGCCACCTATGTCCCTATGATCGTCATGTAATTTAGGCCAATATTTACCCCCTTCCATTTTTCCCAACCTCAAATCGTCACAAAACGTCAGACTCCCCTTCCAATATGCAAATCTCTGCACCCTATTTAAAAAAATCTCCCACTAGTCTATATTTCCAGTTAAAACAAATGCATTGAGTTTTTAGTTCACTTTTATTGTATGCTATTGGCATATAGGCATAAGCATTATAATAAAGGCCTACGATGCCTACGATATAATGAATGTAGTTAATTAGATATAACGTGTTAAAGTGGACATTTCATTTAAAGATGAACGTATTTGTTTGTTGTGACGTCTCATTGTTTACACCCCCCTTCCCCTCGTCACATATCGTCACAAATGCTTTATCCCACCTCCTCTCCTAATGCAAGACGACATTTATGTACGGCTCCAAAGGAAACTAGATACATATTGGTAGGCCTATATCTCATAGTCATATACTATATGAATAGTATAATAGCTCAGTGCTATATGCCTAAGCCAAGGGTCGACAACCTTTTGCTAATAGTGTGCCAAAGTATGATTTCTATTTCATTCAGCGTGCCAACAGTCTAAAAGTCAACCTCAGTTAATTTCTTGTTTGAATATTGCCTTTCTGGAGGATCTTCTGCGTGCCTTTGAAAATTGGTCTGCGTGCCATAGGTTGCCGACCCCTAGCTTAGAATATTCATTGAAATAGTGTGCGTTGATAGATATTTATCATAGCCAGATATCCATCCTATCTGTTGACAGCACACGTTACTAACCACTGGGCCAAGAAAACTTGCTGAAAATGTAACAAAAAGTTGTAATTGAGCATACAGGGCCAGATAAACAATAATGCGCATGCGCCAATAGCAGTGTGTATAATATAGGTCACGAAAATCCGCCGTATAACGTTTTGCGTTATAGGGCGGATCCGCCGTAGAATCACTCCGTTCCTAAAATGTTTTCAGTAAGTGAAATCTAATAATTATATTTTAGACGCACGCGAAAGACGAGTGTTCGATTCTCAGCCAGAGATAGATCTAGTCCCAATATTTTGTCAAATAAAAAAACTTGCCTTTATTTAAATTAAAACCCAATTACAAAATTTATTTTAATTTTTTTTCCTAAAAAAGCCTAAATGTTTTCAGTAAATAATAAATATATTGTTTACAATTATTATAGTTTTGTGTTCATTGGAGTTTATATATTTTTATCTGTAGCTTATATAAACCTATGTAGGCCCAATATTTTTTCCCCCGGAATACCAGGGAATTTAGCTTGTATATTTATTTATATTTGACATGTCTAGCCATTCTATTATTTATATTTGACATGTCCAGTGCCGGATTTAGACTTGATGGGGCCCTAAGCTATTTGAAATATGGGGCCCTTTATAAGTCCAGATATTAGGCCTATATGTTAGTGCAAAATATGATTTTCCGATAACATAAAAATGGTTAAACTGAAATACAATTAAGAAGTATAGCCTATAGTTAGTGAAATAATAATTCTTTAACTTAAAATCATTTTTATTCATAACAAACTTAAAATGCAAACTCTGGTAAAAACAAACAACAATTATTTTAAAAGGCACAATTTACATAGTCTTATTAATTAATCTCTTGAAACATGTTATATTAAGTTATAAGGATTAAGGAATTATATCAAACTAAAATATTTTCATTCTTGCTTTTGCCAAAGCAAAGTCACTGATGACATCATCAAATGATAAACTGCGTAGTTTGTCACTTTCTATGCACACGAGACTGAGGGAACATAACTTATCTCGAGTCATTGTTGTTCTAAATTCATTTTTTATTCGCTTCAACTGAGAAAAAGATCTTTCTCCGGAGCAATTTGCAACCATCATACTAAGAAACAATCTTAAAATCGCGTCTACATTAGGGAATGCTGAATGGACATGATCAATAAATATCACACTATACAGATCCTAATGTTTCAGATTATCATGTTCTGCTGAACCATAAGCTTGGCTATGTCTAAGATATTTAAAAAATGCTTGAATTCTACAACGCGATTCATGTCCACATCTTCAGGATATGTTTGGCATAAAGCACTAACTCCTTCACGAATCTCTTCTTCTGTAGCTTCTAATTTTGTTAAAATGAAAACTTTTTTGAAGCATCATTTTATACAATTGTCACATATCAATAACACCCACCGCTCTCTCTCAACGCAAAGTGTGGGCGTTATTAAGAAGCCTGGACTGTTCTAAGAATCCCCTCTCGTGCAGACCTCAAATTCTCGGGATGGCTAGGAATAGTCTATTATTTCTCATACAGGAGAGTTCATGTTGAAATTATCATTTTTATTATGAGTTTTGTAATGATACCATTATTATCACCCCTCCTAGTAATAGGTCTGTTCCCCGCTCTACTCCGGAGTATTCAATGATTCGTGTTGTCTTTCAAGGCAGATAGTATTGTAAATAATTTCAGTTACATGTACGCTTGTGTTGGCACTATTCTATTATTGCTGTAAATACTACATTTATTGTACAAACTTACAAGTTATCACCTGAATTAAATCAACAACATTTACACTAAAGCTTCCTCGTCAAGTTACTATTTTATTTTTGTTTCATTGTTTACAATAGGATAATATATTTTTTTACAACTACAACGTCAAGGAAAGGAACTGTTAGAACACAAATCCTGAGTTTGTGCCCAGGACAATAAGGAGAGTTATATAAGTAATAATAATCAAAGTCTACCCTAGGACGAACGAGAATTATCAACAACATTTACACGGCTCCGACCGCAAGGGGATTGTGGTCGTAACACAATGAAGAAATTAATACCAATTATAATCGTTGTCATTTTGGCAATGAAAAAGATTTAATCTTTTTGAAAATATATACGAAAAATGCTGCTTTTTAATGAATCAAAGTCATAGGCCTAAAACGAAAAATAGTAACTACCCTATTTAGGCCTATGGCAGCATTTAAATATATTTTTTTATAGATTAGTAGGTCTTAACATCTTTGTTCATCTTTTTAAAAAGGGGGACATTCAGGTTAAACAAGCTAAATAGAAACGTAGAGATGTAAAGTGCTCTCGATAATAGATATATTAGTATCCACAATCGAAAACAAACGCTAAATAGAAAAAAAAAACTAAAACAAATTATTTTTAAAAATACACAATGTTATTTTATTTTATTTTAAACCTTTTTGAAAAAAAATTGGGTGAATAGTAAGGGACGTTCCGGGCGTGCGGCATTGGGACAAGTAATGCTGAAGTATATTTAAGCATGTATGACAATTGCTCACTCGGACAATTTTTTGGGGGGCCCCCAAAATAGCCGGGGCCCTAAGCTATAGCTTGTCTAGCTTATAGGTAAATCCAGCTCTGGACATGTCTAGCCATTCTATGGGATAGAATTCGACCCTCAGACCCTGGATGAATTAATTTCACTGTAATTTGATAAGACGGCTTAATATTGGTCAAACTTTTAACTAAGATATTAAATATGGGCAAATGTGGTGTGATTTCAAGCTACTTAGCCTAAAGCGTAATATATTAGCCGAATATTGGCAAAATATTTAGTTAATATACTTAAATATTAGTTAAAGGTTGGGACAATATTGGGGATGCTGCCGTAAATATTAGTATCCCCCCCCCCCAAAAAAAAAAAAAACTAAAAAAAAAAAATCGTCACACCAAATATTACCTACATACAGAAGTATTGATATGATAAACAATAGAATTTTTTTTTCATTTTAATTATTATTGAACTAAAATATATTTACTGCTATTCACAAATATCCAATATTAACATGTTTACATTCTTCAGCTACAACGCATCGTGAGTCACAGAAAGTTCCGGAGCAGATAACCCAGTACTTGTACTCAAGGGAAGATAATCCTAAGCGAACAAACCATGGAAATCGCTAGTGAAGAAGTAGTCAGATGTAAATATACTCCCATCATTCCTATGTTTATTTCTTGACTCTATTAATAATAGAATCTTTAAAATCTGAAAGCTTTCTGTAATTCTTTTTAACTTAAAAAAAAAACGGTTTGAATATATATATAAAAAAGCAATTTAATGTTAATACACTTTAGACCAGGGTTCGGCAACCTTTTCATAATGGTGTGCCAAAGTGGGATTTCTAATTCGTTTAGCGTGTCAATGTCCTAAAAGTTATACCGACTTAGCACTCAATTCCTTGTAGAAGAGATTTGAATAGCCTTTTTGGGGGTCATATGCGTGCCATTGAAAGTCGCTCTGCGTGCTAAGTCTGGCACGCGTGTCGTGGGTTGCCGACCCCTGATTTAGACAATACCTATATCTAGTATATAGGTCAGGGATTTGACAAACATATATGATCGTTGGGAACCGTTTCTTATTTAAAAGCCACACAATAGGCCTAATCTTATCTTAGCCTATATCTTATCTTATACATTATAGACGCTCCTTCTATAAAGAATATTTTTGCGTCCTACGCTCATCCATGGTCCGAGTCTAGTCTTGCATCTTTATTAATTTTTTCAATGATGTTAAGTTACTAGTTTTTCCTGGTTTATTCAGGTAACCCATTCCATGCCCGAATGCCACTCGAGAAGAAATGTATGCATTTATTCTCGCATAAGGTATAAAGAAAATGTTTCTGTCCTTTAATATTTACGTTGAGGAAAAACACTAATTATTATAAAAGTCTTTGCATTTTTATTTCCATTTATTAACATAAGTCAGACGAAGAAATATATATTATAGATCTATTCTATACTAGGCCTATACCGACTGTTTAGCTTTTCAAAAATTCGTAATAACATGGGAGCAAAAAACATAATTTGGACCTAAAATTCGTAATCACATTTTTTATAAAATAATAGCACTGTCGTATATTAGACCTACCCTATTAGAGTTTACTAGACAGTAAAAATAAAGTATCCAGACGGACCAAATCAGAGTTTACCAGTTTCTGTGGCCACGACATGCTATGGGATTATAGACTATGTTAACTAAGTAAGTAATTTTAATGAATATTTATTATTTACACATGTATATATAGCTCAGTGCCATACAGTGAACTTATCTTTATTTAAAGGTCCACATTTTCTCCGGCAATTTACTTGCTTGAGCACTCCACGTATACAGGCCCCACGAGAGGGGGGTACAGCCGGTACGCCGTACCGGGGCCCACGAAAGTTTAGGTGGGCCCATGAAGCCCATGAATATTAAAATTTTAAATGAAATTGGCAATTACGCAAGTATTTTTTAATTATTGCTATTAAGCTAAGAGGAGATGTCCCAAAACCTTCTACAATCTCACGTGGCGCAGGGGGCCCTTAATTTTGATATTATTTGAATGTGTACTTGAACATTTTGTTAAATATGCAATGAAATCCTTAAGTTGTAATATAGGGCCCAATTATTTCCGATAGCATTTAGGATCTTAGTTTTCGTCCTGATTCGTCTGCCTGCGCTGCTGTTGTTGGTAATGTGGAGGAGTGCTGTCAAATAGTTAAGGCATGAATGGCTGCTAACAACTTAAATTAAATGATGACAAGACAAAGGCAATTATCTGTGGTTCTGATGTCAGTCTTCGGAAAATAGCTATTACTACAATCAAGGTTGGGGCTTCCGAGATAACGTTGTCCAACACGGTTAGAGACCTTGGCCTTTTTATTGATAATAAAATATCAATGATTCCACATAACAGTGCTGTGTTAAAGCTTGTTCGTCTCATCTACGCACCCTGTGTCAGCTGCGACCTCAACTCAATTGAAGGACGGCCAACGCCGTAGCAGTCACTCTTATCCAGTCAAGGTTGGATCACAGCAATAGTTGCATGTGGGGTTAGCCCCAGAACCAACTGCAGAGATTACAGAGAGTGCAGAACACCGCGGCGCGCATTGTTTCGGGGGTGAGGAGGCAAGATCATATCTCCCCGACACTGAGGGATCTCCACTGGCTCCCGGTGATAAAGCGAATAGCGCACAAAATTATGTCCAAGTACCTGGAAGTGCGCTCATTTGAATCAGTTGTGTCTTCTATGTGTAACAATTTACCTCAGACCGGTGGCGTAGCTAGGGGAGGGGGAGGGGGGGTCCAAATTAATAAATCCGCCCGGGCCCCTACTTGAGGGGGGCCCCAAAGGAGTGTCCAAATTGTTTTTTTCTTATGTCATAATGTCGAATGTCAAAATGCAGGGGCCCCTAAAGAGGCCAAGCCCCCCGGGCCCCCAAATCCCTTGCAACGGCACTGTCTCAGACACTGAGAGAATCTGGGACAAAGAGAATCTTTTAAAAAGAATTTGAAGACCTTTCTCTTTGGCTAATACATCTGCCACTGCAAATTAAACCCAGAGCGCAATAAAGATGCTAATTTAATAGCATGGATAGAAGCGCTATAAGAAATGCCCATTCTTATCTTATCTTCTTATCTCTTTTTTATTATTTTTCTCCAGGACGATTACAGCTATGAGCCTTAAAGGCTTACAGTTCTCTCTGTTTGCTTAGTAATCTAGGCCTACATACTCTATGTCGCTGCATACTAGTACGGCAGTCAACGCTAGTTAGTCGATTCTTTTACACTTTAATTAATGATCTCCTGTGCAGTAGCCACGAGGGGAGTTTGAAGTAATCATAATTTTAAACATTTTAAACAAATGTAAATACACATTATTCAGTTGCAGCCTCAAGAGATGGAAAATACTGTCAAAGCTTCATGGCATTTCTAGCACAATATGGTCAGATGGAATTGAAAATGTAAAACAATTTGTAGCTCATCGACCAGGGGTTGAGTTGGCTATGGAAGACCTGTTAAAGCTGAATCTTACTCCGAAAACCAGAAACGAAATTCATGAAATGTATATGTTATGTCGGTTCTTTTACTTGCATTATAATGTCAATCGTTTGGCACAGTATACTAATCTCTTTTGGCTTCTGCAACAAAGTCATTTAAGCTTGTGATGCGACTATAGATATGGAAGTTGCAAACATAGAAAGCTTATAATATGCACAACTAGGGGCTTTGCGAAACAGTTGGAAAGCAATGTGGAATGAAGCTAAGCTTGTTAAATCCCACCTGCAGATAGAAGTACAATAGTTTAGGAACAGCAATACAACTGCCAGTAAAAAAAACAAGATTCCATGACGAGGATATATACACCTGATGAAAATGTGAATGAGATGAACGAAACAAAAGAATGCCATGAGGAAGCCCACTTTCGAAAACACATTATTTTATGTTGTATTGGATAATAACATAGTGGTATTGGAGAACTTACAGTTTACAGTTCGGTTCAATTCAGTCAAAGATATTTCTAACACATTCAGCTTTCTTTGGAACTGCCAAAAGATGTCAGAAGACTTGAAGTATAAAGCTACTAAGTTAGCAGAAAAGTAAGCTTATTATAATATCATAAGTTGTGAAGACTTTCTTCGGGTAATAATTCACCTAACAATGGTTCACAATGCAAATGTTGGTAAAGAACAGTTGGGTGCATTGGAAATGTTAAATGTTTTGGCAAATTCCAAATTAGAAAATATTTTTCATAACTTAAGTGTCAGTTCGAGGATGTTTCTTACAACACTAGTCCAGTAGCATTAGCAGAGAGGAGCTTCAGTAAACTTAAGCTCATCAAAAATTGCCTTAGGTCCACCATGAGTCAGGATCGCCTGCACAACTTGGCTAGGCTCAGTATTGAGTCTGGCATTGCAAGACAATAAACTTTGACACAATAATTCGTAGTTTTGCCAAGAAAAAGGCACGCAATTTAAGTTAGCCCTGTTTTAATAAAACTAGTCTTTTTCTTCTCTTTCTTATCATTCATGTAGACCATTTGATGTATTTTCTGTTGACTATTTCTTTTCACCAAACAGTAAGCATTCAAAAGATGAATGATTTGGGTATATGTTTGTAAATAATTATATCAATTCTGATCAATACTGAAGCGGAGGACCAATTAGATCTACAACAATTTAACTAAGAATATTTGATTAATGTATTTTTGTAATAGACCTGTATGGCTATGATTGAAATGGTTACACTCAAATGGTAAATGGTTACACTTATGACAGTTTCACAAAATGATCCACAGACCTTTTGATAAGAATCCTGATTTTTCAAACGTATGTAATACAAATAAATCATATAGATATGACTAGTGTTAGAAAAAAAAAGGTGTTTGGCCGGGGGGGGGGGGGCACCAAAGAACTCGTACCGGCATCTTTTTTTTCTCTCGAGGGCCCTGCATGTATATATAGCTCAGTGAAATCATTACTACATCTAGACTTTCCTAACCCGAAAATTAAGATTCAAATCGAAAGTTGTTATACAGCGGAAACCTTTAAAACAATCGTAGGAGCGTAGATGTCATTCAAGACAGCCTTATTGGTTGCGCACGGAAAAACAACAACATATTAACTCTAAAAATAGAGCAAGCGGTCAATCTTATTATTGTCTTTGATTGTACCCTACAACCAAACTAAAATATAATTTAACATGTTTGCTTTTGTTAACGATATCATTGATACTTTGTTTCACTCTTGAGCAGACGTGTCAAGCATTCCAGAAAAAGATTGGACGAGTTTATACCGAGGAGCGCATAGTGAGGTGTTTTTAATAAAACACCCAAATAGGTCTGACGAGAAGAAATATGTGGTGAAGAAGATCAAGACAGCCACCGCTTGGAAAAACAAACAAAAAGTAAGTATTTACAAACAAAAAGTAAAAATTTACAAACAAAAAGTAAGTATTTACAAACAAAAAGTAAGTATTTACAAACAAAAAGTAAGTATTTACAAACAAAAAGTCAGTATTTACAAACAAAAAGTAAGTATTTACAAACAAAAAGTCAGTGTTTACAAACAAAAAGTAAATACTTACAAACAAAAAGTCAGTATTTACAAACAAAAAGTAAATATTTACAAACAAAAAGTAAGTATTTACAAACAAAAAGTAAATATTTACAAACAAAAAGTCAGTATTTACAAACAAAAAGTAAGTTTTTACAAACAAAAAGTCAGTATTTACAAACAAAAAGTAAGTATTTACAAACAAAAAGTCATCATTTACAAACAAAAAGTAAGTATTTACAAACAAAAAGTCAGTACTTACAAACAAAAAGTAAGTATTTACAACAAAATGTAAGTATTTACAAACAAAAAGTAAGTATTTACAAACAAAAAGTAAGTATTTACAAACAAAAAGTAAGTATTTACAAACAAAAAGTAAGTATTTACAAGCAAAAAGTAAGTATTTACAACAAAATGTAAGTATTTACAAACAAAAAGTAAGTATTTACAAACAAAAAGTCAGTATTTACAAACAAAAAGTCAGTATTTACAAACAAAAAGTCAGTATTTACAAACAAAAAGTCAGTATTTACAAACAAAAGGTAAGTATTCACAAACAAAAGGTAAGTATTTACAAACAAAAAGTCAGTATTTACAAACAAAAAGTCAGTACTTACAAACAAAAAGTCAATATTTACAAACAAAAAGTCAGTATTTACAAACAAAAAGTAAGTATTTACAAACAAAAAGTAAGTATTTACAAACAAAAAGTAAGTATTTACAAACAAAAAGTCAGTACTTACAAACAAAAAGTCAGTATTTACAAACAAAAAGTCAGTATTTACAAACAAAAAGTCAGTATTTACAAACAAAAAGTCAGTATTTACAAACAAAAAGTAAGTATTTACAAACAAAAAGTCAGTATTTACAAGCAAAAAGTAAGTATTTACAACAAAATGTAAGTATTTACAGACAAAAAGTAAGTATTTACAAACAAAAAGTCCGTATTTACAAACAAAAAGTCAGTATTTACAAACAAAAAGTCAGTATTTACAAACAAAAAGTCAGTATTTAAAAACAAAAGGTAAGTATTTACAAACAAAAGGTAAGTATTTACAAACAAAAAGTCAGTATTTACAAACAAAAAGTCAGTACTTACAAACAAAAAGTCAGTATTTACAAACAAAAAGTCAGTATTTACAAACAAAAAGTAAGTATTTACAACAAAAGGTAAGTATTTACAAACAAAAAGTAAGTATTTACAAACAAAAAGTCAGTATTTACAAACAAAAGGTAAGTATTTACAAACAAAAAGTAAGTATTTACAAACAAAAAGTCAGTATTTACAAACAAAAAGTCAGTATTTACAAACAAAAAGTCAGTATTTACAAACAAAAAGTAAGTATTTACAAACAAAAAGTAAGTATTTACAAACAAAAAGTCAGTATTTACAAACAAAAAGTCAGTATTTACAAACAAAAAGTCAGTATTTACAAACAAAAAGTAAGTATTTACAAACAAAAAGTCAGTATTTACAAACAAAAAGTAAGTATTTACAAACAAAAAGTCAGTATTTACAAACAAAAAGTAAGTATTTACAACAAAAGGTAAGTATTTACAAACAAAAAGTCAGTATTTACAAACAAAAAGCAAGTATTTACAAACAAAAAGTAAGTATTTACAAACAAAAAGTAAGTATTTACAAACAAAAAGTAAGTATTTACAAACAAAAAGTAAGTATTTACAAACAAAAGGTAAGTATTTACAAACAAAAAGTAAGTATTTACAAACAAAAAGTAAGTATTTACAAACAAAAAGCAAGTATTTACAAACAAAAAGTAAGTATTTACAAACAAAAAGTAAGTATTTACAAACAAAAAGTAAGTATTTACAAACAAAAAGTCAGTATTTACAAACAAAAGTAAGTATTTGTGTTAAAACAAGGACAAAAAAATGTGTTACTCCTTAACTCCCTCAGTGACACGAATTGATGCCGAGTGACTTACTTAAAAAGCCTTACCTAGTTGAGCCATGCGACCTACTTAATCCACACGACCTACTTAATCCACATGGCCTACCTGAGCCACACAACCCGATTGGAATCACATGGCCTGCTTAAGCTTAAAAGCCCACCTAAACAACATTATATATCCCATTTACCACAATATCTACATAAAGATATTTCACACATATGGCCTACCGGTATAAATTTGGTTTGAAAAGTTTGTGCAAAGTTTGGGAAAAGTTTGGAAATTTCGAGATTTTTTTTTAGTAAGTACCCTATACAGATGATCACTAGTTTGAGCACCCCTTTCTATGCCAGACAGGGAATCGCGAAAAAAATCTAAATGTACCGTGGCAGTCTCTCTAATTCAGCCAAGGTTGGATAACTGCAACAGGCCTGTGGGGTTTGCCTCAGAACCAGCTGAAGATACTCCAGTGGGTGTAGAACGCTGCATTCTTTCGCGGGTAAAGCGGCAGTATCATATATAATTTCCAGTTCTAAGGGATCTCCACTGGCGCCCTGTGATGAAGCGCATAGATCACATCATTAATTATGTCCCTTACGTACGGTTGTATACAGTGCTTTTTTTTGTGACGGTACGCACCGGTACGGCGTACCGACACCTTTTTCAATGTGGGGAAAAAGTATTACTTTTCTTGAATTTTAACGTTTATTGTTAATTTATTATATTATTCATTTGTTAAAATTGAATTCTTTTAAAATTGCGCGCAATAAGAATAAAAATATAAAATGCGAGACTGCTTTAAAAGTTAGGCAATCCATCACTGAGTACCGGCACCTATTTTTTTTTACAAAAAAAAAGCACTGGTTGTATAAATGGCACTGCTCCTTCCTACCTTTAAGAACTGATACCAAAGAACGCGCCATCAAGGGAACTGCGCTCTTCATCACAGCCACTCCTTACAAATTCCCAATCTGGATGGACACAAAAAGAAGTACCATGGAGAGCGCTGATTTTAATATGTGGTGCCTTCTATTTGGAACAGCTTGATTCAGACCCATATAATCTGAGACAACAGAGTCTTTTAAAAAGAAGTTAAAGAACTTTCTCTTTGGCTAGTGGCTGTGTGCCTTACATACCAATACAACTGCCACTAGTGGCTGTGTGCCTTACATACCAATACAACTGCCACTAGTGGCTGTGTGCCTTACATACCAATACAACTGCCACTAGTGGCTGTGTGCCTTACATACCAATACAACTGCCACTAGTGGCTGTGTGCCTTACATACCAATACAACTGCCACTAGTGGCTGTGTGCCTTACATACCAATACAACTGCCACTAGTGGCTGTGTGCCTTACATACCAATACAACTGCCACTGCCATTTATTCCAAGATCGCACTGAGTATGCTCAATTTAATAGCATGGATAATCGCTTTAGAAATAACCGTTATTATTAGTGGTTTTTTTTACTTGCTTATTGAAATATGACTAGTCTTTATCTGTAAAGTGCTTCGAATCTGCGCACTTGGCTTGCCATCCCATATCTCTCGGATTCGAATCCAGGTTTTAATAAACTTTTCTTTTTTTCCCACTGGCTGATGTTCACGATTCTACCCATCTCTTAAAGGTAGGCTACATGCCACTAGTTGGGGAAAGGTACTATAAGGTCGGGCATTGTGCTGATCACGCAATCTCCTTGCATGCCGTTGACATCTAATCTGACGCCGAATAAAATACACTATAAACCAACATGATCTGGACCAGGTGTCGGCAAGCTATGGAACGCATGACAGACTTGACATGCAGAGCGATTTCCAAAAACAAATGGAAGACCTCCAAAATGGCTATTCAAGTATCTCCTACCAGAAATTTTTGTGCCAGAGAGGGACTGACTTTTAGGTTGTTGGCACGCTGAATGAATTAGGAATCCTACTTTGGCACACTAACATCAAAACGTTGCCCAGATCTGGATAACTTTACTGGATAACTTGCAGTTCAAAATTTATTATCTGAGGTTCTAAGGTCTAAACTAACAGAGTTACAATTCTCAGTTGTCTATATTCACCTGTAATTAGCCTTAAAGCTATTTTCTGAGTATGTTCTAATTTGTATGTGTTTTTACTGTGTAGGAGATCAGAGAACTAGTGATTTTACAAGACGTCAGGCATGAACGAATTGTTACTTTCTATGGACATATCAACAGGAAATTTGAGCTTTTGTTGATAATGGGCTTTATGCCTAAGGTAAGTAAGATCAAACAATTACTTTTTTATTCACCTGCAAATCTATCTAACTATCTATCTATTTATCTATCTATCTATCTATCTATCTATCTATCTATCTATCTGTCTATATGTCTATCTGTCAATCTGTCTATCCATCTATCTATGTATGTATATCCGTCTATATGTCTGTCTGTCTATCTGTCTGTCTGTGTCTGTCTATATGTCTGTCTGTATCTATCTCTATCTATCTATCTATCTGTCTATCCTTCCTGTCACGATTCTGGAATTAAATCGTAACCTTATTAGCGATCATGGATAGATCATAGCGCAGAAGTAGTGTAGAACTAGAAACATAGGTTAGCGTAGAGTTAGATTAGGGAGTAGAAAAGTAGCCTGACGCCATTACCTCTTTCCCTCTTCTCACGCAATAGGAACACCCCAACCACTCTTCTCCTCACCTCTCTTTAACCCTCTCTACACTCTGTCATTTCCGAATTCAGAGTTTGCTACTTGATTCAGCCAATTGGTACTACACTATTTGTATGTGTGATTGTATATATATATATTCTATTATGCTGTCAATTATGATTCATGTTGTATTTTGATAGTATTACTCATTTATTTTGCTAAACTCAGCATACCTGTAGACACCAATGAACAATGAACAATATTTATTAGCCACATAGTACATAGGTACAATAAAGGCATAGTCAAAAACATAAGAAAATTATAGCATTTGTGAATAATAAATTGAACAATAATAGTAATACCAATATTAGTGATGAAAATGAAGGTAATAGAAAATTTATTAATTAAAGGTATCCTAAAAGAAAATTCAGGGGGGATAATTTAGTTTATAATACAATTTTTGGGGGAAAAAACTAACAAAGAAAAAAAAAAAACAAAAAAAATAAAAAAAAAAAACTTAATTTACTAACATAGACATACAAGTACATCATTTTCATTAGACCTGCACAGCATTAACATAGTGAGAACAAACATTTAAGAAATCATTCACAAATTTTTCTTGCGGCTTAGTATATTACATTTCTTCTACGACTATCTCTCATTTGCATAGTGACAAACCAACAAGTTAAAATATTTAAACATTTCTAACCTATTTTTCATTTTTTAAAAGCAGATACTAATATTTTTGAAAAAATGCTTAGTTTTTTAAGTTCTTTTAGAGAGCTAGAATTAAGCAGTTCCGACATTTTTCTACATTAGGTCTGTTATAGTAATATTTTTTTAGATACATTTTTCGTTGGGCATTGAAGTGCACACATTGAAGTAAATAGTGAAATCCATCTCCTATATCTTTTAAGCAAAGGGGACATAATCTTAAGTTATAATCTATTCTGGAGTGGCGACCCAGTTCAACAGGGAAATTATTGTTACTTGTTCGTATTTTTAATATATAGATAGCTTCTTTCAGATGCAATTTATTTAAAAAGGGTGGAATAATTTCCCAGTCAGATTTATATTTTAGAGCGCTATATAATTTACCTTTATTGCTTTTTTGCATACTCTCATAAAGTTCTTGTTTACTTTGATCATTTATACGTAAGTTAATTATTGATTTTGAAAGTTTAGTATCTATTATATACTGTTCTAACCAAATATATCCCAATCCTAGTTGTTCCAGTTGTAACTTTATATTGGCGGACCATTTGCATTTTTCAACCAAGTGCTCTTTAAGTAAAATGTTATAAATTATTTTAGAAATCCTGCTTTCTTTGCCGGTCGCTATTTTGATCCAGAAGTGTAACATTCTTTTTTTAATAAATGATCTTATATAAAGTTTGCCTGTTTCGCCTAAGACTACATAATTTGGTGTTTTTGTGTTCAATTTTAAAATCATCTTAAAATATCTTAGTCTAATATTTTCTAAAATGTCACAATTTTCCATACCCCATAGTTCGCAGCCGTAGGTTAGTATAGGTAGTACTGTTTGATCAAATAGATCAATTTGACTATCTATGGGCAAGCTTAGTGTATGGCATTTTCTGAGAAGATTGAACATAGCATTAGTACCTTTCATCTTACAATATTTCCTGTGTTCTGAGAAAGAACCGTTAGCTGAGAAGATTATTCCCAGGTATTTAAATTTAGAAACTATTTCTATAATATTATTATTTAGTACAAATTTCTGATTTCCTACCCTACCCTTTCTACCGAATATCATTATTTTGGTCTTATCTTCATTTATGTTTAAGTGGTTCTCCTTGCAATAGTTACTGTAAATGTTTAAGTTATTCTGTAATTCTTTTGCGGTTTTAGCTAGGATTGTTGTGTCGTCAGCATATAATAATGTGAATATTTTTAGTAAATCTGCGTTGTTATCGTTGCTGATAGTTAAGCTACTTGCGCCTTTTAGTTCTAAATAAGAATCTAAGTCATTAATAAACATAGAAAATAATAGAGGGCTCAGATGTTCTCCCTCTCTTAGTCCTGCTTCGCAGTTAAATAACGGTGACAGGTTTGTATTTAATTTTACTGTCGATTTAATATCGCTATATAACCCCTGTATACATTTAAGGAAAATTCCATCTATGCCTATATCTAACATTTTCGCCCAGAGTAATTTTCTTTTAATAGACGGGAAAGCTCTTTTTAGACCAATGAAGGCACAGAACAGTTTGTCACCTTTATTTTTTATTAAAAAGCTCAGCGCATATAGTATAAATGATGCTTCCGTTGTAGAATAACCTTCTCTAAAACCCATTTGATTCTCGTTTAATAAGTTGTGCTCTTCAAGGAACATCTCCATTCGTACATTAAGGATGGATGAGAATAGTTTACCTAAGCATGATAATAAGGTAATTGGTCTAAAGTTTTCGGGCTTTGCCTTGCTGCCTTTATTTTTATATATTGGACATATCATCCCTAGTGACCAGCTTTCGGGGAAAATTCCATCTTTTAGGATAACATTAAATAGTTTTACGTATGTGGGTATCATTATAACCTTTGTGCATTTTATATATTCATTAAAAATTTTATCGTGTCCGCAGCTTTTATTATTACTTGTTTTATTGATGGCTGATAACACTTCATTATATGTTATTTCACCATTAAGTCTTGTCGTATCTAAGTTAGGTGCGGTTAAATTGGTTTTTATTGGGTTCATGCAACAGTTGTCTGTTGTTTCGTTTTGGGATTTGAAAAAATGGAACAATTCGTCAATACTAATTTCATTATAATCTTCTTTTCTGTTTTTATCCTTTAGGATACGCCAGTATTCTTTTGGATTCTTTCCTTTCAGATTTTTTATTTTATTTCTCATTTTGTTTTCATATTTATTTATAGCGGTGTTCATTTCACGCTTGTAGTTTTTACTGTGTGTTTTTAAACTTTCAAGTGAGCCTTTGGTTTTGAGGATACTATTCATTCTTCTTGCTTTAAGGTATAATCTTCGTTTTTGTCTACATATAAGTGTAAACCAGGGTTTATTTTTTTTTAGGTTATTTTTATCATTAGGGTATCGATTTGTGCCAAATATTTCAGTTGCAGATTGTATTAATATTTTATTTATTTCCTCTACTATGTTATTTATTTCTTGTTTTTTGTTTTCAGGGGAGTTACAAAGGTCACTTCTTTCTAGTAATTCGTCTAGTTTCAGATTTATGCTGTTTTTGTTTTGTTTTTCTACCATTTCAAAATAGTTCTTAGATTTAGTTTGCACCCACGGCTTAATTATCTCTACCACTGGTGTATCATTTAGTTGTCTACTCGCATTTCCAGGTTTATTTGCTCCACCAATCTCAATCTCATATTCACATGATATTAAACAATGGATATCTGAGAATAGGTGATCAAAGTCGTGGATTATTAGATTCCTAATTTTGTGAAAGAGGTCATTGTCTGCTAGTACGTAATCGATTACTGTGCTAAATGTAGTCGTAGGTTTATGTGACAGTAACCCCTTCCTTCCATTCATTATTAACATGTTTGTGTTTTTACATGTTTCGATTAGTTTGCGGCCCCAGTTATTCGGTATTCTCGTATCTACGTTTATACGTTTGAGTGGAATGTCTTTTCTTTTTAGCGCTTCTTCTGTCTGGGCACTTATTTCTACATAGAGTTCGTGGGGACTTGTTATGGGGTCTATAATGTAATCTTCTCTTTCTTTGGTATGAGCGTTAAAATCACCCATTATGATTATATTGTTAGTGATATTTCTTTTATCGATTATTTCCATTTCTAGAATATTGAAAAAATCAGGTTGGGCATATGGGGAATTCTCGGGTGAGGTATAAATAATTAGAATTAATAAGGGATTGTTTTCTGCTCCTATTTGTAGCCAAATCATTTCATTATTGTCACATCTTAATATTTTAGTTTTGTCAACTAAGTCATTTTTTATGGCCACACTCAGTCCCCCCGATCTACTATTGTTATTATGGTGTCTAAATTTGTGGAAAAGTGTAAAGTGTTCTATACTTATAGTATCGATATCTTCCACCTTGTCATTATTAAGTTTTGTTTCCGAAAGACCTATAACATCAAACAAATTTATCTTATCAACAAACTCTGGATACATCATTCTCCTCACCAGGCCACATACATTTACATAGGCTAACCTTAAAAAGCGTTTTTGGTTTTGTTCACCTATGCTAATGCCACTGTCCTACAGCATCGTGAGCGTTACGCAGTCTTCCGAGGTCGTACCACCCTCCTGATGCATCTGTTGTTGCTGGTATTGTTGTTCTTTCTGCTGATGTTGAGGCTGTAGCTGGAGTAGCTGGGGTTGTGGTTGCTGCTGCAGTTGCTGATGGTACTGCTGATGTAGTTGCTGCTGTTGGTATTGAGGTTGTTGTTGGATTTGCTGCTGATGATGATGAGAGGGATGCTGCGGCTGCTGGTGTTGAGGTTGTTGCTGGTGTTGGTGGTGCTGCTGCTGAAGTTGTAGCTGCTGGTGATAAGGTTGTTGCTGGTGTTGGGGTAGCTGCTGCTGTGGCAACTGATGCTGCTGATGTTGAAGATGCTGTGATTGCAGGTGCATTTGCTGTTGTTGCTGATATTGTTCTTGGTGATATTGTTGTTGTTGCTGCGAATGTTGAGGTGGTCCCGTGGGATAAACTCGTTGTCGTTGTAGGTATAGTTCTGGAGCCTGCTGTTGTTGTTCTTGTTGTTCTTGTTGGTATTGCTGATGGTGAGGCTGTTGCTGAAGCTGTTCTTGTTGTTGATGCTGTCGTTGTTGTTGCCGTTGATCATGTCCGTGTTGATGCCGCTGTTGTTGCAGATTCAATTGTTTTTGATGGGGTTGGTAAGATTGTTTTTCTTGATCATTCAGTTCTTGCTGGATATGTTGAGACCGATACAGTAGTTCTCGCCGATGTTGTTGCTGGGGTTGCCATAATTGTTGATTATGACGCTGGTTCTGTTGAGGCTGTTGTTGTTCTCGTTGTATGTTTTGTTCATGGTGAGGTTGTTGTTGTCGAGTTTGCTGTTGTTGTTGTTGTGAGGGTTGAGAGCGGCTCGTTTGCTGTCGGTGTTGATCTTGACTTCGCCAGGGTCGTTGTTCTTCCGGTGCTCTGAGGGCAACAATTTCGCCTTGACTGTCAACCCTCCAAGACCCTTCCGGAGAGGTCAGGATGTCATTTTTAAGGAATACGTTTCGACCATATTTTTCCTTTAGATCCTTTAGTTTAGGTAAAAGGATTTTTCTTCTTTCGTTTACTTTCTTCGGGAGATGATCTCTTATTCCAAAGGGTTTTCCAGCCAGTTTGTAAGCGATTCTTCTAATTGAGTTTTTGTCATATAGATGGAGGAAGGTCACCACAATAGGTCTTTGCTGTCCTCTGTGATAGCGTCCCAATCTATAGCAGCCTTCAATCGCGAGTTCATGGTCTATCCCCAAGTGGTCATGAAGGAACTGATTAACCGTGCTGTAGCAGTCTTCGTCTCTTCCGACTTCTTCTAAACCAGTTAGAAGTAGATTGTTTATTAGATCCTTGGTCTCGAGCGATAGAGTACGCTCCTCAAGTTCGTTCAACGATTTGTTGAGCTGACCAAGGTCCTCTTCGTGCTTCTTTAAGGTGGTGATGTTTTCAGTTGAAATCTTATCTACTATACTGATTTCTTGTTCAACTGCGGTCACACGCTCATTCAGTTGCTTTACCATTCCAATCTCCTCGCTAATCTTCTCCACCCTAGCTACTAACGTGTCTAGAGAAGCTTGGAAGGTTGGAAAAATTTGCAGGTGTTGCATCATGGCTTCTATTTTCAAGCTACTCTCTGATATTGAGAGCTGAACGTTATTGAATGCCTGCAAGATTTTGTTATTGAAATCCTGCTGTGGCCCATTAATGGTTGTTTGCTCAGAGATATCCAAGCAACAACCATTAAATGAAGAGGAGCGACGCAGCCTTTTTTTATTTTTTTCCACCAGCCTGCTTAACATCCCCAACAGCGTCTAGTACTCCAGTGCTACAATCACTACCAAACGTAACATCAGACAACTGCACACATGCCATAATAAAAACAAAGTCTGAAGGTCCAAAGAAGAGAAAGGTTCTCTCCCTTGTTTACAGACGGTTCGTCTGTTAACTGTTGATTGTTGACTATTGACTGGAGGGTTGATATGCAGGCAGAGAGAGGGGAGGAGAAGGTTGATATGCCAGGTCAGGGGCTGCGAGGGACGATATGCGGTGACAATGTCCAGCTCTCGTCCCACGTCTAGTTGGTAAGTAGCGTCCGATACCGAGCTATGTTTACACAAAATTCCAGGAGTAAAAGTTATATCATGTGTAGTACACGGTACACAGTTGAATAAACTCGACAGTTTAGATTAAGAGTGGGAAAAAACACAGTGTTGTGACTAGTTGTGAGAACTGCTCAGTCACTTTGACTCTAACAATCTTAGCAAACTTAATAAAATGATTAATAAAGTCGATTATACAAATTAGTCAATAATTGACTTAATTGTCGCGCAATGACCGAACAAAACACACAATTTGAAAGATTAATTCACAACAAATCAACCAATATAAGTTTCACAATGAAGAGCGAAAAATGAAACCACAAACAATCATCAAATATGAAGAGACGAAATACACTGCTGCCTGCTGGCGCAATACCGTATCGTCACCCACTGCTACACCTTTTCATTATCTCCCCTTTTCGTCCCCTACTCAGCGCCCGTGGGCATAACCCTTTGTCCACTCGAAGTAGTGACATCTGGAGCGAAGTGTCTCGCACATACGTAAGCACCTTGGGCTGCACTTGACCAGAACCAATAGAGACTGGTACATCAAGGGAAATAAGTCATTATCTTATCCTTTGTATCTCCTTAAACGTCTACCCACCCCCGCCTATCCCCTGGGTCCCACCCCGCAAAAGTCGGCGGTACTAATTGTTCACTTACACCGACTCCTAAATTCCCCCCCCCCCCCAATAGTCAATCCTTTATGCAAGCAAACCAGCCAACCAGAACATATGTAATTCTAAACTAATGTAGCTATCCAATCAAATTGACCACTGATCACGTGACTAAATTCAGGAAAGCGCGCTTAACTAGTTTTAGGACACTTCGGCTCAAGTGCTTGGTGGAGAAGGTTGTTCGATTCTAGCCTCCACTTACTCAGTTGTTCCATAGGATATACCGCCTACATGTGTATAGATAGATATTGTGTCAGTCTAAGTATTTTCATGAACACAGCTACGGTTGCCTAATGTTTTGGATAACCTAGCAGTACCATGTGTTGAGTGTTAACTGAAGCCTGTGCAAATTCATATATGTATCTTGCCATTGAGTGAAGAATTGAAATGATAATAAACACCTGAACTTAACCAACGATTTATTTGCCTGCTTAGAACTATTTGTTGTGTCCGTCATAATATCTAACGAGCCAAGAGAGAAATAATAATTATTCCAGGGCGATTCCAGTCACGGTAATTCATACTCCAAGACGACCTGCCACTACTACCCCCTCAACTACGACTCCGCACCCCTCTCATCGCCCAACTTCTGCCAGGTTGATGTCCTAATCGTAAACACATCCTGACAAAGTGGGGACCTCGCCGCGGGATCCTGAACTCAAGCCGTTCAGGGCACTAACAACAGCAATCAACCCGAGGACCACGCCGTTACTGAAACCGACCCTGGATTGGGGGCTCATCTCTCTACAACACGAAGACTCTAAGCAGCAAACAGATCCGCCACCTCAAACGCAAGCCAAGTCACCCCACTGAGCCAAACTCGTCACCCCACGCCACCTGCGCCACCCCAAACACGCCAGAAACCAGACTCGTCACCCCAACGCCAACCAAGGCACCCATTAAGCCAGAATCATCACCATACGCCACCTGCGCCACCCCAGATACGCCAGCAACCAGACTCGTCACCCCAACGCCAACCAAGGCACCCATTAAGCCAGAATCATCACCATACGCCACCCCAAGCGCCACCCCAGATACGCCAGCAACCAGACTCGTCACCCCAACGCCAACCAAGGCACCCATTAAGCCAGATTCGCCACCCCATTATACCAGATTCGCCACCCCAAGCGCCAGACCGTCAACCTCCGGCCCCGCATCGACGTACCTGCACCCGAGACGTCAGTACTAGAGACCGCCGAAAACCCGACATCTGTCCCGTCAACCTCCCTGTAGGAACCGCCGTAGTCCCGGTACCAATCCCGGAGAAAAGACAATAACACTATACACTATCTAGTCCCGGCACGGGGAGAAAGAACTTTTCACTATACCGAAGCTACCTGCAACCAACAGAGCGCCAAGCGCCATACAAAAACGATAACTTCGTGATTGGATACGTGTGTATTGTGTATGTGTGTGAAATTCTAGGAATAGCTGTTCGGTGAGTACCATTTTGGACTAGTATTAAATTAGTTAAACTCTGAACCCCCCCAACCCCTCTTACACTTTCCTCTTTCTATCTCGTTATATCTCTGTCCGTTACTGCCTTACTCTCGCCTTACACTGTCACTATGGCCGAAGGTGTACTGTTGCGTAAGCAGCTGAGAGAAGAGGCTATAGCGATAGGCTACAGTGACGGAGACGTCATTAAATACGTAGTCGAACAGGTAGCGGTCCATGAGCAGAGAGAAGAGAAACTTAGACTAGAGCAGAGAGAAGAGAAACTTAGACTAGAGCAGAGAGAAGAGAAACTTAGACTAGAGCAATTAGAATTAGCTAGAGAAGAAAGACTTAGACTAGATGAGGAAGCACGTAGGGCACATGAATTTAGATTAGCGGAGTTAGCGGCAAACACTAGGACCCCCGACAACACTGACCACCCAAACGCCCCCTCATCATTTAGCACAGTCAATCCCAACACTCCCCTCCCCCGACACGCGTCTCTATGGACAGACATCCACGACCCCCGACTAGAACAATTTGACGTTTATCTTCGACGGTTTAGTGACTGTATGGAGTTAAACGAGATCCCTCCAGAGTTACACTGCCGAATTCTCATCTCCACACTGAGGGGAGAGAATTATGAGACGTACTGCAAACTGCCCCCAGACGATAGGGAGTCGTGTGCTGCATTGAAGAACGCACTCTTAAACCGACACCAGCTACACGCGTCAGAAACGATTCCGTACCGCCACGCTACGGTCAGGAGAGAACTATACACAATTCGCAGAGCGAATTCAGGCCTACTTACTTAAGTGGGTAGAATTAGGGGACATAGAACAATCCTTTGAAGGCATGGTCACCCTTCTTATGACTGAACAGATAGAATCCCAGATGCCCCCCAAGCTAAAGGCTTTCTTAATCCAACAGGGAATATCCGGTTTAAACCCCTCCCTGCAGGGCGCAGATAGGTTTCTGCAGTCCAACCTAATAGCATCATCCTCCCGCCCGGGACACCCACAACCGCACCGACCTTATGGGGACAACCACCGCGTCAACCCTCCCCCTCAATCAACCGCTCCCCAGCCGCACACGCCCCACCACGGGCGACCTCGTCCTCACAACCCACGCGGAGACCACCGCCACACCAGACCCACCCCTCAATTAGCACACGACAGGAACAGACGCGACCCCACCCCCTATTTGGCCGCCGGTGCATTTTACACCACGACAGAGCCCGTAAGCGCCGACCAGCAATATACTAACGGTCCGGCGGGACAGGAAACAGAAGCCCCTTACCCCAACCACTTAACCGAAACCACCGACCCGTGGAATAGCCAGGAAACATACGGCGACTTGGATCAAGTCCATCACGTATTTTCCATCTCCTCAGTAGACGGACCCCACGAACCCCGCCAAAACTGTGTCGACGAGATAGTCCGAATCAATGGCCACCTGGGCTCTTGTACATACGATTCCGGGCTCAGCTATGAGGCCCTAGTAACGGAATCAACGACCGACCCCCGCGACTACACAGGCCGCTATGTGCGACTCCAAGGGCCATCCCATGACTCCCCCATCCTGCGTCTACCGACGGCAATCGTACACATCGACTCCGCCTTTACAGCAGGCCCCATCGAAGCAGCCGTGACTAAAGACGGGAAAGTAGACGTTCTACTAGGTAGGCCAATCGTAGGCAGACCACTCCCGCCCCGACCCACACAGGTGAGCCACGAGCCACCGCGCCCCACCCACAGCCCGATCCGCCCTCCCCAATTCGTGTCCATTAAAGACAGGCTCCGCAACGCAAAACTGCCCCAAACCAGAAGCGAGCTAAAGCGTATACTTCACGAGTTCAGTTACTATGAAAGGAATGCTATACGCGGCTTCCGGCAACTAGCAACGCCCTTATTCGATCTACTGAATGCTACCACACGTCCAAAATTACATTGGAACGAAAACGCCAGATTTGCTTTCGACCTGTTAAAATGTTTCTTAGGTCGAAACCCATTTCGAGTCCACCCCGACGACGAGGATTAGCGTTAACCCTAAACACCCGATGGGCCGGGTAATAATACAACCCAGCGCCATACTCGCCCCCCCCAGAAGATAACTTAACGCGTCCCCTTGTTCCCTCCGACCCCTCCCCGTCACAGACCCACCACCAACACGTGGACACGCCAAGATACCACTCGCAGTTACTATCCCGGTACTCTCACTAAGATCCCATACCCCAGAGACAGTAAATTAGGTATGAATCCACTTTCTGAGTAGATTCCCAAATTGCCCGGGTGAGTTGTCACGATTCTGGAATTAAATCGTAACCTTATTAGCGCTCATGGATAGATCATAGCGCAGAAGTAGTGTAGAACTAGAAACATAGGTTAGCGTAGAGTTAGATTAGGGAGTAGAAAAGTAGCCTGACGCCATTACCTCTTTCCCTCTTCTCACGCAATAGGAACACCCCAACCACTCTTCTCCTCACCTCTCTTTAACCCTCTCTACACTCTGTCATTTCCGAATTCAGAGTTTGCTACTTGTTACGAATATAGGTCATAAATGAATGACGTAGTAAGGCATTGACCTCTTAACAAGTGCGTATCAGAGTCCAAAGCGACCAAGGTTTGACCTTTATGCCCTGAGGGCAGTTTAAATAAAATAATTCGTTCAAATCCCGTGGAAATTGGAGGATAATTCTGGATCGTAGTAATTATAGAGAAAGAGGTTAAAATGCGTATTAAGACCCTGTAGAATCTTCGATGATAGTTTTCTTTGTAAAGTTCCGACCTCCTTAAAGTTAGTTCAGTTTAAACGTTTGTAGAGTGAAGTCGCTATATTAATACTTGTACATATAATGTCATTTTATTGAAACTTATGTTGCCATCAGTTGATGAAGTTTATTGATCATTTATATTGAGTCTACAATTTAAATAAAATTGTTTATTCAACAACTGGAGTTGTTTGATCTATCATTGTTGAGAAAGGTGTTGAAGATAATTATCACGAATATAACTACATTACTGCATAGACCTGTCAGTCAAGGAACCCCTAGCTTGGGCTACAGATTAGCAGAATCTAGAGACTTCTAATAAAGATACAACTATATTCATTGAATCCGATTTAACGAGTCGTAATAATAGTAATCATCATATAGAGGGCCATAATAATTTGCGGGCTGCGTCCGATATAGTTGTATAGTGAAGCATATATTCAAGTTGTGTTGTGTTGTGTGTTGGAGCAGTGACCTACTGAGCAAGCCTAAGAACGCTGAAATTATTCTTCCGATTGGAAAAACGTAAGTTGGAAAAATTTACCACTTTATAAATCTCTTAACTAAAGAATGGAATTTATTGAAAATCCAGAAGAAGAAGTTCTGAAAACTTTATCAATAAAGAAGTTAAAAGAGATCGCTGAGATCTTGAAGATAGAAGTTACTGAAACTACACCATCGAGGACTGTGTTGACACAGCAGATAAAAGATGTGTTGATTGCGAGTGGCAAGTTGAAAGTAGAATCAAGCGCGGAGGGATATCAAGTTGAAGGTCAGACGTCGAAATCTATGTCAGAACAGTTTAGATTTCAGTTAGAAATGAAACGGATGGAAATGGAGATGGAACAAAGACGTCTAGAAAGTCAGGAAAGAGATAAGAAAAGTCAAAGAGAAACAGAAAGTCAGGAAAGAATAGAGCTAGCGAAGATAGGAGCTACTAAAAAAGAATCTCATAATGATGTAGAGATGGCCAGATGGAAAAAGCTAGTCCCTACCTACATTGATAAAGAAAGTGAAATAGCTAATTTCTTCCAGACCTTTGAAATTTCTTGCAGAGATTTTAAGTTCCCAGAAGATAAATGGGGAATATTAGTCAGAACAGCTTTTACTCAGGGAAGGGCAAGAGATTGTGTTCTATTGTTAAAAGAGGAACATTTAAATGATTATGAAGTCATTAAAGACACTGTACTTAAAGCCTATAACCAAATACCGGAAAGTTATCGGAAAAGGTTCCGTCAGTACACAATGTCCCCTTACCAAACACACTTAGACTTCCTTAGAGCAGAAGAAAAAATAATAAATCAGTGGATAAAATCCAGAAATATCTCCACATTAAAAGAAATGAAAGATATCATTCTTTTAGAGGATTTTATTAACAAAGTGAGGCCGGATATAAGAATGTATTTATCCGAGCGTGACACCACTGACCCACAAAAGGCTGCTGATTTAGCGGAACAGTACACATTGTGTCATAGGACAGCTGGTGAAAAGAATTTTAATAGGGCACAACGGCAAGCAGAAAACACACAACAACAACATCGTGAAAAAGAGCATTTTGTGAAACAAAATGATGTTAATAAAAGACCTGTCAACAAAAACGTCCAATGTACTTTTTGTAAAAGAACAGGACATAGCATCGAAGACTGTTGGAGCATAAGGAAAGAAAAAGGACCTAATAAAGTGGTAATGTGCGTCAGACATGCACCAATACAGAATGTACAAGGAAGCGAAAATACAAACGAACTGAATTCGGAGAAAGATTCTTCTAAACAAGAAACACTGAGGGTGGATTTGCCTGAGAGCAAAAGTCAGAAGGTAGAGAAATCTACAACTGAAGATAATGAGGATAAATATCCTGATTATAAATACAGAATGGCTACTATTGGATTGGTTGTCCAAGTCCACAGAGACGAAAAAGTAGACCAAAGTATTTTTGACTCGGAAAAGAGTCTGAAGTCATCGAAAGATGAAAAAACACCCGAAAGTCATGGTCAAGGGAAGAATAAAATTGACACAGAGACCCTGTGCAGTTTTCAACCGTTCATTAGTGAAGGTTGTGTGGCCTTACAAAAGGAAGGACCACTGAAGTCCGTAAACATATTACGAGACACAGGAGCATCATTAACACTGCTGCTTAAAGATGTATTACCATTAAATGATAATACATTGACAGGACAGACTGTCCTATTGAGAGGTTTTGAATGGAAAGAAGAAATACCTCTACATAGGATATACCTCGCATCTGGCTTGGTGACAGGATATGTGACAGTTGGAGTAATATCAAAACTTCCTGTTGAGGGCATATCCGTTATCCTAGCAAATGATTTGGCGAAAGGGAGGGTGAGACCTGAACTGATTGTGAAGGAAAATCCAGACCCTAGTCCTATTGTGGAGACAGGAAAAGAAAAAGAACTTTATCCTGTAGGTGATGTCATAAATGGTATGACACCACAGAAAAAGAAAGAAGAAACTATCTCACAAGAAAAGGAAAAGAAAGAAGAAATTCTCCCACGAGAGAAGAAAGAGGAAGAAGAAGTGGAACGTGATACTACTATTTTCTCCATGAGTGAAGATTGTCCGAAAGGAAATGAACAATCAAAGAAGTCATCACAAAATGAATTGATTGCTGAGCAGAAAGTAGACCCAGAGTTGCTACAGCTGCATGAGAAAGCTGTCGACGAGAAAGAAAATCCTACTACTGATGTCTATGAACATATAGACCACAGCATGAACAGACAACAATGCAAACCTGCAGTTGCCGGTACAGATGAAGATTGGAGGAGCATCACTGAAGAAACGAGTGCGGAGAACTGGACCGAAACTACCAAAAGCTATGGGTTACCACAATCCATACCAACAGATCGAAGGACCAACTTCGCCCCGGAACTCTTCAATCCAGTCCTAAAGAACTTATGCCTGGAGCAGGAGATGTCAACTGAATCCTATCCGGAAAGTCGAGGAGCCTATGGACCAATCTTTGGACCCACTGTCCGAGGACCACTCAACCTACTTCAAGAGGAATGGCAGACCGAATTGGATCTCCTTGGGCTGATCAAGTACCTAGATAAGTACATAAATTTTTTGTCTGACATAACTGTGTTTGTTAGAAAAAAATTGTACACTGCTCACATGCAGATGCCATTGTTGTGTGATGAAAGAAAGGCAAAAATATTATATCATTTGAAAATGATAAAGCCTTACCTTCTGAAAACAATTGGAATAAGCTTGATGTTGTTAACATTGTTACTCTTATTTGTAAAATTTATGCCTGGAGTACAGGATGAATTGAATGACAAATTCACTGATAGTTAGTTACCAAACTTACTATTTTAAAACTAAATCCCTTACTTGTGAAGAAAAAGGAATGAGTAAAAGTATTGTTAGAGTAAATATCATTATAGTGTGGTATTTCTAAACAAACTTGTTAGGTTGAGCATTAAAATAATTGCTATAAGAGAAAAAGATCAGTTTTATCCGCAGAATTGGTTTCTAAATCAGAGGACATTATAAATGTGGACTGATTATAAGATATGTTTGAGAATCTCTGGAAATGATAATTGAAACATTTGGCAGAGAGGATAATCTGATTGATAAAGATGTAAATGATTTTGAGAAAAGAGAATTTTCTATCACTAAAGTATTGAGAAATGTTTTATGATTGTACTATGGATTTATTTTATCATGTACTGTTGTTGAAATATTGCACTGAGTCAAGATGCAAATTTCTTCTATGTGAATTTATTCATTTGTTCTATTATCATTGAATGTATGATAATGTAGGGTAAAAATAGTTGCAGCAAGGCAGAACTATGACTAACAAGAATTCCAAGAATTGTATTATATATGATTTTTCACTTTTAGGATACTGTTACATGAAAAGCAGATCAAAAGTAGAAACTAATAAAACTTATCCTTGTTTTGTAAAAATTTAGGATATGTGCCACTGACTTGACACTGTAAACCAGAATGGTTGAGAATGTCATGGTTGAGAATTTATAATGTTGACACACCAATGTTCAACTAATGTATTATTAATTAAGGATTTCATGTCAAGATTGTAAAACTAATCTATTTTTTTTCTGTATGAGTTAAAATAGATTGAATGAATTGTACTGACAATCAAAAGATTGGGTAGACCTGAACACTGAAAGGAACAGGAGAACCTAGAATCTATGAATAATGAATAAAACCTTTTGTGGAAAATGGAAAAGAGCAATGTACCCCACTGAAAAGATTGGAAATGGAATGTTTTACCACACCAGTCAGACCAGCAGTTTGTTTTGTACATAAATTGCTAAATTGATTTCTGTCTGAAAAAAAAATATAGTCTATGCTCTTTATCTTTTGTACGTAAATAATATTGTATTTGAAATGTCTTTAATGTAATCTAAGAAAATAAGAACTTACTGTTTAGTACTAAGATTGTATGAAGATAATATAATCTGCTTTGATTGATAGTTAATTAAGTAAATTAACCAAATTTGTTTCAAGTAAATCCATGTCTGCATGAAAGATAGAATGTTTCAATTTAAAACTGCTGTGAACTCTTTTAAAAAAGAAAATAATGACGTCGAAAGGTCATGGTAAAATGAGAAATTGAAATATTTTTTATGAAATTGTCTATAAACTATTTTAATTCTGGAACAGACTATGTTTAATGTTCTTAAAATAACATAAATGAATTTAATTTTGAGATAATCGTTGTGAAATAATGATAATTAAAAAGATAACTATTTAATCGCGTAGAGATTTTTGACCTAGGCTGTTATGAGGTAAAAATTTGCATAGCGATGTCAATATTGTTAGAATCAATTGGGAATGAGAGAGGAAAAAAAAAAAGAGAGAGAGAGAGAGAGAGAAATGCGGAATTGACCTACATTTTGGGTCGCGTCACCGACAGTTGTCTAATGTTGTCCAAGCCTACAGGCTGAAAAAAAATACTGTCGAGACAATGATCGTGTTGTTGTGTAATTAGATCAAGCCTAGTAGTATTTTTTCATCAAGAGCGAGTTTTTCTCCTTATGGAAAAAAATAAGTCGTGTCTGAATAGACATTAAGTGATTTTTTCTTTTGTTGTTTGATTACAAATGTAAAAGATATTAGTTTATAATTAAATGGACGAGAGAGGTTTTTATTAACATGGAATGTTCATGTAATAGAAGTTATTAACTTGTATTATATTATATCTATTAAGAATGATTATGTATTTTTCTTGTATCCAAGATTTAGATAAACAATTTAATTGTCCATTGTTTTGAATTAAAAATTGAATGATTGAATGACTGTAGTTAAGCCATTTGATAAGATGAACTTATATTGCATATATTATATGTTATTGTTATCAGTTCGATTGAATTATTGGGATAGCCAATTGAATGGTATTGTTTTCCCCGGAATATTTTCTTTTATAATTATTCCTTAAAATTAACATTTTTGGTATTGTTAAAATGTAAAAGAAATAATTATAAAACTTTAGAAGGAGGGGGATGTTACGAAATAGGTCATAAATGAATGACGTAGTAAGGCATTGACCTCTTAACAAGTGCGTATCAGAGTCCAAAGCGACCAAGGTTTGACCTTTATGCCCTGAGGGCAGTTTAAATAAAATAATTCGTTCAAATCACGTGGAAATTGGAGGATAATTCTGGATCGTAGTAATTATAGAGAAAGAGGTTAAAATGCGTATTAAGACCCTGTAGAATCTTCGATGATAGTTTTCTTTGTAAAGTTCCGACCTCCTTAAAGTTAGTTCAGTTTAAACGTTTGTAGAGTGAAGTCGCTATATTAATACTTGTACATATAATGTCATTTTATTGAAACTTATGTTGCCATCAGTTGATGAAGTTTATTGATCATTTATATTGAGTCTACAATTTAAATAAAATTGTTTATTCAACAACTGGAGTTGTTTGATCTATCATTGTTGAGAAAGGTGTTGAAGATAATTATCACGAATATAACTACATTACTGCATAGACCTGTCAGTCAAGGAACCCCTAGCTTGGGCTACAGATTAGCAGAATCTAGAGACTTCTAATAAAGATACAACTATATTCATTGAATCCGATTTAACGAGTCGTAATAATAGTAATCATCATATAGAGGGCCATAATATACTTGATTCAGCCAATTGGTACTACACTATTTGTATGTGTGATTGTATATATATATATTCTATTATGCTGTCAATTATGATTCATGTTGTATTTTGATAGTATTACTCATTTATTTTGCTAAACTCAGCATACCTGTAGACACCCTCACCCACTGCTACACCTTTTCATTATCTCCCCTTTTCGTCCCCTACTCAGCGCCCGTGGGCATAACCCTTTGTCCACTCGAAGTAGTGACATCTGGAGCGAAGCGTCTCGCACATACGTAAGCACCTTGGGCTGCACTTGACCAGAACCAATAGAGACTGGTACATCAAGGGAAATAAGTCATTATCTTATCCTTTGTATCTCCTTAAACGTCTACCCACCCCCCTTTCCCCTGGGTCCCACCCCGCAAAAGTCGGCGGTACTAATTGTTCACTTACACCGACTCCTAAATTCCCCCCCCCCCAATAGTCAATCCTTTATGCAAGCAAACCAGCCAACCAGAACATATGTAATTTTAAACTAATGTAGCTATCCAATCAAATTGACCACTGATCACGTGACTAAATTCAGGAAAGCGCGCTTAACTAGTTTCAGGACACTTCGGCTCAAGTGCTTGGTGGAGAAGGTTGTTCGATTCTAGCCTCCACTTACTCAGTTGTTCCATAGGATATACCGCCTACATGTGTATAGATAGATATTGTGTCAGTCTAAGTATTTTCATGAACACAGCTACGGTTGCCTAATGTTTTGGATAACCTAGCAGTACCATGTGTTGAGTGTTAACTGAAGCCTGTGCAAATTCATATATGTATCTTGCCATTGAGTGAAGAATTGAAATGATAATAAACACCTGAACTTAACCAACGATTTATTTGCCTGCTTAGAACTATTTGTTGTGTCCGTCATAATATCTAACGAGCCAAGAGAGAAATAATAATTATTCCAGGGCGATTCCAGTCACGGTAATTCATACTCCAAGACGACCTGCCACTACTACCCCCTCAACTACGACTCCGCACCCCTCTCATCGCCCAACTTCTGCCAGGTTGATGTCCTAATCGTAAACACATCCTGACACTTCCACCTACTCATCCACCAATTTACCCATATCAATTTCTATCCATCAATTTATCTATTTATCTATCTGTCTGTCTATCTATCTGTCTGTCTAGCTGTCTATCTTTCTATCTGTCTGTCTATCTGACTGTCTGTCTGTCTATATGTCTGTCTGTATCTATCTATCTATCTGTCTATCCTTCCACCTACTCATCCACCCATTCACCCATTTATCGATCAATTTCTATCCATCAATTTATCTATTTATCTATCTGTCTGTCTATCTATCTGTCTGTCTAGCTGTCTATCTTTCTATCTGTCTGTCTATCTGTCTATCTGACTGTCTGTCTGTCTATATGTCTGTCTGTATCTATCTATCTATCTGTCTATCCTTCCACCTACTCATCCACCCATTCACCCATTTATCGATCAATTTCTCTATTCGTCAATCTCTCTCTATATCAAACAGTAACAGTCTGCATCAGCATCGGGGGCTAGGAGAAATAAAAAAAAGCGGGGGGTGGCTGGTGCAGCTGATAAATTGCTCTGAGGACAATGATATTCAATAACAAAAAACAACAACTAGTACATATAAATAATATCCTGAACCCCATCTTGTTGGTCCCCACCGCCGCCCCAATATGTTTTTTGCATTGCATTGTCATATAACAATTAACCTCTCGGCTGCTCTGCCCAGAAAGTTTCCGTCTTTCTGTCGGCTCGTTTTACTTATGTCTGTTTGCCTACCCATCAAGTTACATGCCGTTACTATATTAACGTCTCCTTTTTCACGTTTGATTTCAGGGTTCCCTATCTTCATACGTGTTTAGTAAACCACTACATCTAACAAAAATTAGATTGTTTACATGTCAGATATTGAAAGGGGTTGAATATCTGCATAGCAAATCTATAATACACAGGGATATAAAAGGTAAGGAAACATAATTACGGTAGGACTCTAACGTAACAGGAACTTAAATACTACCTATCAGTTTAACCTATCTTATCTTATACATTATAGACGCTCCTTCTATAAAGAAGATTATTGCGTCCTACGCCCATCCGTGGTCTGAGTTTAGTCTTACATTTTGATAAGTGTTTTAAATGACGCTAAGTTACTGGTTTTTCTGGTTTGTTTAGGCAACCCATTCCGTGCCGTAATACCATTCTGAAAGAAAGAGTCTAGGTCCCTATATATAGTATTCTAGAATGAACATTTTCCTTTCTATGTGTGACTATTTTATAGTAAAAAGTCAGAAAAACACAGAATAAAATATTTTTTTTATTCCACATGCAAGAGCAAACCAATCTACTGTCTCTTTATCCCCGAGTGGAATCTGAGCAGTGAATGGGTTACCAGAACAAATCAGAAAAAAATAAACGTTATTTACAAACTTTAATCAAAGTGCAGGACTGGACAAACCACGGTTCAAAGTAGGATAAGTGTACGCCGTAAAAAAACAACAACACGTGACTTAATGTCTCGTGACCTCTGAACTGTCCATGAACTTTGACCAAACGAAACCTTGTCTTTTCAGGAGCCAATGTTCTTCTGGAAGACGAAGACAACGTGAGGCTGGCAGATTTCGGTGTGTCCAAGGTGATCTCTGAGATGTCCAATGCCACCACCAACTCTGCTGGGACTTACAACTACAAAGCTCCAGAAACCTTTGAGATAGGCGTGGTCTACGACACCAAGGCAGACATTTGGTAAGTAAGATAGGCGTGGTCTACGAAACCAAGGCAGACATTTGGTAAGTAAGATAGGCGTGGTCTACGAAACCAAGGCAGACATTTGGTAAGTAAGATAGGCGTGGTCTACGAAACCAAGGCAGACATTTGGTAAGTAAGATAGGCGTGGTCTACGAAACCAAGGCAGACATTTGGTAAGTAAGATAGGCGTGGTCTACAATACCAAGGCAGACATTTTGTAAGTAAGATAGGCGTGGTCTACGACACCAAGGCAAACATTTGGTAATCTGTTATTGTGCTTTTATCTAAAAAAATTCATATCAGAGGCTTACGTGTTGTAGTCTTTTGGACCGTTGGCGCGCAACCGATGACATGAACTCTATTCTCTTCAATGTCTCTCCCTATTTTCTGTACTTCTCATGACATTACCCATATTTAATCCCGTGCATTCCATGTTGTTATCCTGACATTCTTTTATTCTGTTTATCCTCCCTCATCTTGTTGTGCTCTTGAAGATTAAGATATAGGAGGGGGTATACTTGTCTCTGTTATACATATTTCATAGGTTTACTACGGTTGAACGGTGGTTTAGCGGCAGAGCGCTCCAAGGTCATAGCAAGGGTCCTGGGTATCGAAACCTGGTGAAGACCAGGGCCCCCGAATAATAGCTGGGTAAAAGTATGGCGGCTATATGTACATTAAATAGTTAAACAAAAACAACTGGCTATATGTACATTAAATAGTTAAAACAAAAACAACTGGCTATATGTACATTAAATAGTTAAAACAAAAACAACTGGCTATATGTACATTAAATAGTTAAACAAAAACAACTGGCTATATGTACATTAAATAGTTAAACAAAAACAACTGGCTATATGTACATTAAATAGTTTAAACAAAAACAACTGGCTATATGTACATTAAATAGTTAAACAAAAACAACTGGCTATATGTACATTAAATAGTTTAAACAAAAACAACTGGCTATATGTACATTAAATAGTTAAACAAAAACAACTGGCTATATGTACATTAAATAGTTAAAACAAAAACAACTGGCTATATGTACATTAAATAGTTAAAACAAAAACAACTGGCTATATGTACATTAAATAGTTAAACAAAAACAACTGGCTATATGTACATTAAATAGTTAAAACAAAAACAACTTTGAATTTGGAAACCTATCTTTTAGAAGAGTGTGCCCAACCGGTACAGAACACTAGGCTTATTATAGGCCTACACACGTTTTTCAGAAAGCTCTTTTCTTTCTCTCTATTTAAAGGAGCATCGGCTGCACAGCCGTAGAGATGCATACGGGCCAACTGCCGTACGGCGTCATGTCAACTACGTCGGAGATGATAGAAACGGTAAAGAAGAAGGTACGCCCCGACCAAAGCTGTGAAAACGTTCCAACATGTCTTCAGGAGTTTTTCGACAAGTGCTTCAAGTTTCAGCCCAGCGAAAGACCAACGGCTGAAGAACTCTTGCGCGACGACGAGTTTTTGCAAAACATGAGAAATTGAAAGAGTGAAAGATAGTTTGGACAAGCAAGGGCAGAAATTTCCATTATTGGTGTTCTGTGGGTGTTCTGTGGGTGGGACACATCCATCGGAATTGTATTCATGTGCAGTGATAATAAAAAAAAATACTATACATTTCTTGTGTTAATTAAAAGAAAGTAATTATAATGTTTGATTTCAAATGCAGGTTTTAAAAAAAATACAGGTCATATGCCATACTTGTGTTTTTGTAGAACTTTGGCTATAAGTATAACAAGCCTTTTTTAAAAAACATTGCTCTTAATATTTTTAATTAGCTCAATTTACAATGTTGTCTTTTATCAATATATTTATGTAAACACTCTCAGTGGTTATTCTATAAAACATATTTTAAAACAACATATATATTATTGTTGTCTTAAGGAAATATATATATAAGTTATTTTAAATTTATCACCTGGCTAAGACTTTAGTAAGAAGTCTAAGGATGCATTACAACTCATGCCCCTCCCTGTTATTTAACACTACATCTGCAATTCAAATTATCCATTTGAGACATATTATCTTTTATGTTATTTAGGCATCTTGAAATTCTCTTTCCATGAGACTTGCTGAGGAAGCACAAAATAAAACACTAACCCAGCGACGACCTCAATATAACCCAGCGATGTCCTCAATATATTAAGACCTTCAAATGCTTATTAACCTGCCAGTATTGAAAAAGTTAAATGGTTTTAAAAGTTATTAAATGCCACGTAAACGCTTACTTAACAGTATTTTAAAAGGAAGTCAGTGTTAATTCAAATTGATTCCAGTATTCTGTTTCCTGTATTCCTCCATAAAAAAGTTTTGTTAATTTTTAGAAAATGCATTTTATCATATCACTTAAGGGCTTAAAGGCTTAACAGTTATGGTAGCATAGACTCCAGCTAAGCAAACACATGTTTGGCAGCAATATATCTGAACAATCTTTATTATAGTATAATCCATTTCACAATTAATTAGTCATATCTGGTCTTTGTGATTGAGTGTAAGCTTAGAGTGTCTTATGATCGCGATTGTATCAGAACAAATGAAACTATTATCATTGTTTCCAAGGTTGTGTAATAAAGTAGCTAATGAAAGAGATCCCTGACATATTATGTATGCCCCTCTCCACACACAACCCCAACCCCACTCTATGTACCCAATGTATAATTATGATGAAAAAGGTTTTATATTCACACAAGTTGTTGTAATCAATACTAAAAGTTGTAACTATAGTTGTGGCAGCTGTTTGACAATTTGTTACTTTAGCTATTATTCCTTTAATTTTTTTTTTATCTACTTTAATTCTGGTTTGGACAAGATTGTCAAGATCTTAGGATGAACCCGTTCATTCAATACTTCAATAAGACACTGCAGTAATTAATTAATGTTCTTTTTGAATACATTATTGAAATACTTTCTTAGTTTAGTCATAGTAAAATGTTTTTGTGTTAAATTTTTGCTCCAGATGTTAAAAAAAAAAAAAGTTTTAATTTATAGCTTATAGTATAGTAAGCATACTAAAAAAATCCATTCCATTGCATTGTATTACATGAAATATTGAATTGATGTAGAATTTTTGATAACGTTTATAACAAACCTAAAAAGGCTTTCCTACTAAGTTTAAGCTTTAATTATGTGAGATAGATAACTTAATAGTAGATCTACAGCTTTCTTAGGCCTACTAATAACAAAGAAAAGACTAGCATGAAAGCCATTAAACATTGGTTTTATTAGAAAATGACGCCTGACTTCCAGTGGTGGCTTTTATCTACATTGTTCTTATAGAGTGCTTTATACTACACGTACTGTACTAAAACAGAGAGAAATATCTTTCTGTTATATTAAAAGCCAAAACAATAACAAGGATAATTGTTAGCATCATTACAATGTTGGTATTTCACAAATTAAGGACACTGGGTTTTTATTTAGCTTACAGCATAAAATATCTTTCTTTCTTAATTTTAAAATTAAAATAGCTGGTGGTGATTACCTTATGCTTCGAGATGCTATTTAGAACTTTGATGGTTGTTCAACTCATACTAGAAATCTGAGCCTCATTTCCAAAGCGTTTTGGACAATCACTGATCTATATAATTATAATGTATTCTATATCATTAAAATTTGTTTTTCTTTTAAAATCATTTTTAATTTAAAAACTTTTCCTTATTTTTACAAGCAAATTCACAAAACCAGAGTGTGAAATGTCTTAATATCAAAAATAAGTTTATAGAATTAAAAGTAAGTGTATAGAATTAAAAGTAAGTGTATAGAATTAAAAGTAAGTGTATACAATTAAAAGTAAGTGTATAGAATTAAAAGTAAGTGTATAGAATTAAAAGTAGATCAAATTCAAATGGACGACTCATAAAAACAGCTCCAAAATAAAAAAAAACAATACAGTTATGAATGACTTTATTTGTTTTTAAAATAAATATATTTCACAATGCTTTGTCCATTATAACAAAGTTCACAAAAATGTGGCCAGTCTTTCAGAGATTTCCCAAGCTTGACATAACCAAGTCAATTTTTGTAAAACTGTAAATAACCAAGTAAATTTTCCCGAACTTGACATTACCTAGTAAATTTTCCTAAACTTTAAATAACCAAGTCAATTTTCCTAAACTTGACATAACCAAGTCAATTTTCCTAAACTTTAAATAACCAAGTCAATTTTCCTAAACTTGGCATAACCAAGCAATTTTTGTAAAACTTTAAATAACCAAGTCAATTTTTGTAAAACTGTAAATAATCAAGTAAATTTTCCCAAACTTGACATGACCAAGTCAATTTTTGTAAAACTTTAAATAATCAAGTAAATTTTCCCAAACTTGACATGACCAAGTCAATTTTTGTAAAACTTTAAATAACCAAGTCTATTTTCCTAAACTTGACATAACCAAGTCAATTTTTGTAAAACTTTAAATAATCAAGTCAATTTTCCTAAACTTGACATAACCAAGTCAATAGTTTTAAAACTTGGCATAACTAAGTCAATTTTCCAAACCTGACATAACCAATATAGTTTGATAATTTGTATCAAACTTGACAAACTCACTTTTACAAAACCAACTTTGCCAGCCTATATGAGTTCTGTATTAAACAAATAGACAAAACATTCAATGACCAGGGTGCAAATGGGAATGTTCATTATTTTAAACAATTAAAAAAAAACAAAAAAAAACACAACTTTAATCAGTAGCGTCACTAGAGTGGGGAGGGCGTCTGCAAATTAATCCTTTGAATACATCATTCTGTCTTAATCTTTTACAAATAGAGGAAAACTAATATTATAGATAGAGGGCAATTTTTAGCCCCCCCCCCCAGACCTAGTAGCCCCCAGTTTCTCTAGTTAAGACACTGATCCCAACCTAATTATTATAACATCTGATCATGTCTTGTCTCCACTGATGTAATTAATCAACAATGGTGTCTTAATATCACACAACTAAGCAAAGCAAGAACTATATATAAACTAAGGTGTTTAAATTAATATCACACATCTAAGGTAAGCAAGTACAATAAGGACATTATGCAGTAATAATATCTGTCAAATGCAAGATGGCATTTTCAACAATTTTTTACTAAATAATAATAATTTTTTTGGGGACATAAAATACTAATACTAATACAAAGTTTTAGATATAATAATACAATTAAACATCATAAAGAATAATAATCTAAAAATATTAAATATGCACACACAAAAACCATATTACAAAACAGTAATTTGTAAAAAAGTTGCTTAAATGATATCATCTCATCTCCATTAGGACGGAGTTAAACACCACCTTGGCAGTTGACACAACCCCATGGCAGTTGTAGTAATACAATCACTGGAAACATGGCACCATAAAAAACAAAAATCATAAAAATGAACATCAAAAAAACTTTAAAAAATTACGCAACTGTATTTTTTGTGATTAAGCGGGTTATAGAAAAACTTTTGCTCTGAAATAAAAATAAAACATATATTAAATGTTTAGCAAGTGGTTGAACAAATAACTGAATGGAGCGAATTCTAAATATTTTAATTGAGGCATTTGTACGTTTTAAAACAATTTATAAAAAAAAATAATTTTATACAATAAACTTAGTAGTCAGAACATCTAAAAAAAAAACAGTCGAAGAAATTAAATAATATACAGTGAATCCACATAAATTTAGCAGTAAATTTAGTTGTTATAACAATCAGACAGTACCGGTACTAATATTATGTTCCTTGTGGAATTGTCGGTGTACCATTACTATTTGGACACTGAATTTACAGTGTTGACAATCTGTAACGCTTCATCAAGTTCATGGTCAGATATTTTAATTTTTAACATTACCAGAAATGTCCAATAAATAATTAAATCTTTAAAAAGTTTTAATAATCCGATACTGTAATTGGTAATTCCCCAATACGTGAAGCCTTATTTTTTTTTGTCAATATATATATATATAAATATATATATATATATTATACTGGTACATAGATGGGTTGTGTCACTATAACTGTCTACATGTATATGTACAGTCAACCATGTTAAAATACACTTTTAAGCCAGTAAGAATACGAATATGAGAAATTATAGGTACCCGGGCATGGATCAAATTTTAGCCGTCTTTCTCGCTTTTGAAAACTTTGCTAAAAGCAAGCTTTTCACAATTTTGAATTGAAAATATCACTTGGTTAAAAGTAAAAAACAACAACTAGGAGATCTGGTGTCAAAGTTCATAAGCTTGCAAAACCTTTGAGAATTATCACTTGTTTCGTGGGACACTCAATTCGGGAATCACTGGTTTAAAGAATCACAAAATCGTTTATTATTTTACAGTAGAGGCGTACGTGTTTAGCCAATGATTCACCAGAGTACATGTTTAGCTAATGATTAACCAGAGTATGTGTTTAGCCAATGGCTAACCAGAGTATGTGTTTAGCCAATGGCTAACCAGAGTACATGTTTAGCTAATGATTAACCAGAGTATGTGTTTAGCCAATGGCTAACCAGAGTACATGTTTAGCCAATGGTTAACTAGAATACGTGTTTAGCCAATGGTTAACCAGAGTACATGCTTAGCCAATGGTTAACCAGAGATTTGTTCCATTTTTAGAGCAGCACTCTCCACAATCCTCTTCATCATGTTCCATTCAATCTTGCCAGGGTTCACCTCCTCGTAGGATTTCATCTCAGTGAGCAGAGTTCCGAAGGTGGCCCTCTTGGGGTCCTTCTGCAGCCACTTCCTGATAAGATTGGTCTCGTAGCTGACCCCTGGTAGACAGTTTTGTTTGCTGTCGTTGATGGCCAGCTCTAGCTCCCCCTTTTTGAACTCCAGAGTCAACATTAGCCCAGGCAGAGTCTCTTTAAGGCTTGCTGGGATCTTCACTGCATCTCTTTCCTTGATATTCAGGTCCAAGATCTTGTCAGACAGCTCATCTACCCAAGCATCTGAAATGTTTTGATTTAAAAGTGAAGAATTCTGTTATATGCATGTAAAACAGTTATTTTTTTATTTTGTAGGAAGAGGGGAAGGAAGTTTGTGTATGAGCGAGGAAAACAAGGAGAGATAATGAGAAGGTAGAAGAGAAGAGATAGAATGAAAAAGAAAAAGATGTAAATTACTGGGGAGAGGAAGGTGATAATAGGTAACAGAGAGAGAGACAGAGATAAAGAGAGTAAAAAAAAAGTTAAGTATCCCTTTCAAACCATGTTGTTCCACTGGGCATGTGTAAAGGCAATTTAAAAGTTTCTGTGACATTGACATACAGGTGATTGTGTGGCTAGCACAATGCCCGGCTGCCTGAACCTTTTCCCAACTAATGTCACGTACCCAACAGAGCTAAGCAGACTTTCGGGACACCCTCCAAAACTGGGGAAAAAATCCAAGCCTTACCAGGACTCAAACCAGGACTTTATGTATGGCCAATGAGAGAGAAAGAGAAAAAGAGAGAGAAAGAGAGAGAGAAAGAGAAAGAAAGAGAAAGAAAGAGAGAGAAAGAAAGAGAGAAAAAGAGAAAGAAAGAGAGAGAAAGAAAGAGAGAGAAAGAGAAAGAAAGAGAAAGAAAGAGAAAGAAAGAGAAAGAAAGAAAGAGAGAAAAAGAGAAAGAAAGAGAAAGAAAGAAAGAGAGAGAAAGAGAAAGAAAGAGAAAGAAAGAAAGAGAGAGAAAGAGAGAAAAAGAGAGAAAGATAGAGAAAGAGTATTTTTAATATATTTTTGCATTGCATGCATATCATATGTAAAAAAAAAAATTTCTATAAAAAACCCACATAATACTGTGTGAAATATTACAAATATATATTTAGACATATGATGATAAAAAGTAAGCTTACAAGATGGGTTTTGTACTGTGACTGTAGTATCCCCTTGAAAATGAGCATCAAAATTCCTGTCAACAAATTAAGTTATCAGATTTTTTTTTTGACAAAAAGAAAAGACATTTTTTAGGAAACAAAAGTTAGAAATAAATTGGAGTTTATGGATTCATTAAAATGGAATTAAAATTGTTGAAAATGTTCTAAATAATTTCATAACATAAAGATGATCTGCTGTCAGGCCAAAGAGACTAATGAACTCTGATACTTACTTCTTGGGAAGAATGAGCAGACCCTGGCATTCCTGGAGCTGCTCATCCAGCTCTTGTGTGTTACTTAGAACTTCTGCGCTGCCGTCATACTTCTGAACCAGAACTTCGTAAGGGTCACTGTCTGCTGTAGGCCAAATGTATTCCTTTTTGAACTGTGTGGGTTTGAGAAAAAAAAGAAAAATGTCATCATTCATGGTAAAACATTTATGTACTGTAACATTCATGGTCAAACATTTATGTGCTGTAACCTCATTAGTGTTCATTTTATTCTACAAAAAACAACAGCACATTTTACAGAAAGCTGTTAAATATTTTTAATGTTTAGTTAAAACATTTAGTTTTGCTGGATGATGGAGTTGATGGTTTTTTATTTTGGTTTCAATTTGAATGGCATATCATACTCTTCAATTTTCAGTTTAACATGACATATTTTAGTAATGTGCCAATACATAATTTTACCAATGACTTTTTCAGTTCTGGATTTGATCAAGTTAAAGCCCTTAAAATAATAATTTTCATGGTCATTTCACAATTGCTTAAGTCATTTATTGGTGGTTTTGAGTTAAGAGTTGAAATGTATAGTTTACACCGTTTTCTAATATATGGCAAATCGCCTATATCTTAAACCAATCAAAAAACTACCAACATAATAATAAATACCAACAATATTCAGTTTTTTTTAGCTTTCTCAAAACATGAAAAAATGACTTAAGGGGTTGTGAAATGACCGTGACGATATATAAAAGGCTCTTTTCTTAAGAATTGTACGACCCCAATAGTCTCCCTTTCAATTATAAGTATGCATTGTCATCATTGAAAAATATATAATAAATAAGTTATGTCCCTTAAAAACTACATAATGAAATATATTATTTAATTTAAACAATCAAAATAAGGGACCCCAATAAGTAGGAAAAGTGAACATCATAAAAGTGAATATGATCAATTACATTTTCGACTGTTAATTTTTGGGCTATTGTTATATATTTGTTTGATGTTTCATGATAAACTGTCACTGAATTTTCTATTCCAGCAGACTTTTTCATTCGACAATTTGATGCCAACAATTTTGGAGCGCAAGAAGCTTTGTTGCTCCTGTAGAAAAAATAACAAAAACAACAAAAAATTAAACCTTTAATCTCAACTTTTATCTCAGTACAATTATTGTAGTCAAACTCTTTTTTTTAAAATGCTTATGAATAAAAAAACAAATACAACAATAAACCTTAAAATTAGAACTATATTACTATAAACTGTATTACTATAAACTATATTACTATAAACTATATTACTATAAACTATATTACTATAAACTATATTACTATAACTATATTACTATGAACTATATTACTATAAACTATATATCTATAAACTATATTATAAGGCTACTAAAAGCTAATCATTTTACTGAAAACATTGCTTTTTTAAAAAATGGTTATCACATAAATATTTATGCTGATAATGTGTAAAAACTTTACATTTTTACTTTATGCCAGTTTTCAGATGAAATTTTTATTATGTAGATGATATATTTACCGCCATATTGGTCAATGTCCTAACTGTCTTTCATTAAATAGTTTGAGATTTGTAAATGTCTTTATGCCGATTGTTGCCAAAAAGAGTCTTGAAAATAAGTACAACTAAGGTAGTCAGAAAAATCTTGTAAAAATATAAACCACTAAGGACAATAATAACAATGAAACAAATCTAGTAACAGACATGTAACATACATGACAGCTAAGTAACAAGTGCAGGATTTTAACACTAAAACAATTACAAAATTACCAAACTTTTAGAAAGATTAAAAAAACAATATAATAAACTTGTATGTCTTAATGGTTAATTGGTAGAATATACATGTAGTCCAAATTAAAATAATTTTTGCGCAAGTTTTTTAAAGTAAACATAGAATTATTTCAGAAAAAACAACAACCAGGATAGCATTTAAGAACTCCCTAATTTAATGACTTTAGTAATTTTTCTCCCTGTTTTGTTAATTATAGCCAATTTCACGAACTTTCCGAAACCTTGGTCAGTTTTCCCAAATTGTCCAAACTAGAAAAATCAAGTCAGTTTTCCCAAACTTTTTCAACTTGAATGAGTCATGGGATTTAAAAAGAAGGTTTCAGTCCCCTTGATCCTGGCTGAGGAAGTTGGGTGATCCCCATGTTATTGGTAGGCAAAAAAGAAGACTTGTAAAGTGTTCTTATGAGAGATCAAGAAAACAAGACACAACCTGAGACAAACAATCTTATGAGAGATCAAGAAAACAAGACACAACCTGTGCAGAGACAAACAATCTTATGAGAGATCAAGAAAACAAGACACAACCTGAGACAAACAATCTTATGAGAGATCAAGAAAACAAGACACAACCTGAGACAAACAATCTTATGAGAGATCAAAAAAACAAGTCACAACCTGTGCAGAGACAAACAATCTTATGAGAGATCAAGAAAACAAGACACAACCTGAGACAAACAATCTTATGAGAGATCAAGAAAACAAGACACAACCTGAGACAAACAATCTTATGAGAGATCAAGAAAACAAGACACAACCTGAGACAAACAATCTTATGAGAGATCAAAAAAACAAGTCACAACCTGTGCAGAGACAAACAATCTTATGAGAGATCAAAAAAACAAGTCACAACCTGTGCAGAGACAAACAATCTTATGAGAGATCAAAAAAACAAGTCACAACCTGTGCAGAGACAAACAATCTTATGAGAGATCAAAAAAACAAGTCACAACCTGTGCAGAGACAAACAATCTTATGAGAGATCAAGAAAACAAGACACAACCTGTGCAGAGACAAACAATCTTATGAGAGATCAAGAAAACAAGACACAACCTGTGCAGAGACAAACAATCTTATGAGAGATCAAGAAAACAAGACACAACCTGTGCAGAGACAAACAATCTTATGAGAGATCAAAAAAACAAGTCACAACCTGTGCAGAGACAAACAATCTTATGAGAGATCAAGAAAACAAGACACAACCTGTGCAGAGACAAACAATCTTATGAGAGATCAAGAAAACAAGACACAACCTGTGCAGAGACAAACAATCTTATGAGAGATAAAAAAAACAAGACACAACCTGTGCAGAGACAAACAATCTTATGAGAGATCAAAAAAACAAGTCACAACCTGTGCAGAGACAAACAATCTTATGAGAGATCAAGAAAACAAGACACAACCTGTGCAGAGACAAACAATCTTATGAGAGATCAAGAAAACAAGACAGAACCTGTGCAGAGACAAACAATCTTATGAGAGATAAAAAAAACAAGACACAACCTGTGCAGAGACAAACAATCTTATGAGAGATCAAAAAAACAAGTCACAACCTGTGCAGAGACAAACAATCTTATGAGAGATCAAGAAAACAAGACACAACCTGTGCAGAGACAAACAATCTTATGAGAGATCAAGAAAACAAGACACAACCTGTGCAGAGACAAACAATCTTATGAGAGATAAAAAAAACAAGACACAACCTGTGCAGAGACAAACAATCTTATGAGAGATCAAAAAAACAAGTCACAACCTGTGCAGAGACAAACAATCTTATGAGAGATCAAGAAAACAAGACACAACCTGTGCAGAGACAAACAATCTTATGAGAGATCAAGAAAACAAGACACAACCTGTGCAGAGACAAACAATCTTATGAGAGATAAAAAAAACAAGACACAACCTGTGCAGAGACAAACAATCTTATGAGAGATCAAAAAAACAAGTCACAACCTGTGCAGAGACAAACAATCTTATGAGAGATCAAGAAAACAAGACACAACCTGTGCAGAGACAAACAATCTTATGAGAGATCAAGAAAACAAGACACAACCTGAGACAAACAATCCTAATAAACGACTAAACCTCATTCTACCAAACCTGAATTAAACTATACTGTTTCTTATTACTTTTAACATAATCACCCTAAGCTATTGTAGATACAAAAAAAAAAAAAAAAAAAAAAATAATAATTATTTTTTGTTACTGGCAGGCGGCATGGAATCAAACTCAGGTCTATTCAAGTCAGTGAGAGATAAATACAATATTTGTAGTAAGACATGTAGAAAAAAAGAGCAAGCCATTGAATGTGACACTTGTGATGAATGGAATGGAACCATGCAGCATGCTTGAATATGAAAACCCCAATTTACATAGCGTTAGGAAATTGGAGGCAGTAGAAATGTGGTTTCTAAGAAGGATGATGAGAATATCATGGACTGAAAAGAAATCTAATGCAGAAGTGTTGAAAACAGCATGTACCTCAAGAGAACTCATTAAAGCCTTCAGGAACAGACAGATTAAATTCCTAGTACACATCTATAGGAAAAATGGTATAGAAAGACTGGCTTTGTGTGGAAAAATATCTGGTAAGAGAGACAGAAGAAGACAAAGGCTGACATATGTAGAAAGCCTGAACGAATGGGCCACGAACAACAACATAAGTAATAATAACGTCCTCCAAATAGCTAACAACAGGAAAGAATGGAGAGTCATGACCGCCGATGTCTGTTCCAGACCTGGCACCTAAAGAAGAAGAAGGAAATAAAAATGCCTCTTGACACTGGGTACAGTGTGGTTTATTTAATTATTAAGACCTGGACGGACACCACTAACACCTGACAGATCCTGACATTGATTTTCTAAACCAAGATAAATCACTAGCTAGATCCACAATTTAAATAATTAAAAAAGAGACGTCTGCTAACATTAAAGCCCCTTAACAAATGGACAAACAAAAACCTTAATATCAGCAAAATTATGAAACAATAGTAAATAATTTTCAAAGTATTAAAAGTAAAACTGTCGATTCAGAGCTTATAACAGATAAACAAGAGCCAGACATTATTAAAGGTTCTGATATATTTACTACTACTAATGATTTATTACTCAGAAATATTCAATAGTAATTATGAAATTTTTAGGAAGGATAGATCAGACAAACATGGAGGGGTCTCTTATAGCAGAAGAAATAACAACAGAATCCAATAATTATGTGGAGTGACTTTTGTAAAATTAGTAGAACTAACTCGACACCACTAATTTTAGGCAGTATATACAGACCAAACACTGCAATAGAAAACATGAATGTACAGTACAATCAGCAAACAACCTGTTGCAAAGCTCAGATAAACATAAAGACAAAAACACTTTCCTTATCCCTTATGCGAGAACAAATGAGTATAAGTACTCTTTCTTCTCAAGTGGCATTCGGGCATGGAATGGAAAACCAGTAACTTAACATCATTTAAAACATTAATAAAAATGCAAGACTAGACTCAGACCATGGATGAGTATAGGACGCAATAATCTTCTTTATAGAAGGAGCGTCTGTATTGTATAAGATAAGATACAAATCCAAAAGAGAAATATAAAGATACTGTAATTTGGATATTGGGGGACTTCATGATATTAATTGGAACATCTACTCCATAGAACAACATCATAACATAAGGCTTCATAAAACGGAACTTTTACAAATGTAATAAGAATATAAGGAAAATGGGGCATGGTAGCCGAGCGGCAGCGTAATTGACTGGCGAGCCGAAGGTCCCGGGTTCGAATCCTGGTGCAGGCTAGGATTTTTGCCCGGGTCTGGAGAGTGTCCCTGAGTCTACCCAGCTCTGATGGTACCTGACCTTAGTTGGGGTAAAGTAACGGCGGCTGTGCATAGTGCTGGCCACACAATCACCTAGTATGCCGTGGCCACAGAAACTGGGGAATGCTGCTTTATCTGACCTATTGGATCAATTTGGTCAGACGGGTACTTTACTTTACTCCATAGAACAACATCATAAACATAAGGCTTCATAAAAAGGAACTTTTACAAATGTAATAAGAATATAAAACTAAAATGCTATCTCACATTAGTTAGGCCTATACTAGAATATGCAGCATATGTATGGGACTCATCAACTAAAGAAAACATTAAAAAGTTATAACAAATTCAAAAAAGAGCTGCAAAGTTCATTACTAGTGAATATTCAAAACTGACAAGAGTAACAGCAGTAGTGCTATGAAGCCATTAAATAATATATAGGTAGTAACTATATTAATAATTAAAAAGTCGAAATAAAACCCATTTTTGGATATTAAGAAAACCTATATCGGAAGTAGAGATAGTCAAGTGACTGTCCATGCGGTCGGCAGTCTTTTCTCATAACTCACAAGGAACGCCGGCATTATAATTAGACTCAGGAAAAATAAATAAAATTGTGTATTATGTTGATACTATAAAGCTATATTTGTTCATTGGATGTGAAGTGTCAACTGTTAATGAATTGTTATTAAATAATATGCTGCAACAAGTCGTTCTTTTATTATTTACAAGTTTGGAATTTATATTGTGGTGATGTCGTCTATTTTGATGTTCAAATCAATCAAATAATTCAGCTACTGCAACTCAAATACTCTGAAAAGACTGGTAGTAATGTTTGATAGTCCAATAATAATAATAGGACATCAACAGGTTTGGTGGCAGCTAACGGAGAGAGAAGCTGAAGGATATAATATTATGTTCAAATTCGAAACTTTTTGAACTTTTTGAAGACGTACTATAAACCACATGGAAAATTATGTGAGTACCAGTTTTTGAACAAAACTGAAGCCTGAGTCGATTATTTCAAATACATATACTATTTATCTGATTGAGCACTATAATAGCTCTAAGAAAATATAACGTTTGTACACCGATGACAAATATTTCATCATTGGAAAATTCGATAAAAAAAATTCAAAAAAAAGTGACTATACGTAGATCATTATTTGCAACCGGAAAAAGTTTCGTTCCCACATGTTATCAACAAGGAACCTAAACTATATACATATGTTCAAGTCCGATGTTCAAATCCGATGTGACACAACCATGTGTTGAATTTTATGTAGCCTACATAACCATATGTTCAAATCCGATGTGACACGACCAGGTGTTGAAATCTGATGTGACAAAATCATATGTTGAAGTCCGATGTGCTTACCGGAAGATAAATAAATAACATTAAATAACTTTAAATATAATTAATATTTAATCTGTATACCAAAGACATTGACATTAATTTTAATTAATGGTATACATTTTTTTTCTTGTGTTCATTCTAAAATTGGATTATACCATACTGAAGTGGAAACTTGAAGCAACTCAACTTGATACAGTGTGAACATTCATTGGATTATTAAATAATTAATTAAGTTTCTTCTGGATTTCTACTCTGGATTTACATTGCAGTAATTTCATACAGTGAATGTGTTTTCATTTGGATTATTAAGTAATCTTTAATTTAATCATATTTTTTACATTCATTAGTATGAATTATATATATGTATAAAGCGGGCTCTGGTTGGCGGGAGTTTCTAAAATAAATCTCTTGTCTATTCTTATTCTGTCTATCATCTATTTCTGTTTCTTAAAAGAGATTGATTAGAAATGATTCTTTGTTAGGGTTATTTCTGTTAGTTGTCTTGACTTTGTTTGTTATTGTTAAGAATTATTAAAGTAAAATTACTATAGTCTTGTCAATGTTATACATGTTGTGATTCTTTGTCAAAAATTCCTCTATCATTTGTGGTCCAAGCAGCATTAGTGTATTGTGATTGTGTTTTTTTCTATTGTTACTTGATATAAATTTTTTTGTTGTGTATTTTTTGAAATATCATTAATATGCATTGGTTAGTTTTTGCTCTCTGAGTATAATGGTCTATGGTAAGAACATTAACAATAATAAGTTCACCAGGATAATAATAATATGAATATTCAGATTCATAACTATATGATTTAAGTAGTGCCCAAATACATGTAACTACAATTAACAAAATAATAATTGATATCTAATACATGTAACTACAAATGTACAAAATATTCACAATATAACAGGTAAAATAACCTAAATAAAAATAATATTGTGCTTTGCAGTGCTACTGTAATAATATTATCTAGAATTTACATTGCTATTAATTATAGTAAAATTATTGTGTATTGGCATTAATGAAAATGTACTTCCAGTAATCACAATGAAAATGTACTTCCAATACTGATAATAATTACATCCATTTCAATTGCTCATAAGAATAATATCATAGTGGTTTATGATAACATTAATCTAATTCTTATATGCCATCCTCAATAATAATAATAATATTGTATATGTGCTACCATTGGTAATAATAAGATTGTACGGTGCTTTGCGGAAAATAATTGTGCAACCTATATAGTAATAATAAGTCATAATAGCAAAAAGTGACTTGCACTTGCTTTCAACTCTACTATAAAATTGCTAATAATAATAAAATAAACAAGCCATAATTGAAAATGTGTCTTGGCATAGCCAATAATTGTTGACATTCTAGCATTTTGCATTCTGAATTATAAACATTTTACTACAGCATAGGAAAAAAAAAAAGTTGCTGTGATATTATATGACTGCTCATTCTGTATTTAATAAATATTGTCATTCAGTAATATAAAAATGCTCATTCAGTAATTAATAAATATTGCCATCCAGTATAGGAATAAAACATTGCTATACTATAAAATAGTGCATTATAATAATTGTACTGTACTATAATATAATAAATCTTGACATTCATAATAAATAATAATGGAGTCAAAGGTTCAATTACTCTATGATGAGGCTAAATTGTTGGCAAAAGAATATGGTATTACTGATAAGAAGGAATATCAGGAATTTGTTGAAAATAAAGTTAAACAATTGAAAAAAAGAATTAGCAGATAAGGAAAGAGATGAACGAGCAGAATTAAGGGCTCATGAAATTAAACAAAAAGAACTTGATAATGAAATTAAACAAAAAGAACTTGATAATGAAATTAAACAAAAAGAACTAGAAATGAATAAAGAAAAAGAGTTGAAAGAAACTCAACTAAAATTAACTCATGAATTGGAGTTGGCTAAGTTGCAAAATACTAAAGTTGAGCAAACAAATAATGAAAAATCAAAACATGGTGTTAGATTCAAAATGCCTCCTTTTGATGGAAAAGAGAAAATTGTTGATTTTCTAAATTTATTTGAAGCAACATGTAAAGGATATGGGATTCCCATTTCAGAATATTACATTCACCTTATCCCACAATTGAAAGATAAGGGTAGGGAAGCACTATCACATATTGATAAAGAAATAACTGATTATGCCATTATCAAAGAACAGTTAATTAAATTCTTTATCCACTCTGAGGATTATTACAGACAAAAGTTTCATAACTTTATCTTAACAGACAAGATAGAACCGAGAGCTTTTGTGTCTGAAGTGAAAACATTTTTACTTACCTGGTTAGACTTAGTAAAAATAGATACAAAAAATCCTAATGAGATTATAGAAATTATGGTTGTTGATAAAGTATTAGAACAAGCTTCTAAACCATTGTTTACTCACATTATGGAAAGTGTTATGGACCTCTTTATATGATGACTATTATTACGACTCGTTAAATCGGATTCAATGAATATAGTTGTATCTTTATTAGAAGTCTCTAGATTCTGCTAATCTGTAGCCCAAGCTAGGGGTTCCTTGACTGACAGGTCTATGCAGTAATGTAGTTATATTCGTGATAATTATCTTCAACACCTTTCTCAACAACGATAGATCAAACAACTCCAGTTGTTGAATAAACAATTTTATTTAAATTGTAGACTCAATATAAACGATCAATAAACTTCATCAACTGGTGGCAACATAAGTATCAATAAAATGGCATTATATGTACATGTATGAATATAGCGACTTCACTCTACAAACGTTTAAACTGAACTAACTTTAAGGAGGTCGGGACTTTACAAAGAAAACGATCATCGAAGATTCTACAGGGTCTTAATACGCATTTTAACCTCTTTCTCTATAATTACTACGATCCAGAATTATCCCCCAATTTCCACGGGATTTGAACGAATTATTTTATTTAAACTGCCCTCAGGGCATAAAGGTCAAACCTTGGTCGCTTTGGACTCTGATACGCACTTGTTAAGAGGTCAATGCCTTACTACGTCATTCATTTATGACCGAGATTCGTAACATCCCCCCCCTTCTAAAGCTTTATAATTATTTCCTTTACATTTTAACCATACGAAAAATGTTAATTTTAAGGAATAATTATAAAAGAAAATATTCCGGGAAAAACAATACAGTTCAATTGGCGATCCCAATAATTCAATCGAACTGATAACAATAACATAATAATATATGCAATATAAATTCATCTTATCAAATGGCTTAACTATAGTCATTCAATCATTCAATTTTTAATTCAAAACAATGGACAATTAAATTGTTTATCTAAATCTTGTATACAAGAAAAATACATAATCATTCTTAATAGATATAATATAATACAAGTTAATAACTTCTATTACATTGAACATTCCACTGTAATAAAAACTCTCTCGTCCATTTAATTATAAACTAATATCTTTTACATTTGTAATCAAACAACAAAAGAAAAAAAATCACTCAATGTCTATGCAGACACGACTTATTTTTTCATAAGGAGAAAAAAAAAAAACGCTCTTGATGAAAAAAATACTACTAGGCTTGACCTAATTACACAACAACACGATCATTTTCTCGACAGTATTTTTTTTTTTCATGTTTGTAGGCTGGACTAACACATTAGACAACTGTCTGTGACGCGACCCAAAAATTGAGGTCAATTCCGCACTCTCTCTCTCTATTCCTCTTTTTTTTTCTCTCTCATTCCCAATTGATTCTAACAATATTGACATCGCTATGCAAATTTCTACCTCATCACAGCCGAGGTCAAATAAAATTGCTACGAGATTAAATAGTTATCGTATTAAATGAGCATTCTTTAACATCTATCATCTCAAAATCAAATTCATTTATATTATTTTGAGAACATTAAACATAGTCTGTTCACGAATTAAAATAGTTTATAGACAATTTCATTAAAAATAATTCAATCTTTCATTTTACCATGACCTTTCGACGTCATTATTTTCTTTTTTAAAAGAGTTCACATCGTAGCAGGTTAAATTGAAACATTCAGACAATCATGGATTTACTTAAACAAATTTGGTTAATTTACTTAATTAACTATCAATTAAAACAAGTTATATTATCTTCATACAATCTTAGTACTACACAGTAAGTACTTATTTTCTTTAGATTACATTAAATACAATATTATTGAAGTAGAAAAGTTAAGCATAGGCTACTATTAATTTTTTTTTTTCATAGCGAAATCAATGTAACAATTTATGTACAAAACAAACTGCTGGTTTGACTGGTGTGGTAAAACATTTCATTTCCAATCTTTTCAGTGGTGTACATTGCTCTTTTCCATTTTCCATAAAGGTTTTATTCCTTATTCATAGATTCTCCTGTTACTTTCACAGTGTTCAGGTCTACCCAGTCTTTTGCTTGTCAATACAATTCATTCAATCTATTTTAACTAATACAGAAAAAGTATAGATTAGTTTTACAATCTTGACATGAAATCCTTAATTAATCATACATTAGTTGAACATTGGTATGTCAACATTATAAATTCTTAACCATGAAATTCTCAACCATTCTGGTTTACAGTGTCAAGTCAGTGGCACATATCCTAAATTTATACAAAACAAGGATAAGTTTTATTTTACATTAGTTTCACTTCTGGTCTGCTTTTCATGTAACAGTATCCTAAAAGTGAAAAATCATATATAATACATTTCTTGGAATTCTTGTTAGTCATAGTTCTGCCTTGCTGCAACTATTTTTACCCTACATTATCATACATTCAATGATAATATTACAAATGAATAAATTCACATAGAAGAAATTTGCATACTGACTCAGTGCAATTATTTCAACAACAGTACATGATAAAATAAATCCATAGTACAATCATAAAACATTTCTCAATACTTTAGTGATAGAAAATTCTCTTTTCTTAAAATCATTTACATCTTTATCAATCAGATTATCCTCTCTGCCAAATGTTTCAATTATCATTTCCAGAGATTCTCAAACATATCTTATAATCAGTCCACATTTATAATGTCCTCTGATTTAGAAACCAATTCTGCGGATAAAACTGATCTTTTTCTCTTATAGCAATTATTTTAAATGCTCAACCTAACAGGTTTGTTTAGAAATATCACACTATAATGATATTTACTCTAACAATACTTTTACTCAGTCCTTTTTCATCACAAGTAAGGGATTTAGTTTTAAAATAGTAAGTTTGGTAACTAACTATCAGTGAATCTGTCATTTTATTCATCCTGTACTCCAGGCATGAATTTTACAAATAAGAGTAACAATGTTAACAACATCAAGCTTATTCCAATTGTTTTCAGAAGGTAAGGCTTTATCATTTTCAAATGATATAATATATTTGCCTTTCTTTCATCACACAACAATGGCATCTGCATGTGAGCAGTGTACAATTTTTTTCTAACAAACACAGTTATGTCAGACAAAAAATATATGTACTTATCTAGGTACTTGATCAGCCCAAGGAGGTCCAATTCGGTCTGCCATTCCTCTTGAAGTAGTTTGAGTGGTCCTCGGACAGTGGGTCCAAAGATTGGTCCATAGGCTCCTCGACTTTCCGGATAGGATTCAGTTGACATCTCCTGCTCCAGGTATAAGTTCTTTAGGACTGGATTGAAGAGTTCCGGGGCGAAGTTGGTCCCTCGATCTGTCGGTATGGATTGTGGTAACCCATAGCTTTTGGTAGTTTCGGTCCAGCTCTCCGCACTCGTTTCTTCAGTGATGCTCCTCCAATCTTCATCTGTACCGGCAACTGCAGGTTTGCATTGTTGTTTGTTTATGCTGTGGTCTATCTGTTCATAGACATCAGTAGTAGGATTTTCTTTCTCGTCGACAGCTTTCTCATGCAACTGTAGCAACTCTGGGTCTACTTTCTGCTCAGCAGTCAATTCATTTTGTGATGACTTCTTTGATTGTTCATTTCCTTTCGGACAATCTTCACTCATGGAGAAAATAGTAGTATCACGTTCCACTTCTTCTTCCTCTTTCTTCTCTCGTGGGAGAATTTCTTCTTTCTTTTTCTTTTCTTGTGAGATAATTTCTTCTTTCTTTTTCTGTGGTGTCATACCTTTTATGACATCACCTACAGGATAAAGTTCTTTTTCTTTTCCTGTCTCCACAATAGGACTAGGGTCTGGATTTTCCTTTACAATCAGTTCAGGTCTCACCCTCCCTTTCGCCAAATCATTTGCTAGGATAACGGATATGCCCTCAACAGGAAGTTTTGATATTACTCCAACTGTCACATATCCTGTCACCAAGTCAGATGTGAGGTATATCCTATGTAGAGGTATTTCTTCTTTCCATTCAAAACCTCTCAATAGGACAGTCTGTCCTGTCAATGTATTCACATTCAATGGTAATACATCTTTAAGCAGCAGTGTTAATGATGCTCCTGTGTCTCGTAATATTTTTACGGACTTCAGTGGTCCTTCCTTTTGTAAGGCCACACAACCTTCACTAATGAACGGTTGAAAACTGCACAGGGTCTCTGTGTCAATTTTATTCTTCCCTTGACCATGACTTTCGGGTGTTGTTTCATCTTTCGATGACTTCAGACTCTTGTTCGAGTCAAAAATACTTTGGTCTACTTTTTCGTCTCTGTGGACTTGGACAATTAATCCAATAGTAGCCATTCTGTATTTATAATCAGGATATTTATCCTCATTATCTTCAGTTGTAGATTTCTCTACCTTCTGACTTTTGCTCTCAGGCAAATCCACCCTCAGTTTTTCTGGTTTAGAAGAATCTTTCTTCGAATTCAGTTCGTTTGTATTTTCGCTTTCTTGTACATTCTGTATTGGTTTATGGCTTGCACACATGACCACCTTGTTAGGTCTTTTGTCGCTTCGTATACTCCAACAGTCTTCGATGCTATGTCCTGTTCTTTTACAAAAAGTACATCGGACGTTTTTGTTGACAGGTTTCTTATTCACATCATTTTGTTTCACAAAATGCTCTTTTTCACGATGTTTTTGTGTGTTTTCTGCTTGCCGTTGTGGCCTATTAACATTCTTTTCACCAGCTGTCCTATGACACAGTGCATACTGTTCAGCTAAATCAGCAGCCTTATGTGGGTCAGTGATATCACGCTCGGATAAATACATTCTTATATCCGGCCTCACTTTGTTAATAAAATCCTCTAACAGAATGATATCTTTCATTTCTTTTAATGTGGAGATATTTCTGGATTTTATCCACTGATCCATTAACTTTTCTTCTGCTCTAAGGAAGTCTAAGTGTGTTTGGTAAGGGGACATTGTGTACTGACGGAACCTTTTCCGATAACTTTCCGGTATTTGGTTATAGGCTTTAAGTACAGTGTCTTTAATGATTTCATAATCATTTAAATTCTCCTCTTTTAATAATAGAACACAATCTCTTGCCCTTCCCTGAGTAAAAGCTGTTCTGACTAATATTCCCCATTTATCTTCTGGGAACTTAAAATCTCTGCAAGAAATTTCAAAGGTCTGGAAGAAATTAGCTATTTCACTTTCTTTATCAATGTAGGTAGGGACTAGCTTTTTCCATCTGGCCATCTCTACATCATTATGAGATTCTTTTTTAGTAGCTCCTATCTTTGCTAGTTCTATTCTTTCCTGACTTTCTCTTTGACTTTTCTTATCTCTTTCCTGACTTTCTAGACGTCTTTGTTCCATCTCCATTTCCATCCGTTTCATTTCTAGTTGAAATCGCAACTGTTCGGACATCTGACCTTCAACTTGATATCCCTCCGCGCTTGATTCTACTTTCAACTTTCCACTCGCAATCAACACATCTTTTATCTGCTGTGTCAACACAGTCCTCGATGGTGTAGTTTCAGTAACTTCTATCTTTAAGATCTCAGCGATCTCTTTTAACTTCTTTATGGATAAAGTTTTCAAAACTTCTTCTTCTGGATTTTCAATAAATTCCATTCTTTAGTTAAGAGATTTTAAAAATGTAAATTTTTCCAACTTACGTTTTTCCAATCGGAAGAATAATTTCAGCGTTCTTAGGCTTGCTCAGTAGGTCACTGCTCCAACACACAACACAACACAACTTGAATATATGCTTCACTATACAACTATCCCGGACGAGCCCCCAAACTGTTATGGACCTCTTTATATGATGACTATTATTACGACTCGTTAAATCGGATTCAATGAAAATAGTTGTATCTTTATTAGAAGTCTCTAGATTCTGCTAATCTGTAGCCCAAGCTAGGGGTTCCTTGACTGACAGGTCTATGCAGTAATGTAGTTATATTCGTGATAATTATCTTCAACACCTTTCTCAACAACGATAGATCAAACAACTCCAGTTGTTGAATAAACAATTTTATTTAAATTGTAGACTCAATATAAACGATCAATAAACTTCATCAACTGGTGGCAACATAAGTATCAATAAAATGGCATTATATGTACATGTATGAATATAGCGACTTCACTCTACAAACGTTTAAACTGAACTAACTTTAAGGAGGTCGGGACTTTACAAAGAAAACGATCATCGAAGATTCTACAGGGTCTTAATACGCATTTTAACCTCTTTCTCTATAATTACTACGATCCAGAATTATCCCCCAATTTCCACGGGATTTGAACGAATTATTTTATTTAAACTGCCCTCAGGGCATAAAGGTCAAACCTTGGTCGCTTTGGACTCTGATACGCACTTGTTAAGAGGTCAATGCCTTACTACGTCATTCATTTATGACCGAGATTCGTAACAAAAGAAAAGTTAAGACAGTTGAAAATTTGATAGATGCAATCTCAAATTTTAAGGATAGTCATCCTAATGTAGAACTGACTAAACAAAATCAAACAGTAAATACAATTCAACATAGAAGAAGGAGCTATTCACCTCCTAGGTCTAGGCATAATCAATTTGGCAATAGAAAAAAATTTGGTAATCAACCAAAATCTAATAATTATAGATGTATTTTTTGCAATGGTACAAACCATTCATCAGAATATTGTTACAGAAATAACAATGCAAGAGGTAGAAATTTCAATCCAAACTTCAATAGATCAAATGTTGATCATAGAGGTTTTTCAAATCAAAATTTTTCTAATTTTGATAATAGAAACTTTCCAAATCAGAATTTTTCAAATTTTGGAAACAGAAATATGCCAAATCAGAATTTTTCCAATAACAATGTGCCAAATCAACATGTTGGAAGACAAGATTTTCCTAATACTCAAAACAGACCTCAATCAAATTTCCAAAATAGAAAAAATAGAGGAAAACTTAACAATTCCACATCTCAATCAAATAATGTCATATTTGAAAACAGGGGTCAATTAATACTTTTTCCTGCTTATGTGGAAGGAAAGACCACATACTGTCTAAGAGACACCGGAAGTAGTATAATATGCATAGATGAAAGTATCATTCCAAATCAGAAACCCACCAATATAATAAGAGTGGATACAATAAAACTTGGAAATGGTTCCACTGTAAATTGTCCTGTCACTATAATAGACATTGATTGTCCTTGGCTTACAGGAAAAGCAGAGGCAGCCATAATGAAAAACTGTGTTGCACCTTTAATTATTGGTAATTCTTTCAATGTCAAACATGATAATAGTTTTGACATTTTTCAAAAATGGATGAATGAAAAATCCAATGACTTGAATTTGAAACCTGTTCTATTGCAAAATGAAAAGTTAGTAGATTTACCAGAACAAGAATTTTACCCTGCTCTACAAACTTTTAATTTCTTACAAACCATAGGAAAGTCAGAAAATAATATTCTTAATGAGACACCTAATATTGACTTATCCATAAATAATGAAAAGGATAATCCTATTCCCAAATGGAATGGAACAGAAAAACTAGAACAGTATGTAAGCAAATTTGAAAGTCAATGTGAAATAAACAATGTACCAAAAGAATTACATGCTATTTCATTATGTAGACATTTAGAAGGTCATAAACAAATATTCAACATTGCTAAAAATCAAATATCTGATTTTACTAAAATGAAGAGTGAGATATTATCATATATTGATAGTCCTCATAAAAAGGAAACCCAAATGAAAAAAACAGAAAATATCAGTTTAATAAACATGCCTTTTGATGAGCTAACTCTAAAACAAGAACAGAAAGAAGATCCATACATAATTAAAATGGTATCAGAAATTGAAAAAGGTCAGGTTAAAAATAAAAACATTGAAATAATAAATGGAATTCTCTGTAGAAAGGACACTAAATTAGATATAACTCAAATAGTTATACCTAAAACATTAACTGTCAAAGTAATACAAATTTCGCACAACAATGCATTGTCAGGTCATTTGAGTAGTAAGAAAACAGTTTGTAAACTTAAAAAGAATTTCTGGTGGCCTAAAATGGAAAAAGATTTGAAAACATTTATTAAAAGCTGTGATACCTGTCTTAGACATAATAAAAAAGATTCTAAACATAAGGCTCCAATACAAATGACCGATACCATAAACAAACCTTTTTACAAGATAGCAGTTGATATAATAGGGCCCATGAAGCAGACTAAAACTACCAAAGCAAAGTTTGCCTTAACCATTATAGACATGGGGAGTAGATGGATAGAGGTAGTTCCATTAAGGGAAATAACTGCAGAAAGGGTCTGTAATGCTCTTTTACCTATCTTTTGTCGTTTCGGTTTTCCAAAGTTCATATTGAGTGACAATGGAACTCAATTCAAATCAAGCCTTACTCAAGCTTTTGCACAAATGTTAAAAATCACTCAAATTTTTAGTTCTATATACCATCCTGAATCAAATGGTATGATAGAAAGGGCTAATCAAACAATAAAACAAATGATAACAAAAGTGTGTGAAGACCATCCATTTGAATGGGATGATTACCTTCCAGCTATTTTGTTTGCTTATAGACAATCGGTTCATGAAAGCACAGGTTTTTCACCATTTGAATTAGTGCTTGGCAAAAATCCCAATGGACCATTGGATAATTTCAAATCAGAATTATTAGGACTTAAAGAAAAAAAAATGTCTCCATTTGACTTAGTCAATAAAACTGAAAAACATATGAAAACAGCTTATGAATTTGCTGTACAAAAAAATGAAGAAATCAAATCTAAAACTTTAATCAGAGAAAATATTCATAAGAACATGAGAAAACTAGAAGTTGGTAATAAAGTACTTGTTTATTTGCCAATTGGCAGTGGCAATACTATGGAATGGAAAGGACCTTTTGAAATTATGCATAAGTTATCAGATGTAACTTACAAAGTTAACATTAATAACAAAGTAAAAATTGTTCATTTAAACAATTTAAGAGCTTATGAGGAAAACCAAATAAATGACAGTCAGTCAGATATTGAAAGCAAAATACAAAATAACAATATGATAATTTTTGAAGATAACAATGTTCAGAACATTCCAAACATTGACTATTTTTGTGGTATAACCACACCAGCCAATAATGAAATAGATCAAATACAGTTAGACCATATTGAAAATGAAATGGTTAAAAACAATATTTTGAATTTATTGAATAAATTTAAAACAACAATAACAGAAAAACCAGGATTAACAAATGTCATTGAACATAAAATAGAACTGACTGATCAAAAACAATTTCGATCAAAGGCATATAATATTCCTCAAATGCTTGTTGAAAAGGTAGATAAGGAATTAGATCAACTCATAGAAAGTAAGATAATAGAAAAATCTATGTCTCAGTACTCATCACCCATGGTGATTGTTAGAAAAAAAAATGGTTCTATCAGATTATGTTGTGATTATCGCAAGCTCAATAAAGTAACAAAACTTGATCAAGAGGGTTTGCCAAATATAGAACATATCATTAACACTATGGCCACAGGTAAAATATTTACTACCATAGATTTAACAAGAGGATTTTGGCAAGTGCCTCTTGATGAGAAATCAAAGGATTATACAGCTTTTATTACACATAAAGGCGTATTTAATTGGAACGTTATGCCCTTCGGTTTAGTCAATAGTACTGCTACATTCACTAAACTAATGAGACATATTTTACCTCAAAATAAAAACATAGTTCACTATGTGGATGATATTTGTATTTTCACAAATACTTGGGATGAACACTTAATTCTATTAGAGGAAGTGTTGCAAATATTGAAAGACAATAATTTAACAGTATCTCCTTCAAAATTAAAAATAGGAAAAACTGAGATTGAATTTCTAGGACATAAATTTGTAAATGGCCAAGTAAAACCAACACAGCACTTACATAAGAAAATTCTAGAAATACAAACGCCTAAAACAAAAAAACATGTAAGGGCATTACTTGGATTGTTTAACTATTACAGTAAATTCATTCCAAACTATAGTCAAATAGTTAGACCTATTATAGATCTCACAAAAAAATTTCAACCCAATATTGTAAATTGGACTGACCAATGTGAAACATCATTTAAAATCCTAATAGATGCATTTTCTAAGGAACCAATACTAGAAACAATTCAAAAAGATGATGACATCATTCTAGCTTGTGATGCCTCAAAGTCCGGTTTAGGGGCTTGTATTTACAAAAAGGTCATTGTGGACTCTGAAATAGTTTATAAACCTGCCTATTATGTAAGTCGTGCACTGACTAAAAGTGAAAAGAATATTAGTGTCATAGAATTAGAGGGTTTGTGTATAGTCTATGCTGTACTTAAGTTTCAATACTATTTGTTGGGTCGTCAGTTCACAATTCTCACAGATCATAAACCGCTTGTGAATTTTAATGTCTCTAATGTCAATAACAAAAGAATAAATAAATATGCTTTACTTCTATCAGATTACAAATTTCAGATAAAAAGTATTGTAGGAAAAGATAACCATTTACCTGATGTGCTGTCTAGATTATCCATACACATCACTGATATCCAATAGTTTATCTCAGTATTACTGAAGTTGATTAGACAATACCTAAAGATAGTTGTCTATGACTAATTGTCATATAAACATTAGACATTATTCTTTGTGTCATATTTCTGCCTATAAATATGTTTTTTGATTGTTTGTACATATATTAAATGAATTTTTTTTCTCTATGTATTATTAAATGAATGATTATATGCATTAATTAAGATTAAGATAATTTTTTTTTCATTATTGTAAACATTTTTCGTATCAAAAATAATAATAAATTATTATTTTTTCTCTGTGGTTGGGGGGTATGCTATGAAGCCATTAAATAATATATAGGTAGTAACTATATTAATAATTAAAAAGTCGAAATAAAACCCATTTTTGGATATTAAGAAAACCTATATCGGAAGTAGAGATAGTCAAGTGACTGTCCATGCGGTCGGCAGTCTTTTCTCATAACTCACAAGGAACGCCGGCATTATAATTAGACTCAGGAAAAATAAATAAAATTGTGTATTATGTTGATACTATAAAGCTATATTTGTTCATTGGATGTGAAGTGTCAACTGTTAATGAATTGTTATTAAATAATATGCTGCAACAAGTCGTTCTTTTATTATTTACAAGTTTGGAATTTATATTGTGGTGATGTCGTCTATTTTGATGTTCAAATCAATCAAATAATTCAGCTACTGCAACTCAAATACTCTGAAAAGACTGGTAGTAATGTTTGATAGTCCAATAATAATAATAGGACATCAACAGGTAGTTAAATCACTAAACCTAGGACAGAAGGGCGAATAGTAAAGTAGTAATAATACATAATGCATGGAGCTCTATTTTAGAAATACAACACAATAACAACCAGTTGCAATGCTCAGATAATCATTATGATGACTTCGCAACTTAACTAAATATTTTTTTGCAAATTTTTTAAAATTATTATTTATAATGCTGCCTTGTCAATTTTAGTCAAATTCCAAAACTCTCCCAAACCTTGGACAGTTTTCCCAAATTTTGTCAAACCATAATAATATGAACCCTCTAGTTGGAATATGAACACTTTTAAAAATACCTGGTTGACTGACATTATAATCTTCTTTATAGAAGGATCGTCTGTAATGTATAAGATAAGATATGATTTTTTCTTAGATCTTCCCTGATAAAAAATGCCTTGAGATAAGTGCACCATGTGGGAACTATTTCACAAACTTTCAAGCAGAAGTAGATGCCATGATTATTGCTCTTGAGACAGCAGAACATAAATATAATAACAAACATCTTGCCCCAACAGATATAGTCATCTTCACCGACTCTAAATCAGCACTTCAAACAGTAGCAAGCGAAACCTCACCAAGCCTGAAAGAAATCACCCTATTAGAACACACTCTGGACTACCTAATAAGCACATACAACATCAACATAACTCTACAATGGATCCCAGGAAATATTGGTATAACAGGCAATGAGAACGCTGACAGACTGGCTAGGAAGGGAGCTAGCATGGACCAATATGAAAGACCTGTCAGCTACAACACAGTGTGCAACATGCTAAAAAACAACTTTAAGGAGGAATGGCAAAATCAATGGGCTAAGGGAACAACTGGAAGAATAATGTACAAAGAAATGAATCAGCCCAACAAACAAGACAACATGAAGTTCCTCCCCCGCAAAGAACAATGCACCATATTCCAGTTGAGAACAGGACATATAGCACTCAACTCACACCTACATAGAATAAACCCAACTCACCCACCTAACTGCAGACGTTGCCCCTGCCCACAAGAAACTGTGGACCACTTCCTGCTTGATTGCCCTGAGCTAACCGACCTCAGACGCACCTTACTCCCCCCCCCCCCTCAACCTACCATTACTAACACATTATATAGCAGTATAGAACAACTGAACAAAACATGTAAATATGTTTGTCTGGCATTGACTGCAAAAGAGCAAACAGCTCTGCAGACTGGCTAATAGAAGAAGAAGGAGAAGAAAAAGATAAGATAAGAAAGTTGGAAACAATGAAATTTGGACTGTGTAAATAAATTTGGACTGTGTAAATAAATTTGGACTGTGTAAATAAATTTGGACTGTGTAAATAAATTTGGACTGTGTAAATAAATTTGGACTGTGTAAATAAATTTGAACTGTGTAAATAAATTTGGACTGTGTAAATAAATTTGGACTGTGTAAATAAATTTGGACTGTGTAAATAAATTTGGACTGTGTAAATAAATTTGGACTGTGTAAATAAATTTGGACTGTAAATAAATTTGGACTGTAAATAAATTTGGACTGTGTAAATAAATTTGGACTGTAAATAAATTTGGACTGTGTAAATAAATTTGGACTGTAAATAAATTTGGACTGTAAATAAATTTGGACTGTGTTAATAAATTTGGACTGTGACTGTGTAAAAAAATTTGGACTCTGTAAATAAATTTGGACTGTGTAAATAAATTTGGACTGTGTAAATAAATTTGGACTGTGTAAATAAATTTGGACTGTGTAAATAAATTTGGACTGTGTAAAAAAATTATGTTACTTACTGAGAGCCCCCTGTCTGTTGAATTGTCTTCTCTTTTCCCTCTAGAACTTTTCTAATTATCTCCCAATCTATGGGCTCTTTCTCAAACTGTTCCAGCTCAATGAGCTCTTTCAGAAGCTCTCCAAACGTTGACTTGCTGGGATTTTTCTGCTGCCACTTAATCAACAGACTTACAGGCTCTGGCAGAACTCTATCTGTGTCATGGACTTCAAGTTCCAGCTTAGCTGTTGTGAAATCCAGCGAAAGAAAGAGTTTGCCCCAAAGTTTCTCTATGGCTTTTTCAAGCTTGAATGCGTCACCTTCTGTAACTTTTGCTTCTTTGATATCATCTGGTAAATCATAGATCCAAGCATCTATATTTGGAAATTAAGAAAAGGAAAACAACTTTATTTCTTTTTTTATGTTCACATTAAAATTGTAAGAAAAACTTGTACAAGAAAATGAAAGAGATAAAATATTTCAGACCATGGGAGGGTAAAGTGCATTCACAAGTTTCAGTGGCCATGACATACAAGAGGATTGCCTAGCCAGCACAATGTTTAGCTGCCTGTACTATGCATTGTTTAATGCATTGTGTTTGTCTAGGTGGTTGACTATAATATTATATATATATATATATACTAAAGTCACAATAGTAAAGCACTAAATTATGGAACAATAATAAAAAATTCAGTTTCAATAATACATGATGCAATCAAAAACTACTTAATTAAAATACTAAGATAATTCTCTAATAAAGTATTCAGAATATAACTATTACTCTCTGAAAATTTCAAAAAAAAGGATTTAGACTTCACCATTAACCATTTTGTAATAAAATAATATATGCACCACTTCACACAACATATCTTTAAAAAAGATCCTGAATATATGCTGCACTGATTTTACATCCACAATAACCAATGCAAAATTTGTAGAGTAATGGATCTAGTAATATAGAGGCTAAGTCTATAATCATAAAGATCAAAACCATAATTTTTTATTCTATTTTAAGCAAGTATAACAATTATATAGTCTAGGCCTACACAAGTTTCCCATGAGCAGGACAGGCCTATATCTGGGAAGGGTCAAAGGATGGGATGGAGTTTGGTATTTTCTAAAAAGGTACCCTATTATCTTAAAATCATTTAAAACATGTATAAACATTCATATATATGATATAAAGCAAATCTTTTCATGTCATTGCATTTACTATGTGGTGTGCAAAGAAAGGGCTTTAAATTGTACTTAAAGGACTCTTCTATCACAAAAATCCAGAGTGTCTAAGGCAAGCTGTTCTATGGTGTAGGCACCACAGATTCCAAAAGTCTTATTTTGTACCCTGATCTGACTGTGATAAGGAGTGCAGACCTTTTAATGACACATGCCTTGTAATGATCTCCTGAAGATAGGAAGGTGCAGTGCCTTCCAGGTAGCAATATGATGTCAATGAAATAAGCTTATGCTAAATGCGCTTAATCACAGGGAGCCAGTGGAGATCATTAAGAACAGGAGTATTGTGGTCAAACTTTTTCAGTGATACAGTCCATGCTGCAGTGTTCTGTATTTTGCAAGTAATGCTGGTGAGTGAAACAGGTCTATAATTACCAGTGTCAGATTTCTTTCTTTAAAGGAGGAAGGATTACATAAGCTAGTTTCCAACCAATAGGCACTTTACCTTGGTTTAGAAAAGAGAAGTATTTTAAGGATTAGGTCTAAGTAATTTTAAAGTTAATTAAACTGGTTTTTCATATACGTAATCCAGAAGCCTTTCTTTTTTGTGTGTTTTTGTGAGAAATTTGTTCATGATTTTTCTTCTACACTTCATTATCCCAGAAGTTTTGCGGACAGCTCTCATCCTCGAGGTCTTGCAAAAAAATTCCACTAAATCCATTCTTTACAAATAGGACGACAGCATTGCAGGTAGATGGCAGGAACTATCAAAGCAGGATTGAATGTGGAAGTCTACGTTAAAATGAAGGTTAGGCAGGTCCAGCACCTGGCCAACATCTAGTTTGACTGTGCTTTGTTGATGTGATAAGACTTATGACTTGTACGTTTTACAGACGTTCCTTCTAGATAGAAGATTATTACGTCCACTAGGCCCAAAACTCCTGTAGGGTGGCAGGGATCGGTCGGCAGCATTGATAGACCCCGGACGTGACTGTTGACAGTCCTACGAACTAACCGTAGTATCAGCTGGCCTCACAAGTATGGGGCACTTCATTCAATTTTGTAAATAAGGGTTGAGAATGATGATGCTAAATGTGAAAAAAAAAAGTATATACATAAAGCATTTCTTAAGATTAAAACTTCTGACCATAAATAATGGCTGTAAAAAGTAGGACAATAAAAACATTGAAACAAAACAAAGTGAAATATTATGAGAATGATGACTCACATGGACAGGTGCCATCTTTAGGACATAAATTAGTCCTTAATGTACTAACAATATCAGTTCTGTGGAGAAATAATAAACAGATACTATTGGTCTTTTTTAAATAAACACAAAGGCGCTCATTTTTAAAGTGTTGCAATAATATTATTTTGTAACAGTAGTAGAATAAACAATGAACACACCTAGTTAACTGAAAATTTGCTTAATTCGGACAAAAATGAAATGTATATTTAACAATTGTTTTCCTTCAAAATTTCTTTTTTTATTTATTAATTCAAAATGTTTTCAGTTCATACCAGGAAAAAGTGACAGAGTAAGGCAGGGGGAACCCCCCCCCCATTCTCTTCTCCCACTTTTTATTATAGGACATAATACTTCATAATAAAACAATAATGAATAAAGACAGATTGAAGAATCAACATACCCTTGACGCAGCACGTAAAGACTTTCACATTCCTGGATTTGCTCGTCAAGACTTTCCTCATCCGCTAATTTGGCAACCCTGCCATCTCTGTACCGAGCAAACAGATTATAGCTGTCTGGCTTTACAGAAGGTGAAAGGCATTCTTGCTTGAACTGTCACAGAAAGAGATATATAGACTTGAATATTTAGAGTTTTTAATTTTACTGACATTGAATGGGTTTTTCTCGTCTTGTCACTATTTAGCATTATTTAAAAGAACTCTTCAGAGTAATAATTATAATAATATGTATTTTTTTAGAGCTTCTATCCATGCTATTTTAGCATGCTCAGTGCGCTCTAGAAGATTATTACATCCACTAGGCCCAAAACTCCTGCAGGGCGACAGAAATCCATCGGTGGCAGGGATAGAACCCGCGACGTGTCAGTTGGTTTTTGGTTGACAGTCCAGTGAACTAACTGCAGGACCAGCCAGCTTCATAAAAGTCAATATTAAACCCAAACCATGGATAAAGGATGCAAAGGAATCATTTGTTACAAATAGGAAGAAAAAAATATTTTTCAAGACATAAGACTTTTAAATCTCTTTAAGTGCAAGAAGATAACTGGTAAACAAATAATAATTAGCAAATGGTGTTTTGCAGATACTTTTGGACTTATTTAGAAAATGTAAACCCTTTTTTTACTCTTTAGGGAGTTCTTCAGGAAGACATCAGCTAGCAGCTCATAAAGGAGATATCTAATAAGTCTTCAGAGATAGAGCTCCTTTTTATTTTGGAATGGGGGGGGGAAGGGGGAATTAGGTTCTTTTTCCCTACTGGATATCTAGTTATTTCAGTTGAAAGCCTCTACATGTCCAGGAGGAGAAAGGCAAATATCAAAAGTAATAGTAAAACAGAATTTGATTATTACAGACTAATCCAACATAAAAATGTAATGTATATTTGTCTTTAAGAGTAAAGTAGTAATAATACCTGAGGCATTAAACTATAATTTAGAAATACAACCCAATAGCAACCTGTTGCAAAGCTCAGATAAACATAAAGACAAAATCACTTTCCTTATTCCTTATGTGAGAACAAATGCATATAAGTACTCTTTCTTCCCAAATGGCATTCGGGCATAGAATGGGTTGCCTGAACAAACCAGGAAAACCAGTAACTTAACATCATTTAAAACATTAACAAAGATGCAATACTAGACTCGGACCACGGATGAGCGTAGGACGCAATAGCCTTCTTTATAGAAGGAGCGTCTGTAATATATAAAATAAGATAAAAGAATTTCATTTCTTTGTTGTATAAAAAAATTTTAATATGGAAAGTAATGACAATATAATGTCGGTATATCTATTCATCATAAAATATTTTATAAGCTTTACATGTCTCATTTAAAACAACGGCTAAGCAAGCAATTTATTTTAAATGAGAATTATTGTGTTAATTACCTTTTTAGCAGGAATCCCTTGCTCTATAACAAAGGATTTTTCCCTTATTTGACGAAATATTGATACCAGTGTTTCAATTCCATCAGATTTGCTCATTTTTTCTTTTGGCTCAGAACTATGACTATAAATGGAGAAAGAAAGATGTATGAACAAAAAAATGAAATTTTGGCAAATTTTAAAAACAATATATTGTCTGGAGAGAATTAAATTGTATTTCTGGAATGACTGTTGATAGCTAGTTATAGCTGTATTAATCTCTGTTTGTTAATCATTACACATATTTTAAAACCAAGTAGGCCTACTGTAATTTGATTGTTAAAAAAAATAATTGTTTAGTTTAGATAAGGTTGTAAAGTTTGTTCTGTCCAATTCCTTTATACCTTATCTTATAAATTACTTATAAATTCTATAAAGAAGGTTATTGCGTTATACGCTCATCCGTGATCCGATCATATAAAGCTGATGCTACAAAAAAGAAAAGATGAAACACACACATATTTTAGAAAGTCGACAACCCTGTCATGAAGCACTTCTTTAAAAAAATTTAAATGACTTAATTTCCTTCGCCAAAAACAAATAAATGATGAAAATCTTCAAGCATTGAAATACTTCTCAAGACTCAATAAATTGGGTTAAAGTTCTTTTAGACTGGGAAAGATCAAAAGTACAATTTGCCAATTTACTTTCCCTTTAAAAGGAAAAAAAACCCTGTAGGAAAATATAGACCAGTTTCACTTAATAAGAGGTAATTTTCATGGAAAATACTAGAATAAAATGTGTAAAATAAATATCAACTAAACAAATAAAAAAATGCTCTATCCACCAAATTCAACAAGGAGTTAGGAAACGAATATCACTTAAAAAGCCAATTAATAGATAATGTAACACAAAAATGTTAACAAATATAATAAGAGCATTATTCTAACTTATTACTGAGACATTAGAATTATTCTAAAGTATGACTTTTTTGTCTGGGATATCTCAAGTAAAAAAAATATATTTTAAGACCAGAAATAATTCAGAAAAGCTAATTTAAACTTAAATATTCTAACAAGTCACATTAGTAAAGTTACTGAATTTAGAAAAATTTTAGGAAGCAATAATACAAAATTCTTATGTTATCTTATATTATATGTTACATAAGCTTCTTTTACAAACAACTTACAAATTACACACTTATATAGCGCTATTCATAACAAAGTCTTTACATTTACCGTATTATGTTATTAAAACAAATAAAAAAAGTGTGTTTTTAATTTTGTTTTGAAAAATGTCTACATTGTCTGCTTGTTTAATTGTGTTCGGAAGTTCATTCCACCACAGAGGCGCTACGACGCTACGACACTGTAGGAGCAAGCTGAAAATGTTTCTCTTTTTACGTTTGGTACCTTGAGCTGTAGATGGATTTTCTTTTAATGCAGTCCTATATTCTCTTATGTGTGTAGCTTGACCATGGATCTCATGTACTGGGGAGAATGACCATGAAGGCTTTTATAGAGCATGGTCAGAAGATTGAATTTTATCTTAATTGTTATAGGTAGCCAGTGCAGTTTTTTTAGACCGGTTGATGAGTTTTCTTCATTGTTCCAAACAGTTTTCATGTTTTGGGCCCCTTTGTAGTTTGTTCAAATCACACTCTGACTCTGGTAGTCCAATGTATAGACAGTTCGTGTAGACTAGATGAGAGATTACCTGGCCTACGATTAATGTATCACATGATCTTTTGTTAGAAAAGTATATTTTTTTATACAGAAGATTATTGCATTCAGTTTTAATATTACATAAAGCTTTCAATAATTACTTATAAATACAAATACAATTAATAAAAATAATAAATATTCAGAATATAACTAGCTTGCTTAGTCTCCAAAAATTGACATGGTAGTAATAGAATTTACATTCATAGTAGTTAAAAGTTAAGTTAGGCATACTCATACTCATACTGTCATACAGTCATGCTGATAATCGCTGTCACTGGGTCACTGATCACTCTGTCACTACAGCCTCAGATGAAACGAAACTATTATTATCTGAATTATCATACCATTATGGGTTTTTCTAGCAAATTATTAATCGAAATTCATGACATACGATAGCAGTAGCATTAGTTATAACGCCTTTATGTTTAAATGGGCTTACCTGCCGTTACTACACTCAGACATGATTAAACCTAGCTCTATGATTTACAATTTACATACAACATACTGAGAAACGAATTGAACTTCGGGAAAACCCAGGATATTTCCTCCGAAAATATAACAAGTGGGAGTGGGAGTATGCACTTAGCTATATAAAATATAAAAATTTGTCAAATTTATAATATAGCTATTTATTTGAACAATTTAAATTACAGGTTAAATTACACAAAACGAATTAACAGAATTAATTTAAAATGAAAGCCTATCATTGTTATTATTATTAAAATTATACCGGACCTATAAAAAAATAGGAGAAATAAAACAACAAACCAGAACAATTTCAGAAAAGTGTTGTGAGGTTCAGTAGAACAGATTATTCATAACTGGCAAAAAGACATAACAAATTAAAGTTTATCCTATAAATGCAACACGATAATCTAATAAAATACACAGAAAGATAGTGAAAGAAACACTTTATTTCATATTATATGCAAATAATCCTCCAGATTGGCATTAGGTCTAGCCGAACTTATCATGTAAACCAAAATTAAAATAATATTAGGCTACGAATGAAGCCGGCTGGTCCAGCGGTTAGATCACCGGACTGTCAACCGAAAACCAACTGACAGGTCGCGGGTTCTATCCCTGCCACCGACGGATCCCTGTCGCCCTGCAGGAGTTTTAGGCCTAGTGGGCATAATAATCTTCGATCTAGAAGGAACGTCTGTAAACTTATAAGAAAGAATGCCATGACTATAAGAGACTCAATTTATCGATACATGTTGGTCTCAATCACAAGAGCTACCGGTTAGTAGACTCAAGGAAACCTCCCAGACCTAAAAATAGACCTTACACCAGGATTCGAACCCAGGACTTTTGGCAGCTTAACTCAGTGCACTGCCATACATATTGCTAATATTATTATTAATAATAATTACTTTTACTTCTAATAGAAGTTCTATATCGTTTTTCAATTCTACAAACCTACATCTCCTCTCCTGGTCAACAATCAGCACTCATTCACGCTTTGTTTGCAGTCTTGTAGATGTGCTATGAACGCCTAGACTCCAAATTCACATGTAAGGTCTGTAATGTAGCCTATGTTACAAATGGCAGCAAAATCTTCAAACTTTAAAGCTATTTCTATCTCTCTTTCTCCGTCTGTCTATCTTTCTCTCTCTCTCTCTGTTTCTATCTTTTTTTAGCGTCTTTTTAACTACGAATTATACAATTTCTATAAACCTTTTTATATGGAGTTAACAGATTTGGAAAAGTTAATTAGCATTCACATTATTAAATGTGTACATTATATATATATTGAAATCACATAGAGAGTATCGGATCTTACCAAAAGTAGATCTAGTAGGCTAAACATTTTCTTGTTTTATTTCTATATTAATTTATGGTCATTTTACACTGCGCTAAATTTTCATGGAAATATTGTTGAACATTTTGCAGCATTGTTTTGACTAGCCGGTCACTGTGTCAGGGCTGTGTTATTTGAAGTTTTATTTATTGAGAATAACCAATCGGGCACAAGACGCCGTATCGACGGGGTAAATACGTGGAAACCACGAAAAAAACGTGGACCCCCCCCCCCCCTCGTTGATGGTGTGCTCGTAAGACATTCAGCTACATAGAAGTTTGTTTCCGACTTTCAAATATTAATCAAAGTTGTACTTTTCAATTATTGCCAATTGAAAAACCATTCGGACTAAACTGATCATAGGGCTGCTGAAGCAGCGTTCACCAGTTTCTGTGGCCACGGCATACTAGGGGATGTGTGGCCAGCACAATGCCCAGCCGCCTTTACTTTCTCCTAATGTCGGGTAATGTCAGAGCTGGGTAGACTCAGGGACACCCTCAAATCCTGGGAAAAAATCATAGCCTCCTCCAGGATTCGAACCCAGGACCTTCGGATCGCCAGTCGAACTAAATTAAAAGTCTTTCAATAGTTTAGGGAGAAATTGTTCACAAACCTGTTATTGCCCCCAGCGCTTTTTTTATTTTACTGTGCATAATTCCTCCCATCACCTTGCCTTCCACACTTTTTGGCTTCCCTGCCTCCACCTCCCCCTATTTTTCACTATATGCCGCCCCCACCCCACCTTGTAATATTGGCTACGCCACTATTGGCTGGCAATGTTTTAAATGAATTTTGAGCAACTTGTTAAGATTTCAAAGATAATGCAAGGTGGACTATATTTAACTCATACCAATACATGTAATGGCTGCCCAACGGGCACACCACGTCGATTCGACGAGGAAAAAACGTGAAAACCACGACAACACGTGGAAATCACGTTCCCCCACCCGTTGATACGTGGTGGTGTGCCCGCTGGGTGACTCTAAGACCTTGTTAAAGCGTGCCAAAAATATTTGAAGTATTTCCCGCTTCATGGTGTATTTCAATAACTATCAGAATACTTCTATTTAATCTTTATCACTGATCTGTATAGGAATACATGCATTGACAAGGCTTATACAAAAGTAAATAATCTTTTGGAACTTAAGGCCGTTAGTAACACTGACCTAAAAAAACATTTTCTTTTCGAGAAATGACTGCCAAATATAAAATGCCGAGAAAAAAAAAACACCCTTGAAAATGTGTCATTCACTGTTCATGTAACCCCCCCCCCCCCCCCCCCCCTACAGTCTTTTGAACAATATTTCTTTCTAGACTACGGGGGTAAACCAAAATAACAAACTGTAAAAAGTATAAGGAATTATATCTCGTTACACTAAGATGGGTTACATTTTCTGAACAGTTATTTACTTTATCAGCGTTCACCAGTTCTGTGGCCACGGCATACTAGGTGATTGAGAGTCCAGCACATTGCACAGCCGCCTTTATTTTACTCCAGCTAAACTCAGGGTACCCAACAGAGCTGGGTAGACTCAGGGACACCCTCCAGTCCCGGAAACAAACCATGGTTTAAAGTACTAAACCATGATTCGAACCCAGAACCTTCGGGACGCCAGTCGAACGCGCTGCCGATAGGCCACCGTGACCCATGGGGGAGGGGGTAGAGGGGCACTAAAAGGCTTGACGAACAGTGTTGTGGCCCGCCCGCGGGCGGCGTGTTACACACCCGTTATAATTCAACTAGTCAATTATCTATATATATAAAATACAGTGTTAAGCCCCGCGAGGATCCCCATTGGTCAATTTGAAAACACGTGTGTCACTGACCTATCTAGGCCTAGCCCAATATACCGTCTCATAATTTTTCACATCGGAAATGTGTCTTCGATAGCTCAGTGGTAAACGTAGTGGACTGCTATACGGGCGACCAGGGTTCGATTCTCCAGTTAGACTAAACTTTTTTTTCGACAATTAATTTTTCAAACTTTAAAAACAAAAGACATTGTAAATCTATAGGCAATATAGATTTTGTTAAATAAAAATATTTGACTATTTTTTTTACCCTAATACAATATTTATTTACTTTCCTAAAAGTATTCAGTAAGTGTAGTTTATAAATTTGTTATCTGCACCCCAGACAGTCCTTTTTTTTTTCCCCCGGGCAACGCCGGGCAATGTAGCTTGTATGTTATAATTGTATAGGTTAGTGCACGAGGTCGGCAACCTACGCGGATCAATTTTCATTTGGCACTCAAAAGACCCATTAAAAGGTTATTCAAGTCTCTTTTGAGACTTTTAGACTCTTGGTCCGTTGAATGAATTAGAAATCCTACTTTAGCATTTTATTACAAAAGGTTGCCGATTCCTGGGCTAGTAAATGTGTAGAAAGTCAGACAATAATTGTTTGGCTCGTCTCTCGATATAATTTGACGTTCGACATTATGACATGAGATAATGTACTTAATAAATATATAAGTCTAAATTCAAATTGGAACAGTATATCAGTAAAACAAAAAAAAAATAATCATTAAGACTCTTTTAATGAATAATACCGTTGTTTCTTGGCGAGATAATGCACAAGTGACAAAATTCATATCGCTCACTTCGTGCTTTCGTGCAAAGGCATCTATAACATTTAGATCATAGGTTCTCATCCTTTTTTGGCTCACTGCCCCCACCGCCCCCTTTCACAATTTTTTTCCGCTCGCCCCCACCCCCAACTTTTTTTTATTTTAGCGCCCATTCCCCCACCCCTCTGGAAGTTAAAGGGTCAATATAGTTTTTCGCAATCTTTTTTAGACCGACTAGATTTGTGTGCTATATAAGCACTCAAAGCGGAGTTTTCTAATCAAAATGTAATAAATTGATGGACTCATTTTTTTATACCACAGTAAGCCCAGCTATTTGATATTACTACAACCTTCTTAGAAGTAGATCTTTTTTAAGTGGAGGAATATTGGCGATTTTAAAATGGAGCAAGTTCAATTTTAAGCATTTATAAAAAGGGCATCCAAATGTGCCCATTTGCGGAAAAATCTGGAAGGAAGCTGCTTAGGAAAGTCATTTGCTATGCTCAACTGATTGGCATTCGTTCTTTTACTTTCAGCTTTTGGTTCAACGTAAACTTGTGAACAGATTTTATCGCATATAAAAGTTTTTTTAAGCATACAAAGAGGTCACCTACACATGACCACTCGTTAATTGATACATTTAAACGACTTTTTATGCTCATTTTCTTTATTTAAACATAAACATAAATATTATTAACGCTAAAACAAATTTATTTGTATTATTAATTAATATTTAGAAATATAAGAGACTCATTTGATGTAATTTCTGTAATTATTAATGTTAAAATATAAACTCCTTAAATTGACAAACAATTGATGCAGGAAATGTTTGTTTACAACTGTTTAACGTAAATTATTTTAATCCTTTAATAATTAAATCTTCTTATAAATACCATAATGTTAAATTTATATAAAGAAATAATTATTAGTCTGTAATAGATCTATTTGTTATATTACAAAACAGAACTTGTTTGGAATCACTTTTGAATCAAATGTGGAAACATTTTTTTTTAATTTAAAGGGAGATGATTAACCCGTTTCAATTGAGCTAATATTTATAAAAAAAAAAAAAATTCTTTTATAAAAAATAAACGACTTACAATTTGTAGCTTTAAAATGATCAAACTGTAAAAAGTATTGGAAAAATGTATAAATATTATATGACTAAAGAAGCTATATGTATAAATTTAAACATTACAATAACTACTCAGTTTGTATGATTACTACGTATCTCTTCCTTACAACGATAATCAAGAACTATTAATAGTAGGACAAACGCATTAAAGGACACTTCACTGTCACTTTAGTAAAACTGAAATAAAAAATATCATCCTAATTAGCACCTCCTAAGCACCTTAAGACATCACAATTTTCATTATAACTTCGTTACGCTACCAGACAATCAAGCCTTTACATTTAGCTTACATTAATTTGAGTACATGGATCGATCGGTGGCAGGGATAGAACCCGCGACGTGTCCGTTGACCGTCCGGTGAACAGGACCAGACGGCCGCACACCATACTTGTCGAGTACTGACCCCTACTTCTTGAAATAGTCATTGCGATTCCTATTTCTTATTAGTTTAATAATATGCAGGCCTACTGTTGGGGATATCAGATATTTAGCAGCACTTGCGTTTACATCACATTTCATACAAAAACTAATCGATTCAAATAGCTGAGGCGTACAAAGAGTATATCAGTATATATTTGTACCGCCCACTTGCTCTTCACCGCCCCCAATCGCCCCCCGGAACGTCAGCGCCTCCCCCTAAAGCCTCCCCGCCCGCCCCCCCCCCTCGGGGGCGATAACGCCCCAGTTGAGAATCTATGATCTAGAGTATTCTAGATTAATGCTGTCTAGTATTGTTGACTCCACTGACATTAAAGCCATGCTGCTAAGTCTTTCTTGCGTCATTGTGCTCCTGAGATAGTTTTTGATTAACTTGAGTTTTGAGAATAATCTCTCACATGATACAATGGAAGTGGCATGAGTTAGCAGTATTCGGATGGAGATTGCAAGGTTTGAGCACTCATCATTACCATATGAAGCCAGCTTCCTCAATATGTCAATTGGTGATTGTGGTACTGGTTTGTTGATGAAAAGTGCTCGTGCATCAATGACATCATTGAACAAACGATTTGCCTGTATTTCATGATACAAACAGGAAAAAGTAACACAGTTTTTCATCAGCGTGTCATCATCCATAGACTCCAACAGGTGTCTTGGTTCAAGAAGAAACCCAAAGGTGTCCACATGGTTTTCCAGCCTTTGGAATCTGTTCTTCATCTCCATATGAAGTCTGTCCAGCACTTCTGTCGCAAGTCGCAACACGTTCGTAGTGCAGTTCTATTGACAGTCCTACATCAGAACTCAACTTGATAATGCTTGATAATGCTAGAATTCACCATTATTCGGGTTTGGCTTCTTCAATTTCAGAATTACCCTCCTATTCACCTTTCTTCAATCCAATTGAAACTCGCTTTTCTAAATGGAAAAACTATGTTAATAGAGAGCGATGTAAGAGCGAAGAGCAATTAAAGGTTTGTATTAATAAGTATTTTAACGTTAATACCACAACAGACTGTTATGTATTTTACATAAAAATGTTAAGGTACATAATCCAATCAGAAAGAATAGAGGAAATAAAGGAATAAATTTGATTTTTACTATTAATAAATTGATTGTACCGTTTTTAGTATGTTTCAAAATAAAATAATGGGTAACATTTTTCATTGGAAAATTGATTGCAAGAAAATTATAAAATAGGGGTGTAAAATTTTGCTTTGAAAAATTGATTGCAAGGATGGGAAAATTGATCGAAAATTCCTATTCACGAACTATTACCCTTCTATTTATGTCAAAGTATAGACGGATTATAGCATGGACGTAAAATAGAAGATACCGAAAATGCCGTCAAGATAACGTTTTTTTACATGCGTGTTGATATACGTAATTTTGAAATCATTAATCTGTGTGGAATACATGCAAAAGGGCTAATAACTTATATATCAACGTGAATAGAGCGTTCGCAATGGGCGTGGCTTAGTTTTTTTTAGTTACGACGTATTTGTGTAAATAGGGCGTTTGCAATCACGTGACAAAAAGCACGTGATTTGTGTTTACTTTGAGTAATGGTGTACAAGTGATAATGGCCGCTGTATTAATAAAGTTTCATATAGGCTCGAGCTTTTTTTAAATGATGTGTTGTGTTTTAAGTCTTATTAAGATTTAAGCTGTATTATGTATGTTAAATAAAATAGGCTATTTTATTATTATCATAGACATAGATCATAGACGATGTGAGCCTATTAGTGACTTGACTAGATAGCCTATTCACCAACGCTATTACTTGACATCGTAGACTAGCCTACGAAACATTAAAAGTGTAGGCCTATAAAGTGAAATTGAAAGTGTAAATAGGTCTAACCGGCCCTAGCCTAATCACATTAATCAATAAATCTACAGTACTACTATTTACCTCCTTATTTTTTAGTAGGATAGCCAATATTCAGATGTGAATTTTGCATGATAAAGAACAACTTCAATTTCACCACGTTACACTTGTACCTCAAGTGGGTTCTTATATTTACACAAATACGTCACTAAAAACCTAAGCCACGCCCACCGAGAACGCTCTATAGAAGCCGTTATTGGTGTACAAAAATGGTGAAGTACGCCTTTATCATGCAAAATTCACATCTGAATATTTACTATAGTAAGATTACATGGCATATTTATTATAGTAAGATTACATGGCAGCGGCGTAATATTTAATGTAAAAAAATAAATTCGGACACTCCTTTGGGGGCCCCCCTCAAGTAGGGGCCCGGGGGAACTTTCGAATTTAGACCCCCCTCCCCTAACTACGCCACTGGTCACTTCTATGACACATTCTTTGGTATGTTTCTTCTGTTGTTTTTTTTTCAAGTTCCAGTGCAGTTCATTTTCCAAATCCTAAACGAACACATGCATAAACACCTCTCAAGTTTTCTTTATTGCACTTTGGCTAGAGTTGCAGGTTATGGCCACATCACAAAAGCGGGGGAATCGGAAGTCGTGTGATAGATCACGAGAGGCTGCTTTGATCTTCTCATTTCGAATCCTCGCAGATGACAACACTCTATCTATCTATCTATCTATCTATCTATCTATCTATCTATCTATCTATCTATCTATCTATCTATCTATCTATCTTTCTATCTATCTATCTATCTATCTATTTATCTATCTATCTATCTATCTGTCTGTCTGTCTATTACATACCTATCTATTTATTTATCTCTTCATAGCTATCTATATCTATTTACCTATTGTAAGTGATGCATGAGTTGGTGTGAAGTTGTAAGGAATAGTTAAGTGCAAATAGTGCGATTAATGAGTAACCAGGAAGTATGGGTTTGACGTCATGGTATGTTTACTTGGGAAAGAAGGTTTATGGATAGAAGTCAGTAGATACTTGGCAGCTGTGAAGTAAGGCTGGTCTTGAGAGAGTGGATGTAGTGGCATAGATAGTTATTGAGTGATGTTGGCTATAGAACAGGTGCAATTGTATCATGTTATCAGTTTATGATTAAAGTTGTTATCTACAACCAAATGACTTATCAAGTATCGTTCAAGTTTGAGTTATGCTATTACATCGCAAGATCTCTTTGTTACACCTATCTATCTTTCTATCCTCCTAACAATTTATTATTCTTTAACTATCTGTTTATAAAATATGTATCTATCTATCCATAATCTTTCTGCCTATCTATCTATGTGTATCTACCTATCATCTCTCTCTCTCTCTCTCTCTCTCTCTCTCTCTCTATATATATATATATATATATATATATATATATATATATATATATATATATATATGCGTAAGATCTATCTTTCTAACCATCTGTTTATCTATCTGTCTGTCTGTTTACCTGTCTGCCTATCTCTTTATTTATTAACCAACCAATGTCTTTTTCAAGAAAATGTCAATACAAAAGATTCTGCCGACAACCAAAAAAAAAAAAAAAGAAGCAGCCGGAAATACCCTTGTTTATGAAGCATTCACTCCATAGGAGCACAGAACGTAGTAGGTATTTCATTGATAATTCAGATGTTTTCAAAACACATAATTTTCATTTAAAGAGTTGTTTATTTCTACACATTTTTGAAATAACCAAAAATCCATGCAAAACACGGCTATTTATCGAAAGTGAAAAAACCAACAATAGCTTTCCACTTCTGCTTCTACTTCTGCAACGTTAGGCTTACATACAGGAAGTGGGTTATTCTCTTTAGCACACTATCTTTATCAGTATTAATTGTCTAATCTTATCTTATCTTGTTTCTAGTATCTTATCATTATTAGAAGCTCCTTTTATAAAGGGGGGCAACATTGCAGTCTACGGTTATCATACATTTTAGATTAGCCTTGGATTGCGACAATATCAGATAACCCATTTTTATACACCCGAAAGCCACCCGAGATTATTTATAACACTAAGGTCCTATTATAATATATTATGGGGTTAAATGTATTTCGTATTGCCTTCCTTATTATTGTATTAGATTATTGTTCTGTATTTCTGAGTTTTAAATTAATGCTTTATGTAGTATTGTGGCATTGTGGTATGTCTACTTGGCTTTAAAAAAAACAACACAACTTCTTTTATTGTCAGTATTAGGTTAGCTTATGTAGGCCAGGCCATCTGTGTGCTGTTCAAGTTTGGTGATTTTACTAACGGATGGCTATAACACTATTTTTGTGGTACTAAAAATACTTAATGAATAAGAACTGAATCGGCATTTTTATAAATTTAGTCAAATTTTTTAATTTGAACTATTCCAAAAAAGCATTAAATTTATAGTTTTTGAACTTAATTAACAATACACAAATAGTTTAGTTGTTGCTGTTGTTCTAATGGTTTGTTAGCAAGAAAGCTGAGCTAAAGAAAAATGATTAATCGATCAAATATTTTGGGAATGACAAGGGGGAAAGTGTGGGTGAATTTAAATTGTATAAATATATGGATGCAAACAAATTAAATCAGTTATAAGGACGTGAAAATTATGTAGGCAATGAACTAATTGAGTCATAATGGATTTTCCCGTTTTCATATCTTGTTGAAAATTTTGTTGAATATGCAAGAGAAATGAAAGCCTAGGCCTACTGTTAAAACATAATTTTTGCCGATGCCCAAACTTCACTCAAGTGAATCAAGTGAAACAGTTACAATATGAAAACATTGTTTTATTTTAGGAGAGGCATTAATGTCCATAACTTTAATGAGTCGAGAGTGGAGGGCTATACCTTAGGATTCATGGGAAGCAAAGGGACACTATTCCAGCTATTGATCCGACAAAGGGAAGAAACAATGATAAACCATAAGCTTCCACTATTACATTTGCCCCCCCCCCCCCCCCCCCACCCCACACACATACACCCACCGCAAATCTCCGTAAACATTCTAATCCAGTGTTTCACAAACGTTTCATCTTTCCGTGACCCCGGTTATTGTCAGACATTTTCTTCATGACCACACAAACATTTTCTTTTGCTTCTATGTTAGGTTATAAGTAGAATATTATGAATTTCCGCACAATTTTTGTTAGACTAGTAACGTCAATATTCAAGAAGGACTGATAATATCATGTTCAAATATATTGAGGGAGCTATCATCTCCTACCAAGCGCGTCCCCAGGTGGCGGATAGGGGAATGACCTTTAGATAAAAGGGTTAGCCGTGAATACTGAATAAGCGGCCGCGGACCAACTGGTTTGCTGTCATGGAGGGTGAGGTGGGGTATCCCGTGGTAAGGATACTCTTTAAAAAATGCCTTATAAATCCAAAAGAAATGAATGACTGCAAAAAGCGAACATAGAGCGCTCAAACTCTAAACCCGGACAGATGAGGCCGTTTGCTAGGGATAGCAATCATCTAGGCGAGAAAACTCCAAAAATAAATCAACTGCTGCCTTGCAGACGATCTTGGTTGATCAAAGGCTATGGAAGCACATCCAGAAAGAAAAGCAGGCTGAAAAAGCAGGCTGAAGTCGGAGTCCACGGGCCAACTGGCGCAAAACACGTCGGCACGCAAACCTCAAAATGATGGAGGAAACAGATAATAGTACATATAGTTGTGGCGTCCTGCCTGTGGAATCCCGCCGTGCAGGTAGGGGGCCGGGCTCTCCGCCTCGAAGGAGCCCACCCAAGCGAACTGGTGGTTCTTCCTCCTCTGTTTGTGAAGTCAGGAGCAGAGAAAAGGAAGTAAACCCTACTGACAAGAACATTAAGGGGAAAACAAAACACAATTTAGTCTTTCTCCAATGGAATGCAGAGGGCATCCAAAAGAAAAAAGAAGCCTTAAAGATCTTCCTCCATAAAAATGAAGTAGATGTGGCATGCATCCAAGAAACTCACCTCAATAGCAATCTGCGTTTCTCAATTAGAGGCTACACATGCTTAAGACAAGACAGGGAAAACAGATCTAAAGGGGGAATTCTTACTCTCGTCAAAAACAACATACCTACCTCAGATATCATCATACCAAGCTCCACACAATCTGAAATAATGGGGACCAAGCTGATCCTACCAGGGGGAAATTTAAACATAATCAATTGCTACTGCCCACCAGACAAAGAGCTAAAACTTGGCAGAATTCAAATCCCAATAAATGAAGAGTGTCTAATACTGGGTGATATGAACAGCCGCTCCCAGAGCTGGGGATATCCAGACCTCAATGCCAGGGGAGAAGAAATTGAGGAGTGGCAAGCCGAAAACAGTCTGATTCTCCTAAACCAGCCAGAAGACCCACCGACCTTTTACTCCAGATCATGGATGACTTCATCAACTCCAGACTTAGCCTTTGCTACCAATACAATATCCATAGGAAGTAAAAGAGTAGTCGCTGACCAACTAGCCACCAGTGACCACAGACCACAGACCCATTCTCATCCAAAGAGAAACCCCTCACCTGCCCATAGAAAACCCCACCCTTCCCAGATGGAACTACAAGAAAGCAAATTGGAACCTCTTTGCACGCTTAACAGATGTCTATGTGACACACGTCAATGGCAAAACAAATCGGATAAACAAATCCTACACTGAATTCTCTAGAGCTCTCCTTAAAGCAGCTAAGGAATCCATCCCAAGAGGAGCCAGGAAAAATTACATACCAAACTGGTCTCAACACTTGGAACTCCTCCACAATGAAACCATCAAAGCAAGAAACCTAGCAGAAAAATCCCCAACGATAGAAAATAATATACAACTAAAAGCTGCAAACGCAATCTTCAGAAAGGAATATCTCTCGTCAATTATGAAGAGCTGGCATGAAAACTAAATGAAGACAGAGATGGACATAAGCTGTGGAAAATCGCCAAAAGTCTGAACCAAGAGGAGAACAAATCTTCGCCAATAGTCCTAGACGCAGACCAAGAAAAGCTCAAAGGCCGCGAAGCTGCTCAAAAATTTACAAAACACTTTAGCAGCGTAGGAAATATTAGTATCACCGAAAAAAAGAGCCAGAGAAGTCAATGACCACATAGAGAAAGCTCCAAAAATGTCCACACCACACTCTCATGGAATGACAGCAAATCTCAGCACGAAAGAGTTTGATGACTCACTGAAACTCCTCAAACCCAAACAAGCTCCAGGATTGACAAGATCTCAAATGATATGCTTATTCATTTAGGACCTCTGGCAAAGAAAAAACTACTGCAAATATTCAATGCTAGCTGGAAGTCAGGAAAAATTCCAACTGTCTGGAAAAAAGCTATCATGATCCCTATACTAAAGCATGGTAAAACAAGAAACCAAGTTGACAGCTACCGCCCAATAAGTTTAACCAGTTGCGTCTGCAAACTAATGGAAAGAATGGTCAACAATAGGCTCACATGGCTTCTTGAATCTGAAAATATACTAGCAGATGAACAGGCAGGTTTCAGAAAATGTCGATCAACAGAAGACCAAATAGCTTATATAGCTCAAGAAATAGAAGATGGATTCCAGGAAAAGAAACCAACGACCATTGTCTGGGTCGACCTAGAAAAAGCATTCGATAAGGTCTGGAAAGAAGGTCTAATCCTAAAGCTATTAAACAACCATATATCCCACAAAATGTTAAACTGGATTACAGAATACCTAACAAATCGAAAAGCTATAGTCAACTTGCAAGGAAAAAGGAGCAACATAGCAACAATACAAAATGGAGTTCCCCAGGGAGGCGTACTGTCACCCACACTATTTCTCATTTTCATAAATGACCTAATTCAACATATTCCTAGAAAAGTAAAAAGCAGCATGTACGCCGACGATCTTGCTCTAATAAGCACAGAAGAATATATAGGCACCTCAAAATTTAGGCTACAAGATGCACTAAACAACCTCAACCTATGGTCCAAAGAATGGGGAATGACCATAAACTCAAAAAAGACTACATACTCAATTTTCTCTCTATCTACTAAAGTACAAAGCCTCAAACTGACCTTAAACAAAACAATCCTTGAAAAAAAATGACAATCCCACATATTTAGGAGTTACGTTTGACCCAAGACTAACCTGGAAAAGTCAAATAGAAAACTCACAGAAAAAGGGAATCCAAAGACTAGCTTTGATGAAAAAACTTGCTGGCTCAGACTGGGGTGCAAATCACTCTATCTTGAAAAAAACATATACCAGTTATATAAGGCCTACCCTAGAATATGGAGCCACAGTGTGGGGATCGGCAGCCCAATGAAACCTCCGAAAAATAGACAAAGTTCAAAACCTAGGACTTCGAATCATAACAGGAGCAATGAAAACTACCCCGATCAGAGTAATGGAGGATGCAACTAACCTAAGCTCTATGGAAACTAGACGAGAAACCAAAATCCTTACTCACTTCACCAAGTTAGAAGCATCAGGTCATCACCCTCTAAAACCCAAGCTACTCAAAACCTCCTCAACAAAAAGACTTCAAAGATCCAATTTTATACAAGAAGCCAAACATCTAAAAAGTAAATAAAAAATAGAAAACATTGCAATTGAACCTACCCAACCCAACAGCCACTTCCCCCCCCCCCCTGGGACCCAAGCCCTACTCTAAAAATCAGAGACGAACTAAGCAACATAGGTAAAAAATCTGACTACACCCCCGAAATACTAAAAGAAGCAGTAAACAACATCATTAGAGAACAATACCCCCAAAATGCATGGACCAGAGTCTATACTGACGGGTCAACTGGAAAAGATTTGAAAAATGGAGGAGCCGGCATTTTCATAGAGTGGCCAAATGGAGAACTTCTAGAAAAAGCCACTGTCACAGGTAGCCTCTCAGATAGCACTAGAGCAGAAAGGAAAGCAACTGAGCTTGCCGCAAATATACTAACAAGCCACACTCAATCCCCCAACAGCCGGATTGTCATCTTCACTGACGCCAAAACAGTACTCCAGTCTCTAAAAAACCCAAATGCCCCGATCAACCAGTCACTCAGTACAGAACTTTTAAAACTGAGCAAAATAACTAAAGAACTGGTTCTCCAATGGATCCCTGGGCATATACAAAATGAAGGAAACGACACTGCCGACACCTTAGCTAAAGCTGGAGGCAGACAAAACCAGACAGACCCATCTCTACACCCCGAAGAAATAAAGGCAATACTCAAAAGGAATGAATCCGAAAGATGGTCTGAGCTGAAACAAAACACCCAAAGATTGATGCTTACTACAAACTCTCCCGCCAATTTCAACACATCATCTTCAGACTAAGGTCACAACAGGCTAAAGCAACATATGTTCCGCAAACTACGAATCGGAGCAAGCGAAATGTGCCCCTGCGAAACAGCTCCCGAAAATGTGGAGCATATCCTTCAGACCTGCCCTCTGTATCTTACTACCCGGTCAACCATTTGGCCCCTGGGGGCTACCTTCAACGACAAACTGTTCGGTGGACTAGAGCAACTGACAGCCACGGCGCAGTTCATTACAACTATCGGACTTGTTGTATGAATCCTCCCAATCATAACATTTGAGAACGAAGAAGAAGAAGAAGAAATGTTCAAATATATCATAAAGCATAGCATTGTTATGGGCCAATCACTAGTTCATCTCGACAGTCTTACCTAGATTATTTTAATTTCCCCCTTCCCCCAATCCACTCCACTTTCTCTTTACGAAATCGGTAACTTCACTTTCGTTGTCTTGTGTCCCCGGTTCCTGTGCGCGACTCGACAAGTTGGAAATGCTGTGTCCCAGTCGTCCAAGATAAAAAAACGATCACGACACGACCCGATGTTCGTAGTGTAGAGGGGCTCGGAACCGGCACTTCCAAGAGATGCTCGTTGTTGTTGTTTTTTAAATTATTATTATCTTATATTTCCAGACGCTCAATCTGGACAGAAGGTCATTGCGCCCTTATTCGGTGTTTCGAGTCTAGTCTTGTATTTTTATTACTTTTTAAAATGATAGTTACTGGTTTTCATGGTTTGTTCAAAGAACCCATTCCAAGCCCGGATGCCACTTGGGAAGAAAGAGATCTTTTAAGCTTATGCGTTAGTTCTTGCATTCAGAAAAATTCCAACTAATAAGGGTATCCAAGAAAAAGAAAGAAATAATAGCAAACTACTTCATTCATGGTAAAGAACTAACTTGAACTAACAATGCTAAATATCTAGGAGTAATAATAAATGTCAAGTTATCTTGGAACCCTCATAGTGATGAAGTAATTAAAAAATCAAACAAAACATTAGGATTCATAAAAAAGAACGTTTACAAATGTAATAAGAATATAAAACTAAATTGCTATCTCACATTAGTTAGGCCTATACTAGAATATGCAGCACCTGTATGGGATCCAGCAACTAAAGAAAACATTAAAAAACTAGAACAAATCCTAAACAGAGCTGCAAGGTTCATAACCAGTGAATATTCCCAATTAACAAGAGTAACACCATTAGTCAAATCACTAAACCTAGAAACACTAGAGGACAGAAGGGCAAAGAGTAAAGTAGTAATAATACATAAGGCATTAAACTCTAATTTAGAAATACAACCCAATAACAACCTGTTGCAAAGCTCAGATAAACATAAAGACAAAAACACTTTCCTTGTCCCTTATGCGAGAACAATTGCATATAAGTACTCTTTCTTCCCGAGTGGCATTCGGGCATGGAATGGGTTACCTGAACAAACCAGGAAAACCAGTAACTTAACATCATTTAAAACATTAATAAAAATGCAAGACTAGACTCGAACCACGGATGAGCGTAGGACGCAATAATCTTCTTTATAGAAGGAGCGTCTGTAATGTATAAGATAAATAAGAAATGTGTATCTATCTGACAATTGTAAGAGATTGTTGTTATGTAGTCTTTCTAAGTTAGAATTTAATGCCTTATGTATTATTACCGCTTTACTCTTTACCATTCGTTATAGCTTATGGGTTTAGTAAATTTAATCATTTCACTAGTAACTAGTTTTTCAAAAAAAATAATTTTTTTGTTGATGGGTCTCATAAATATGGTGCATATTTTAGTACCGTATAAGTTTAGATCTAACAAATGTGAGGTAACATTTTAGTTTTATGTTCTTATTTCATTTCTAAAAGTTTCTGTTTTACCCCATTTCTATTAACTCGTACGGAAGTAAATAAACTTTTCGGCTTTGGCCCGAAAAAATAGGATGCACAAAAATTTAGTGTGGAAATTCATAAGGTATGATATCAGTTATATTTATTTTAATCTATCAAAATATAAATTAGATATAAACTTAGTTTACAAAGAAAAGCTTAGTTTATTACTCCCTTTTTATTAACTCGTACTGTCTGCTTGTCTGCTTGTCTGTCCTGTTGCTTGCAAAACTTTGCATTTATTTTACGACCACTTCCCGTCGTACAATAGACCTGAAACTTGGGCAGCAGACTTGTCCCGACTAACAATACATTCTATCAAATTTTCAGCATCATAGCCTTTGGAATAGTTACGAATACCTTCGACCAATTTGCGAATCGAAGAAAATTATTTTACGTAAAACATGGCCGCCTCTACCGGAAGAGACGGAAGTAAATAAACTTTTCGGATATGTTCGTTTTTACGAAATAAATAGAATGAATACGACACAATGTAGCCGAAACAAAGCGAGTTATCTTTCTATGTTTTTTGAGGGCCAAAGCTAGAAAAAAAAAAAGGATGCGCAAAATTTGAGTGTGGAAATTCATATGGTATGATATCACTTATATTTATTTTAAAATATATTTATTATCAAAATATAAATTAAATATAAAGTAAGTTTACAAAGAAAAAAGTATAATAAAAACTTTGTTTTTTTTGGGTTAGTTTATATGAAGACTAAGGCTATGCTGGAACTTTTGATTACCTAATTTCCTGTGATTAGCGTAAACATCATGGTACCAGAAAGTCGACGGGAATTTTTCGGGCCTTGTGATGTGAACATCAGGTTCCTGAGACTAAGAGTGTCCCCGTGTGACTAACATTTGTCTTAGGTTGACCCCGGACTACGTGGCAGTCGATCACTGGTTGGTCCATTTGACATGTTTATAAAATAGCAGCTTTAACTAGAGGGGGGCGGAGGGGGTGGCCGCCCCAGGTACCCTTAGTTTGGATAAGCGCCAATGGGGCACTTTCACTTTCTTAGCCTATACGTAGCCTACATTAGCTTACCAACAATTTATTTTAACATTTTAAATATGCAGCAAATTACGAGCCTCGCCCTAAGCGCTATTTTTCTTAGTTACGCCTATGGGATTAGGCCAAGTTTGCCTGAAAAAGATGTATTTTAGGATTAGTGTTTCAAAAGCAGCTGTTAGCTGTTTTCTTGTATATTTTGACTAATTGGATAGCCAAGAATTTATTTTCGCCATGAATATATGTGTGTAGCTAAGAGGAGGTGCCACCTAACCCTATATCACAAAAAAACAACATTCCAGGCCACATTCTAATGGCATAGGGGTGGGGGATGACTTTTGGCGGTTTTTGGAAGGGCTTTTGTTTAACTAACTTTAAGTGCATAAATGGACCTTTAAAACACCCCCCCCCCCCCTCCGCTTTGACCTCTACAAAAAAAAACTTGTTTTTTTCTAACGGAGGATTTTTTAAGACAGATATTATAATGTTTTTTTTTATTGAGAAATTTTTAACAATTTCACAGACATAATTGTACATTTAATAGCATCCACATTATTTTATATCTTTAAAAATAGAAATAATTTTGTTTTGTATTTGTTCTGTATTTGTTTTAAAACTCGTGTGGAGTTAATGATCTGTTGCCTTGTAGGAAGTGGAGGGATCCACAAAGGTTAGGCGACATAACCCGAAAAAGGGCGTTTATCCCGAGAGCTGAGAGAGGAACTCCTCCCTAGACGTTTATGCGCTAGACTAGCAACCTGCCATGGAAACTCCTACTCAAACTAAAGAAAGTCAACAAAACACCTTGTTACCAGCTCTATGACTCTTCCAAATTAAAAGACACATTATTAAAAACAGTTTTGGTTTGGAAGTTGGAACTACAGAATAGATTCAGCCTACTAAAAAATCTTTTAGAAGACGACATCAACACACACTGCGATAAGATTTTAAATGTATGGGCCTACACTGAGACCAGTAAAACAACACTAGGGCACTAAACAAGACAAAGAAACAAATGGATCTCAGATGCCACATAAAGCCTCATAGAACAAAGAAACAAATGGATCTCAGATGCCACATAAAGCGTCATAGCACAAAGAAACAAATGGATCTCAGATGCCACATAAAGCCTCAAAGAACAAAGAAACAAATCGATCTCAGATGCCACATAAAGCCTCATAGAACAAAAAAACAAATGGATCTCAGATGCCACATAAAGCCTCATAGAACAAAGAAACAAATGGATCTCAGATGCCACATAAAGCGTCATAGCACAAAGAAACAAATGGATCTCAGATGCCACATAAAGCCTCAAAGAACAAAGAAACAAATCGATCTCAGATGCCACATAAAGCCTCATAGAACAAAAAAACAAATGGATCTCAGATGCCACATAAAGCCTCATAGAACAAAGAAACAAATGGATCTCAGATGCCACATAAAGCCTCATAGAACAAAGAAACAAATGGATCTCAGATGCCACATAAAGCCTCATAGAACAAAGAAAAAAAATGGATCTCAGATGCCACATAAAGCCTCATAGAACAAAGAAACAAATGGATCTCAGATGCCACATAAAGCCTCATAGAACAAAGAAACAAATGGATCTCAGATGCCACATAAAGCCTCATAGAACAAAGAAACAAATGGATCTCAGATGCCACATAAAGCCTAATAGAACAAAGAAACAAATGGATCTCAGATGTCACATAAAGCCTCATAGAACAAAGAAAGTAGGCAAAGTGAAAATGCATAGAAAAATGGAGAAAGAAATGCAGAAACTAGACATAATTACAAAAGACTCAACATTGGAGTAAAGCGAAGTGCACGACAAGACAAAATTAGATTAGTTTAGACAACATGGCACTAGAGACACTTGTAGCAGCTGATAAAGACGATAACCAAACAGTCTGCAAAATTATTAAGTCCTTTACGGCAGGTTTAATGAGAAAATCGACGACTGTTAAAGATAAAAATGGAAAGAATCTGACGACAAAGACCAGCTCCAGAGGTGGGCAGAACATTTTGAAGACACAGACATGGGTTACCATATTGAAGTGACAATAGGGCCCATTCTGGAACAAGAAATAGCAGAAGCCATCAAAAATACCAAATAAAACAAGGTGCCAGGAGAGGATATAGTTACGGCAGGCATGCTCAAATCAAATGCAGCACTGTGTGCAAGAACACTGGTTGGACTATTTAACAAAGTATTCATTAACATCCTAAAAGACCTATATACTGGTAACCAATGATGTGTACGCCATTAAACCAACAGAGTGAATGGTTTCAAGTGAAAACAAGTGTCCGACAAGGATGTATGATCTCACCTATTATTTTCTTAACAGTTATGGACTGGGTCATGAATAGAACTAATACAGACAAACCCCGAGGCCTAGTATGGAAACTAACTTCCTATCTAGAACACTGCGATTTTAAAGATAAACAGGAGAAGACAACAAGAGTATAACAAACAACCATAAGTGTTGGACTAAAGATGAACTCCGGCAAAACCAAACCCATGAAAGTAAAGACAAGAAGCTCTCAAAAGCGCATACCAACGGTGCAGAAATAGAAGTGATTTTAAATACCTTGGCATCATCTTCTTCTTCATACTACTGTGGAGACCCCGTTAGAACAGAGGAAAGAGTCCACAATTTAACTAAACATAAAATATAAAACATCACAAACAACAATTATATACAGATGACAGTGTCTCTTTAGGTTTTTAGACCAGCCTTTCAGTGACGATTTGAAAGCGGCACAGTAGGGGCAATGATGGAGGCTTGATCCAGGGTGTTCCACAGCCAAATGTCTAACGGAAAAAAAATATTTGTAGATGCGTGCATGTGGGACATGCAGCTTGAGTTGATGGCCTCGGGTAGAGCGGGTCACCTGTTGGATTCGACCTGGCTGCGTGGACATTTCCACGTGGCTGTTCACGATCTTGTAAAAAGTGGTGATTTTGTTTATCGCTCGGCGGTGTTGTAGGGGCTCCAGTTCGATTTTTGCCACAAAACAGAGGCGCTTGTAAGATACGACGTGCCGCTCGACGTTGGGTCATCTCCAGCTTAGATATCAGGTTGTTGATGCGGATCCCATACCGTCGATGCGTACTCCAGGATGGGACGAGCTAGACTTTTATAACAATGCGTCTGGATCCTGGTGAGGTTCCTATGGACGAATGCGCAGGCTTTATTTGCTTTGGCAGCATACATTGGACATGTGTGCCCCAGCGGAGGTTTTCTGTGATGTTCACTCCAAGGTACTTGGCCTCTGATACCCTCTCAAGAGTGAGACCATGCAAGGTATAGCTGGTGGGGATCCTAGTCCTCTTTTTTGAAATAGAGAGGAGGTCGCACTTATCAACGTTGACATCTACATCTCAGGTAATGGAAGCATAGACATGGAAATCTCCACCAGACTTGCTATGGCAGCTCAGGCCTTCAACAAACTGGGAAAAATATGGAAGTCATCCTCTCTACAGCAGAGCACAAAACTGAAACCTTACAAGTCTAATGTTTGCTCAGTCCTTCTCTATGCTGTAGAGACCTGGAAGACCAATACCAAAATCGAAAGCCGCCTCAGAGTGTTTAAAGGAAGATGTCTCCGACGTATACTAAAGATTAACTAAGAAGACCACTTCTCCAACAGTGAAGTTCACAAGAGAACAGGAATAAACTTCATCACTGAAGAAATTAAGAAAAGAAGATGAAGATGGCATGGATAGAAAGAGGCTTCCAAGAATTGCCTTGAAATGGACACCATCAGGAAAAAGGAGAAGGGGAAAACCATTGGGAACTTGGAGGAGAAAGATGGATGATGAAGCAAAGGCCACCAATAAAACATGGCATGAGATCAGACCCAGGATAGGGAGGCATGGCGGAACTTTTCTTTCTGCCGTATGCTCCATGGGGAGCGATATGAATAAGATAGATTAATTTTAATAGATTAATTTAATAGATTAATTTTAATATTGAATTAGGTCCAATTTATGCTGTTCTAAATTGTTTTAACTCTGGCTTTCTACAGAAATGTTTTTGACGATGCTGCGTCATTGTTTTGACTAGCCATCTACTGTAGCGGTGCTAAAAATGGAGGATAGTTTGGCCGGGAATAATGTGGATAATGCAAAAACTACTGATGATGAAGGAGTCAAAGAAATAAAGGTTGGGCCATTTCCATTCCCGTTTAGCTTATGAGTAGCACAACTTGCACAATCCATTGCTACGTCACTGGACCCTCATTCTCTAGCACAGGGGTCGGCAACCTTCTGGTAATTGTGTGACAAAATAGGATTTCTAATTTCATTCAGCGTGCCAACATCCTAAAAGTCATCGTGTTCTAGCAGTCTTTTTCTTGTAGAAGATACTTAAATGTCCTTTTGGGGGGAGGAGTGTTCGCGTGCCATTGAAAAAAATCGCTCTGCGTGCCAAGCTTGGAACGCCTACCATAGGTTGTCGACTTCTGTAGTCTAGTCAGACGCGGGATTTCATGACAGGCTTCCATGGTTGATAAAGGTGTGTCAGGTTAGGCTACTGTTGCGTGAATGGGTATTATAGATGTGAGGAATATAACATGAATTGACCTATCACATCTGAGTAGTCTAGTAGACAATCTTACAATATGTTTGACTATACAGGACAAAGTACATAGCTAATGACATTTCATAATATGATTGTCGTTTATTCCCTCTTGAGTCTGCATTTGTAATTTCTAGCTTTTTGGTATTTAGTCTGATTAAAACAGATAATATAATCTTTTTCATAACCAAGCTTTTTTAATAAACAAGGGAGGCTAGTGCTATTTTTTTTTCTCTTTTTTTTTTCTTTGTTGTGGATCTATATTTAGAACTTATGTTTGTGTCTGTGTGTGTTACAAACGGTTGATATTTTAATTCCAAACTAGGATTTTAAAAATCAAGAACCTCTTCATTCTTTGACAATGCAGCCTATATGTTCGTGCGAACCGATTCTTAGACTTTTAGAAATCTCCAATGTAAATCAATTTTAAACAAACAAGCACTTATTTATTTGACATATTGGTCTCTAGAAGAGAAATAGGATGACAAACACATTGTAAACAGAGCTAACAAATACATTGGTTACGTAAGTATATTTTGAAGACAATTGTATCTTTACGGCGATTTTATGTGCACAATGCCTAGTGGCCTCATTTGCCTCTGACAACTGTTAGGTACTTATCAGAGCTGAGTAGACTCAGGGATCCCTTCCAGACCCGGGAACAAATCTTGGCCTTGACCAGGAGTTCAAATTAGAGACATTTGGTACACAACCCAGCGCGCTGTTTCTTGGCCACCATGCGAAAATGGGCTAACAAAACATTACAGAATTACGTTCATTAAACAATAAAATGCCAACACGGGATCTGTGAAATTGTTAAATATGACAACATTCTCACTACTTGCAGTCTGAAGACAACGCTTCAATCATCAACAATGTCACAACAGATGATACTAGGCCTAAAGAAAAAACAGCAAAACAGATAAAGCAAAACAAAAGGTAACATCCTTTTTCATTGACGTTAATTCAGTTCTGTACATGTATTTACTATTTGGCTTGTAGGCAGATTATGGCCCTAGATAAGTTGTTGTTTACATTTAAATAAAAATATCGAGATTAATTAACATTAGAAAAAAAGAACAACACACGATCCAGAAGCCCAGCGATCGGCAATCTACGGAACGCGTACCAAAATTGGCACGCAGAGCTATTTTCAATGGCACGTCAAAGACCTCCCCCCCAATAAAAAAATAAATAAATAAAGGCGTTTAAATTTTTTTCTACAATAAATTGAGTGCTAGAACGGAATGACTATAAGGCTTTTGGCTAGTTGAGTGATTGAGTGATCTTACTTTTGGCTAGTTGAGTGATTGAGTGATCTTACTTTTGGCTAGCTGAGTGATTGAGTGATCTTACTTTGTCACACTATTATCAAAAGGTTGCTGAACCCTGCAGTTACCTATTCACTTAACAAAAACAACACATTACATTGCCATATACAAAATAATTTTTTTTTAGTCAACACGACCTATAAAATAATGTCAATTTGTTTTCACTAACATATAATTTAATTACAAAACTATTATTATCAACGTTTATGAATACCATAAGCTATGTGCAGACGAATACCTAAGGGTTACAAGCGGCAAAGCAACATCAGCCTTCAATCCACTGAAAATATATTTGGGACTGTTACGCCTTATCAATGAAAACGAAAGGAAAGTTAAGGTTTTCAACACCACCGTAGAAGCTGTTTGCTATATTATGGAGCGGAAACAAGGTGGCTCAGCACATTCTGCAAGAGGAAGATACAGGCATTTATAAATTCATGCCTCCGAAGGATTTGCTGCTATGCTGGGCCTAAGATATGAAGAGCTTTGACAAAGCACGTTACATGAACGAATAGAAGAGGTAATCCGCCAAAGAAGATGGATATGGAAAGGCTAAGAAAGCACCAAAAGACAGACACATATCTGCTGCCTGCAAGGCACAAAAAAAAATGAGGCAGACCAAATACCACGGAGACGGAAAATTAAAGCAGACACCGCCTGATGGGCCAAAATTAAAGCAGACACCGCCTGGTGGGTAAAAATTAAAGCAGACACCGCCTGATGGGTCAAAATTAAAGCAGACACCGCCTGATGGGTCAAAATTAAAGCAGACACCGCCCGATGGGTCAAAATTAAAGCAGACACCGCCTGATGGGTCAAAATTAAAGCAGACACCGCCTGATGGGCCAAAACTGGAGACAGCTGAGAGACTTGCCCAGGAACTGGATGCATGATAGAGCTATTGTTTGTGCCCTATGCACCAGACGAGGAAACGGGCAATGATGGTGCTGATGAATACCAGAAACATTTAATTATTATAGAAAAACTCCTAAACAACTAGTAGTAGATAACAGTCGAAGGCGTCATATGCTAGCATTTTTTAAAAATGAAGGACCGAAAAGATAATGTATAATTATATTCGCGTAACCAAGTGGCGGGGGTATTTAGAGTTTAATATCATGCTCAACATTTATTGTGCCGATCCATCAAAGGTTTTGGGATCTACAGCAAACTAACAAACACACTCAATAACATTTTTATACATGTTGATAAAATAGTCATAGGGCCAACTTTTACTTTAACCTAATGTTTTTTTTTCAATGTATGACACACGAAAAAGATCTATATTATTTTTAATCATATATTGTAACATACGGACTCTAATTTATATTATTTTTAACATAAGAACTCTAATTTATATATTTTAGACACAAGGGCTCTAAAATGTATATACTTTTAACATAAGGACTCTAATAAACATTATATTTTCAACTTAAGAACTATAATTTATATATTTTTAACAAACAGAAATAATGAAAACGACGCTAAAAGATCGTTTTCTCTGGTCAACTTTGTTGATAAAACAAAACCAAGTAAGCACATTTTAATAAAGTCATATGTGTTTTTTTGCACAATAGCTTGTGAGTTTTATTTTAGTCATAGATTTATGACAAATACCTGATCGTGTTGTATCAGGGAAATTAATCCTTTGTCTTCTGATGATTATAGTCACGTTTGCATCAAAGGGATTAAAAATAATAATATTATCTTATACGTTACATACGCTCCTTCTATAGAGAAAAATATTTGCGTCCTACGCTCAACCTTGGTTTGAGTTTAGTCTTGCATTTTTATTAGTGTTTTTAATGATGTTAAATTACTGGTTTTCCTGGTTTGTTCAGACAACCCATTCCATACCCAGATGCCACTCGAGACGAAAGAGTAAGTATATGCATTTGTTCTCACATAAGGAATAAGAAAAGTTGTTTTTTTTATCAGAGCATTGTAACAGGTTGTTATTGGGTTGTATATCTAGGTTAGTATTTATTGCTTTATGTATTATTACTACTTTACTCTTTGCCTTTCTCTCCTCTAGTGTTTCTAGGATTATAACCACATAATTAAATATGTTTGCAATGTAACTAAATTTATAGATACTTTATTGTTTATTAATCCGTTGCACACCATACCTTGCAATGAGCGGCCAACGTTTTCAACAGTTCTTTGATACAACATTCCCAGGACCATCTCATTCTAATCCAATGGACTGGCGCTCATTCCTGTTTTTTTGCTTTCCAGGTGATCATGATAAAAACAGGGCCAATGAGAGGGAAAGGAGGGGAGGGAGGTTGAAATTGGTCCATTGCTCCGAGGCCCATGGTCCAAAATATATAAATATCCTTAAGCCCCCGTCTTTTAGCTTTATACTGCACAATAACAACCTTGGTACAGTCTATTATAATCATCCCCTCGGCGGCCCTTATTAAAATCATTCTTCTTCTTCTGCCTTTTTGTTCTCATGGAACAGCAGCCGATCATCATCGACGTCTGTGGTCCTTCCTCGGTCATAGGCCGCCAACAAAGGTTTATCTATGTCCTGGGCCAGCTTCCCTCAAGTAAGGCCGAACTCCTTGGTATCTGCTTCTACATCTCTGAGCCAAGTGTTGCTCTGCCGGCCTCTTTTCCGTTTTCCCTGAGTGTTTCAGTTCAGGGTTTGCCTAGTTGTGTTGAAAGCAGATTTTCGGAGTGTATGGCCGAACTATTCCCAGCGTCTATAATATAGCTCTTGTTCTACTGGCAGCTTTGTTCAGCATTGTCCGCTGCCACAGTTTCTGGTTACTGCTTCTGTCAAGCCAGTGAGTCCAGAATACTTCTTAGACAATTATTGATAAAGACACTAACGCAATAAAATTATGGATGTTTAAACAAAGAACAAATGCATATAAGTACTCTTTCTCCCCGTATGGCATTCTGACATAGAATGGGTTGCCTGAACAAACCAGGAAAACCAGTAACTTAACATCATTTAAAACATTAATAAAGATGCAGGACTAGGCTCGGACCTCTGATGAGCGTAGGACGCAATAATTTACTTCATAGAAGGAGCGTCTGTAATCTATAAGATAAGATAATTAATTACTTAAAAAACATTTTTTAAATACATAAATAGATCTAGATGCTTGGATTAATGACGTACCACATGACGTCATGAAGGCCAGACTGGAACAGGACGACGCATCACGACTTGAATCCGTCCTCGCGGGGGTGTACGGCAGCATTTTCTTACTGCTCAAAATCAAGTTCAAAGAGATACAGGACGAGCTTCACAGCGAGAGAAATCTGCTTCTGCCATCTCAATCTAATTTGTTCATCATGTGGATTCGAAGAGACACATCGCAGGCCACAGTGGGCAATCTGCTGGTGAATCTTCATTTGGTCGAGTTGTGTTTGCCTGGACGCATTGATTGGGCTACGATGCGCGATTTCTTAGAGGATAAGAAGAAACGTAATCAACGGATAGTAAAAAGGTAAAAGAACCACATTTTTTTTAACATGTTTAATAATTTAAAACAGAAAATAATCATTACTTCTAACGTGATAAAGTAAAATGTCAAAATCATTCAGATTTATGTAGCATACGTTTTTCTACTTCCTTAAAACTTTAACAAAAAAAAAAGAATAAAAAAAAATGATAAAACTTTTTTGTGGTTTTAGTTTGAATTCAGGTACAAACCAAAAGACGCCATGTGAAGGTTCAGAAGAAGAACACCTAGGTGCAGTCGTGGACGATGACAATATCCAAAATAGTGTGAGTCAGAGAGTCATAAATCTTTTTTTTCGATTTTGTTATGCTTTAGTTGTTTTCTCTTTATATATACACGTCTCAGTATTTTGTTCAATCAAGTATATTATTCAATTTAACAATTCGTTTTTGTTTCATACAGCAATGTTCCATGGTCGTGTCATTCTGTCTAGGCTCTCGTTGACATGGACAATATTTCTCTAAACTTTAATGTACATGTTGAAAATAGAATTCCAAATGCAGGCATTTTAACGTTGAATGAAGTAGGAATAAAAGAATGTACACAATATACTGGTAGATTCAAATAACTACTAGACTATAAAAGCTTCAAAAACAAAGAACGCAAAAATACACCTCTGTCCACATTATACAGTGTCTCCTGATACTTTAAAGTATTCACCCAATGCTGTGAGACACCGCCCGAGAGTCGAATGCTTATTTTCCGCCTAGGACTAAGATGTCTCTCTTGGAACTTTGTTGTGATAAGTTGTAGCAGACCATGTATAAATGCAGCCAATAGATGAGGAAGTAATCTCGGCTCCTGCCTGAGTCCGAGGTTTGCCCTATGCGAGCCGCATATAGAGCTGTTGTATGTTGGGTTGATCTGCTCCATTCGTGTTCTCCTATTCCGAATGTACATTTGTATCACCCCTAGAGTCTGCAGGGCATTCCTCGTGTTCCTGTATTGTAGTCTGGAGGTTCATTAGCAGAGCGGATTTTTGTCTATCACTGGGATGCCCCCGTCTGGAGCGGATGTATCCCATCAAGAAGCCTTTAAAACCAGACATTAAGTACAATCACTTATTACAACACAACTGACCATAACGTGATAACTGGTATTTTTATTAATCAGCTGTTCGGTGTTTCATCGACGATATACCAGTCGTCATCTGGCACTGTCGTATATGTCGAAATTATGTAAAATTATTATTCTGGTCAAGCCTCTTGGATGAAGAATTCCATATATTTATGTAGATAAGCCAGTTCTTTAATTAGTATGTACAATTATTATTCTGGTCAAGCCTCTTGGATGTAGAATTCCATATATTTATGTAGAAAAGCCAGTTCTTTAATTATTATTATTAAAGAGATAGATGACGTACTAGAGCTATTATGAATAGCTGTATTATGTATTTGGCAGTGAGCCCCCTTTTGATGAATACTACTTAATTATGCCGTTATTCAAAATTTATTTAGTGGAATCAAGGAAAGCTGGAAGGTTATTTGCGATGACATCTACAACTCAGCGTTGTCTGTGTTCGGAAAAAAGAAGAAGAAAAACATTGATTGGTTTGATGTCAACTTGCCCGAAATGACTGCCACCATTGAGGCCAAAAGAGATGCCCTGGTAATATACAAAAAAGACCCCACACAGAAAAATCTACCAATCCTAAGAACATGCAGAAACAACAGCCAGAAAACTGCTAGAAAATGCGCAAACAACTTTTGGAAAGACCTCTGTCAGGACATACAGGCCTGTGCAGACAGCGGCAACATAAGAGGAATGTATGAGGGTAATAAAAAAGCCTTCGGTCCCACCATTGGCAGGGTTGCACCACTCTAATGACGGAACTATCCTCAAAGACCGTGCCGCACAGATGGAACGATGGGCGGAATACTACGAGAACCTGTACCAGATAGAAAACACAGTATCAGCAACTGCGCTGGCCAGCATCCCAACTCTGACAGAAATGGAAGATTTGGATGTACCCCCTACTCAGAACGAACTTAGCTCGGCCATTGACATGCTTGCCTGCGGAAAGGCGCCTGGAAACGACGGCATCCCTGCAGAAGTTATTCAGGCAGGCAAATCTGCAATACTGGAACCTCTTCACAAGCTGCTTTGTCGCTGTTGGGAGGAAGGAACCATCCCACAGGACCTAAAAGATGCAAATATTGTGACTCTCTACAAAAACAAGGGAGATCGCTCCGACTGTAGCAGCTACAGAGGAATTTCACTTTTGAGTATAGTGGGCAAAGCCTATGCCCGTATAATTCTCAAGAGGTTACAGATACTTGCCGAACGGGTGTACTTCGAGTCTCAATGCGGTTTTAGGAAAGGGAGATCCACTACTGACATAATATTCTCATTAAGGCAACTGCAGGAAAAATGCCGTGAACAAAGGCAACCACTATATATAGCCTTTGTTGATTTGACCAAGGCATTCGACCTGGTCAGTAGAGGCAGTCTGTTTGCTCTGCTGGGGAAAATAGGTTGCCCTAAAAAATTGTTGAAAATGGTGACATAATTCCAAAACGACATGCATGGTACTGTTCAGTTGGACAACTCAGTTTCGAAGCCTTTCCCCATAAAAAGCGGTGTGAAACAAGGATGTGTGATGGCTCCAACATTCTTTGGCATATTCTTTTCCGTTTTAATTGAACATGCGTTCAGAACGTCAAACGAGTTTTCATACACACCCGATCGGACGGCAAACTGTTCAACCTGGCGCGCCTCAAAGCTAGAACAAAGGTAAAAAAGGTCCTGATTCGTGAGATACTGTTTGCTGACGATGCTGCCCTCACTGCACAGACAAAAGAAGAACTACAAAGGCTTGTCAGTGCCTTGACAGAGGCTTGCCAGGAGTTTGGCCTAACAATCAGTCTGAATAAAACTGAAATCATGGGTCAGGATGTTACATCAATACCAACATTAACATTGGCTGCCATACTCTTTAAGTCACAAAAGAATTCACCTACTTAGGTTCGTGCATTTCAGATAATCTGTCAATCGACAACGAGATAAGCAAGAGAGTGGAGAAGGCATCTGCTTCCATGGCTATGCTATCAAAGCGTATTTGTAAAAACTCAAAACTTACGAGGACCACGAAAATGATGGTCTACAGGGCATGCATTCTCAGTACACTACTTTATGGCAGTGAGAGCTGGTCAACCTACATGCGCCAGGAACAACAGTTAAACATTTTCCACATGTGATGTCTGCGCCAAATACTGGGCGTCACTTGGAAGGACCACATAGCCAACCATGAGATCCTGGACCACGCATAAATTTCTAGCATCTACTCCCTGCTAACCCAACGTAGATTGCGCTGGGTGGGTCATGTCAGCCGGATGCAAGATGGCCGCATCCCTAAAGACATTTTCTATGGAGAGCTGGAGAATGGCACAAGGGCCCCAGGGCGACCAATACTAAACTACAGGGACGTCCTCAAACGTGACATCAGGTCCACAAACCTGAGATCAGTCTGCAATGGACCGTACAACATGGAGACAGGTTCATGCTGGTGTATCTGCCTCCGAGACAAAGCGAGCCAACGATTCTCTGGTGAAAAGAATTAAGAGAAAAAACTTAAAACCGCCAGATGTACAGACTGCTACCCAATACAGATGCCTCGAATGTTCCAGGGACTGCCACTCGAAAATCGGACTGTTCAGCCACCGCAGAATTTGCAAAAGTAGCCATTGACGCTGTAGAGGGGTGCATCCATTGTCTCTCGAGACAGAAGGAGCCATTAATTTAAAAAAAAAATAATTTTTCAAAATTTAGATAAATAGTTCAATTTGATTAGCACAGCAGTAGTATTAGTTCAATGCTTTTAATTCAATGTGTCTCGAGTTTTGTCCAAGTTCATTATCCCTGGGTGAGTCGAATATCAGTAATATAGAGTGTATATCTCATTCAGGTAAAGTTATTATATTGGCTCTTAATATGATGTAGAATCGTGTGAATGTTCTAGTAGATATGTAGGTGTATTAGGATGTTAAAAACCACACACAAATAAACCTGAGTAATCAAATAAATTCAGCATATAAAATAACATTGGAATTTTAATCACTGTTCAACGATCATTCTTTCAAGTCCAGTATTTACAAGGTTACAACATTAATCCAAAAAGATTATATTACACAAGCGTGTTAGCTCCAGACATTAAACATGCGTTTAAGAATTATTAATTGTAGATATATGATTCATGTATTTCAAATATGAAAACACATAATATAATCCAAAAAGAATTAACAACACTATAATAAACTAACCCATAAAAACAATGTTTTTATTATACTCCCTTTCTTTGTAAAGTAAGTTTATATTTAATTTATATTTTGATAGATTAAAATAAATATAAGTGATATCATACCTTATGAATTTCCACACTTAAATTTTGCGCATCCTTTTTTTTTCTAGCTTTGGCCCGCAAAAAAACATAAAAAGATAACTCGCTTTGTTTCGGCTACATTGTGTCGTTTTCAATCTATTTATTTCGTAAAAAAAAACATATACGAAAAGTTTATTTACTTCCGTCTCTTCCGGTAGAGGCAGCCATGTTTTACGTGAAATATTTTCCTCGATTCGCAAATTGGTCGAAGGTATTCGTGACTATTCCAAAGGCTATGGTGCTGCAAATTTGAAAGAATGTATTGTTGGTCGGGACAAGTCTGCTGCCCAAGTTTCAACTCGATTGAACGACGGGAAGTGGTCGAAAAATTTATGCAAAGTTTTGCAAGCAGACAATCAGACAATCATACAGACAGCGCAAGTTAATAGAAAGGGAGTAAAACCAGCATATCTCAGAATATAAAATGAACGTAGTTCCTTAAGTAAGACTAGTTGGGAAAGAGAGCGAGAAATTCGTGTGACCCGCTTTTATAGTAAGATGTTATTCGACTATTCTAGTAATCGCACATACTCTAATAAGGCACCGAATACGGCTGATGTAATTGCAATTTGATAATGAAATATTCAATAGCAGGACAAGCAGTTTTAGATCCCGTGGGGGTATAGCCGTACGGGGCCGCAGACCTATGCATTGGGCCCTGTGGTCTGAAACGAGGAACCAGTGGTTTACACACTTTACCAGCTTTAAGGCTTATGGGTAGAATCGGTACCATACTAAATTGCCTAAAAATAAAACAGACGAGCCTTCCAGGTTTTAGGTCCTGGGCGTAACGATGATCTGGGGTGGACCAATGGCGGAGGAACACCAAGGTTCTGTCCGGGCGTCAGCCATCCTACGACACGCCGATAAGATGTGCCGTTTAACATAGGGTACGGTCTCCGCAGCCACATGCACTACATTACATTTTCCCCATTGGGAAAGATCATGATCGTAGTGACTCGCTCGTGTACCTGCACTGTAGGACAAAACCCATGCTATAGGTTTGAGCATCCATGCAACAAGGCGGGGTTGAGGTGTGAATGGCGTGCACATTGGTTCCTCCTTACTGAGGCTCGGAGTCTCTCGGCGGTGCAAAGAGAGTTTGGACGCGCAGCAGGGACTGTCTGCCATGCGGTAACCCTAACGGTGTGCTCTTGATGCAAGCGTAGACTACTCTTAATTCCCACACTTTGCCTTATTATCGTTTTAATTTATTTATAAAAGCTAGACAAGAACAAGGTGATTTTAAAATCTATATTTCACCAGATAAGCTACAATTAAAGTATATTTGCTAGGCGCACTTATTGGCTAAGCTCGGCGAAAATAAGTGATGATTATATCATATTTTTTTCTGTTAAAAGTATTTTATTAAATCATTTTATGTTTAGATCTAACAAAGACAATATTTACACGTTTTGTTAAAACGTAATCATTTTATGTTTAGATCTAACAAAGACAATATTTACACGTTTTGTTACAATGTAATCATTTTATGTTTAGATCTAACAAAGACAATATTTACACGTTTTGTTAAAACGTAATCATTTTATGTTTAGATCTAACAAAGACAATATTTACACGTTTTGTTACAATGTAATCATTTTATGTTTAGATCTAACAAAGACAATATTTACACGTTTTGTTAAAACGTAATCATTTTATGTTTAGATCTAACAAAGACAATATTTACACGTTTTGTTAAAACGTAATCATTTTATGTTTAGATCTAACAAAGACAATATTTACACGTTTTGTTACAATGTAATCATTTTATGTTTAGATCTAACAAAGACAATATTTACACGTTTTGTTACAATGTAATCATTTTATGTTTAGATCTAACAAAGACAATATTTACACGTTTTGTTAAAACGTAATCATTTTATGTTTAGATCTAACAAAGACAATATTGACACGTTTTGTTAAAACGTAATCATTTTATGTTTAGATCTAACAAAGACAATATTTACACGTTTTGTTAAAACGTAATCATTTTATGTTTAGATCTAACAAAGACAATATTTACACGTTTTGTTAAAACGTAATCATTTTATGTTTAGATCTAACAAAGACAATATTTACACGTTTTGTTACAATGTAATCATTTTATGTTTAGATCTAACAAAGACAATATTTACACGTTTTGTTAAAACGTAATCATTTTATGTTTAGATCTAACAAAGACAATATTGACACGTTTTGTTAAAACGTAATCATTTTATGTTTAGATCTAACAAAGACAATATTTACACGTTTTGTTAAAACGTAATCATTTTATGTTTAGATCTAACAAAGACAATATTTACACGTTTTGTTACAATGTAATCATTTTATGTTTAGATCTAACAAAGACAATATTTACACGTTTTGTTACAATGTAATCATTTTATGTTTAGATCTAACAAAGACAATATTTACACGTTTTGTTAAAACGTAATCATTTTATGTTTAGATCTAACAAAGACAATATTGACACGTTTTGTTAAAACGTAATCATTTTATGTTTAGATCTAACAAAGACAATATTTACACGTTTTGTTAAAACGTAATCATTTTATGTTTAGATCTAACAAAGACAATATTTACACGTTTTGTTAAAACGTAATCATTTTATGTTTAGATCTAACAAAGACAATATTTACACGTTTTGTTACAATGTAATCATTTTATGTTTAGATCTAACAAAGACAATATTTACACGTTTTGTTAAAACGTAATCATTTTATGTTTAGATCTAACAAAGACAATATTTACACGTTTTGTTAAAACGTAATCATTTTATGTTTAGATCTAACAAAGACAATATTTACACGTTTTGTTAAAACGTAATCATTTTATGTTTAGATCTAACAAAGACAATATTTACACGTTTTGTTACAATGTAATCATTTTATGTTTAGATCTAACAAAGACAATATTTACACGTTTTGTTACAATGTAATCATTTTATGTTTAGATCTAACAAAGACAATATTTACACGTTTTGTTAAAACGTAATCATTTTATGTTTAGATCTAACAAAGACAATATTTACACGTTTTGTTAAAACGTAATCATTTTATGTTTAGATCTAACAAAGGCAATATTTACACGTTTTGTTAAAACGTAATCATTTTATGTTTAGATCTAACAAAGACAATATTTACACGTTTTGTTAAAACGTAATCATTTTATGTTTAGATCTAACAAAGGCAATATTTACACGTTTTGTTAAAACGTAATCATTTTATGTTTAGATCTAACAAAGGCAATATTTACACGTTTTGTTAAAACGTAATCATCCTTTTTTTTGTTCTTTTACTTTTTCTTTTTTTTTATAGGCTATCTTTCTTTTTCTTCCACTAGTCTAACGTACAACTTTGCGATCAGCCATTACTAGTTGAAATCAATCCCTTAGTCAGGCTACTGCTAGCCGATTTCTTTTTATTCAGACACGTGACATGATTTAAAGTCATGTGATTTTTGGACCTGCATCGTTATATTCAACAGCCTTAAAAATGGACTTACGTTTTCTCACTGTCAATGTTGTTTAAAAACCTAAATATCTCAGTACTTACATCGCTTTAATCTTCAATACTTTTACTGGTCTTAGCTAAGGCCCATTTCTATGTACCGAAATTCATAACTCATTCTTTTTTTCAAAATGGACTTAAGACGCTCTTCTTTGTGGCCGTCATGTACATTCTGAAAATGAGGACACCCATTCCTAGTGACTAAGGTTTCATTTTTACTTTTAATAATTGCTATTTAATTTTTTTAATGTATATCGTGCTGTTTACAGTTTGGTGAAGATGAATATGTTTCACAAATACAAGAAAATAAATCCATCTTCCAAGATTCTAAAAAGAAAAAAAAAAATATTGAGAACTTCATAAAAGATACTTTCATTTCTCCAAGACGGTAAGAAGAGCTCCTTATTTAAGCAAAAAACAGTTTTTAATGTACTTTTTATAATATATAGCCTATATATATTGCAGATGCACTTTATGTAAACTAAGTTAATTTAAAATCTATATATCTAAATCTATTTAAATGTGTGGGTCCTTCCATCTTTTCATTTTGATTTTGCCCTTAGAATTAAAAGAAAAAGAAAACGCCGATGGTTCTATCAAAATATAATCGTTCATAAAGCGAATCGACACAGGTCATTGTAGCGATACTCTCAGATAACTATGCCATCGATTTAAGCATTTAAACAACCAAAAAAATGATTTAAAAAATAACCAATAACAAATCAATAACAGTACAATAATAACATCAAAAACATAAAAACAACAACAGCACCAACAAAACTCGATGGTTTCAATTTTTTTACTTTTATCCAGAAATACTGATGATAAAACAGCAAGCACATCTTCTGGTGAGCCCAATCAATTTTCTTTCTTTTTAGATATCTAATTGTGTATTTAACATAAACTATACATTCGTCATTATAAGACGCAAATCTACTGCTGTTAATCACATGCTCTCGCTATCTCTCTCCTCTTCCTCTCTATCCCCCCTCATCTCTCTCTCTCCATCTATTGCAGAAACATGTTCACCTATCGAAGAGAGCGATACTTTTGTCATAGCTTGCTGTCTGAAAGACGTTCTACCGAAGATCATGCTGCTCCTGGGCGTGAAGCTGGAAGATCTGGAGATTGTGCAGGCGGATAGCCGTGACGTCTGCGGTACGGGGATTCCACTAGGAGTGTGCTTTTTGATCAACTGGATGCGAAAGAACCCAAGTTGTGCGACCCTAGAAAATTTATTCGGTGCGCTCGTTGAATACGAACGTTTTAACAAAGGACAAATTGATTTAGGAAAAATTGTGTCCTATTTCACAAGGGTAATGTCGAAGAGGCAAATAGCGCCTGCAGATTAACAGATTGCCTCGCATTATTATGAGAACAGAGAAAGCTCTTGATTTTTCAAATTGTTTGTTGATCCTTGGAAAACACCGTATCCATAATAAAGTTGTGTTTTAAAATAAAGTCAGCAACGTAATCAATAGAAACATACAAACACAAAATATGCTTAGAAAGTATCTACGTCTATAATATTAACAAAACAAATCGTAAAACCCAGATGTCCAAATGAATTTGGGAACATCATAGGATAAAAATTTAACAGTATGCGCAATTGCTTTTTTTCCGTCTAATTTCGGAAGTAACGTGACCTTGTTTATCTAATTTATTAGCAGCGCAGACATGTTTATCAATGCACACAAAGACTGCTAGTTGATGTATTATAACTTATTATTATCTGTGTGCAGCAAAAGTTGATTACCGGTATAAAAAAAATGAACTGATTTAAAAATGACGTAAACAAGGCGTAGATCACCGCCCCCATTTACCTTTTTATCTGCGTCCCCTCTCTTAGTAATTGAGCCAAATGTGTAGCATTGAATTTCAAAAGGCTGACATAGATTTCAGTGCGTCTTTATAGTTTAAAACTGAATTGAAAAGTTAAAGTTTTAAGTGGCTTCAATCTTTTAATGAACTAGTGATAAAACAAAATAAAAATACTTTCAAAACCGGTTTTAAAATTCAATATTAATGTGAAGCTTGTGCCTGGCGAGTTGATGATATCAGTTTGTATATATTAGGTTTCAATTTTGGTTATCAAAAGCCTTAGGTCTTCACGCCACACTACTTGCAACTCGCTTCTTTGTTTTGGACAACAGGGTGGCAGCAACACTAAATACACGTTTCTCTAAAGTGGATAATAAAATTGAAATTTAAAAAATCTTTTCCAAAGACATGAGAAATTTACGGTATTTTCTTTTGCATTCAATTTTTGTTCGTAATTGGGTTCTTAAACTCAATCAACTCTTCTTGATGTTGTAGTAAAGGCAGGCCTGATTGCAATTCTTCAATATTGGAAAACGGGTCTAAAACTCGAGCAGGAATGTTGATTTTTACAATACTTTAAAATCAATATTTGAAGTCATCATTAAAGACCAAGTGAAGAGATTTTTATCAAAATTTGATTTTGATAGTAAATAGTGTATTCAGCATCTGAATGTCAATAAAAATCATTTATACAAAATATCAAAGGTAAATTTTAAGTAATTAGTTCAATATTTGCACTTAAATGTGTGTGTTTTTGGAGGAAAAATCCAAATCTCGTAGCCATTTGAGTAGGAAAGTGACGCAAGTGAAAGGATTTCGACTAGGAAACATTAATATTGTCACGTGTTTTGAATCTATAGCCACATGTTTTGAATCTTTTCCCGGTTCTTATTTTTAAGAAAATGGTTAAATATAGATTTATAGCGTCGATTTTTATTTATTTATTTCTCTTCTCAAACGTCACTGTCGTATTGACAAGTCTTAATTAGGCGTGACCTTTTGAACTGGTGTGATCGTAAACTTCCGGTTCTATTTTCAAATGTTTAATTATTTTAGGCATTTCCGTAAACAAAAAAGCATTTTTTGTTTATTAGATTAAAAATAAAACCGGAAGTTCACGATCACCCCAGTTCAAAAGTTCACGCCTCATTAAGACTTGTCAATTTGATGACTCGAATGACTTCTTTTCGGAATTCCCGATTTCCATTTGTATTGCACACGCCCATTTTTTTTTTAAATCGCTATGGTTCACATAATAGAAAATTAAAATTAAAATCGAAAGATGTATACATCGTACATCTTTAGGCAGATGTAGGAGCGTAGAAGTCGTTTAAGACAGCGTTATTGGCGTACGGAAAAAAAGAACATATAAGCTCTAAAAATAGAGCAAGCGGTCCATCTTATTATACTCATTGGTGGATTGCATGCCGTAACAAACAATGTCTTTCTCTTCAGTCTCTGATTTTATTCAATGCAGTAATGACGTATTTAGTGAATGATGCAGACGATAACGGAGATTTTGTTTGTAGCAACTACATGTTGTCGATGAGTTCTGGCACAGACTTCTATAAATACGAAATCAATCCACGATAGTGCCCGACCATATCAGTCCTACGTTGTCCCAAAAAACCACTTATCTCTAAAAAGAATGGACAGCGCCTCCATAATGAATTTCTATTACACTTTTCACTTATCCATGTAAGCAAGTTATAGGTATAAACCACCTAACAATCTTAGTTAAAACAAATCTATAAAAAGGTAGTCTAAGTCACTTGAAATGTATTTAAAAGGTAAGTGTTTGGGAAATATAGTTTTATAGATAATTGAAAGTCACATCAAGGAATGGACCGGATTGTCACTTTCAGACTCCCAGAGGGCGGCGCAGGACCGAGACGAATGGCGTAAAATTATCCAACTGTCAATAAATGGTGCACCAACGACTCTCACTCGGGTTATGGGATAGAAGAAGAAGAAAGTCATGTGAAATTCTAATGATTTTGGCTTCAAGAATATAGTTTCCGGCCCCAATCCATTTTTTTTATAGATCAGTGCTCAAAACGTAGTAAGCATTACATAATTACACACATTGCAACATTAAACAGCCCCAAAGGTCATAGACCAACGCAACGAGAACGGATATGTTTAGGGCTAACTATAATGTATCTATGAGGCGCTGTGCTGATCGGCAGCACGTACGGCGGATTCCGAAAGCCTTTAGTTCGAAATCCTAAAAGTTAACCTGTCTTTTTTGTGTGGAAGAGACTTGAATTGTGATTTTTGTAGATCTTTCGCGTGCCATTGACAAACTCTCTGCGTGCCAAGTCTGGCACGCGTGCCGTAGGTTGCCTACCACTGGGCTTGGATATTTCCCCTGTGTCTGCACAGCTCTGATGGGTAGGTACATGACAAGGTGGCTGGGAATTGTGCTGGCCACACAATTATGCAGCGTGGTCATGTATTTTTAAATCGATCAATCAATGTATGTCCTTATTTATCTAACAAAATATTACGTATCTTTTGATTAATTACATGTACAATACAGACAATATTGTAACGTAAGGGGGATAACACAATTTAAAAGTTTAACCAGCACAAGACTTACTCCCCTTGAGATATGAGAAGAGTAACAGCTATTTTCGTGTTTTTTTTTTTTGTGGCTTTTTTTTTTGTGTGGCTATTTTTGTGGCTATGCTTGTGGCTATATTTGTAGCTATGGTCGTGGCTATGTTCGTGGCTAACTGTGGCTAGACTTTGGCCTCATCAAGCTAGTTAATTCTAGATGTATTTGTCTCGTTAAGTTTGTGCGCGCCTGCATGTGCGTGTCTACTGTTTTGTTGGAGAAAGAGAGTGAGCGAGAGAAAAAGAGAGTGTGTGTGTGTGTGTGAGAGAGAGAGAGAGAGAGAGAGGGAGAGAGAGAGAGAGAGGGGGGGAGAGAGAGAGGTGAGTCATTATGAATGATGTATATTGTAGGCCTGACAGTGTGAAAGAGTTTATCCTGCCTGGAGAGATTAAAGTTTTTTTTTTAGTTTTAATAAAGTTAATATTGATATTAACACTTACGAAAGTGTACACATTTTGTTTATACATTTATTATTATAGGCCCCTATTTGGCTGTGAAAACAAGTCTATGTTTGTTTAAGTTTATATCAATCATTTAGTTCTGAGAACATTAAACAATATACACTTTAGACCATTCTTGTTGTTACTAACGGTAATAAGAATGACAAATTTGTTTTGATTTTAATAAAAAGATTGTGGTTGTGAAAATCACCAATATTTGTATAGTATAGTTTGTATTTTTTTTTTATCTTATATTATGTTCTTTTATATCTGGTTACCCTTCATCCGCCTGGTGTTAAATAAAACAAAGAACAGTTTTATTTAGAGTTCATCTATAAAGTTACGTAATACTTCGATGTGTGAGACTCGAACCACTGAGCTATTTATACATGGAGTGCGTATACTTCGATGTGTGAGACTCGAACCACTGTAACATCCCCATGTGTTGTACGTTACATTATTTCCACTCGTCAAAACAGCTCTCACAACAAACATGGGATGCACTTCATATATTTCACCTCATACACAGAATACAACCCCAATGCTTAGACATATATATTTTATTCACGATACATACAAAATAGTTCTTGAGACATCAAGTAACACTTCTCAACATTAATTCCATAGTTCCAAAAATCAATTCTATACAGTGTCATTATAACTGTACATCCAAAAACATAGTCTCACAAACATCATCAAAATATGTCTCCACTCTACGATTACTTCTACATGTTACACACTCGCTCTTGTTTTTCTATCCACTCCTCTCTCTCCCCTTCTCATAACCCGTGTTTGTACAAAACTGGCCAAACGACTGTGCCCATCACATTCCTGGTCGTAATGACCGGTCACGGGCTACTGACCAACACTAACAGTCGTTACACGCCCCTTCTCCTCATCAAAAAAATTTGAACATCAATTTTTTTTAGTAAAACATAAAATAAACAGTCTACCAAAAACTAAAAAAATATTCATTATTAAATATATAGTATTTCACAATTTCTGGCTTATATGTTTTAAGTCATTGTCAGTCTCATAGCTCTGATCATATTCAATCTGTCTTGATAAGAAATCTGCCACAATGTTATCTTTGACTTTAATTGCTTTTATTTCAAACTGATAGTCTAGCAAAATCAGGAACCATCTATTTATTTTGCTATTTGCAATTCTCTTCTTATTCAAAGCCATTAGCGGTTTATGGTCAGTGAGTAACGTAAATTTCTTTCCTAGTAAGTACTTTTGCAATTTGGTTAAAGCCCAAACCACTGCTAAACATTCTTTTTCAATTGTTGAGTAATTAACCTCACACTTGGTTAAAGCTCTACTGAGATATAGAATTGGTTTCAATACATTCTCTACTTCCTGCATCAAACAAGCACCCAAAGCTATGTTTGAGGCATCTGTAACAAGTATGAACTATTTGCTTAGATTTGGTGTAATCAGAATTTGCTCACTCTGAAATACTCCTTGTATCTTATCCAATGCGTTCTGACATTCTGACGTCCATTCTATATGTTTCTTTTTATCTTTGGTTATTAGTATTCTCAGTGGTGCAGTGATGTCAGCAAAATTGGCTATAAAAGTACTGTAGAAGTTGCATAAACCAAGTATGCCTTTGACTTCTTTCTGAGATTTTGGTATCTTAATGTTTAGTATCTTGTCTCTGTTTATATCAGTTGGTTGTATCTTACTGTTTCCTACTCTAAAACCTAGGAAATCAATGCTACTCTGTGCAAACTTTAGTTTCTCTGGTGCAATAGTGACACCATATTGTCTCAGCCTTGTTAATACTTCTTTAACTGTAGCAATATGAGATTTCCAGTCCTTTGTATGAATACAGATATCATCAACAAAATGTACCACATTTGGAACGCCTGCTAACATTTCTCTCAGAAATCGTGAGAACGTAGCTGTAGAGTTTACCAATCCGAATGGCATTACTGTCCATTCAAAAAGTCCTTCGTCTGTTGCGAAAGCTGTGTAAGAAATTGAACTTTCTTCCATGGCTATCTGCCAAAAACCACGATTGAGATCAAAATGTGTATATATTTCAGAAGAACCTATTTCCTCTAAAAGTTCTCTGGTATCTCTAATCGGCTCTGCATCAACCTTTGTGACCTTGTTCAGTTCTCTGAAATCACAACATAATCTGATTTGTCCCGACTTTTTCCTAACTACCACTACCGGTGATGCAAATGAAGCATTTGATCGTCTAATTTTCTTGGTCTTGATCAATTGATCCAGTTCTTTCTTGACACTTTCTCTGTATGCATATGGTATTGGATATTGCTTTTGTTTCAAATTGGTATCTCTGATGATTTCAATTCTATGTTGTATCCTATCAGTGTGACCAATTTCATTTGTTTTGACATCTCTGAATTCCTTCATCAAGTTTCTCAATTGCCCTTCATATTTAACAGGTACTATATTTCTATTATTGATGTCATTGTCTAGTTGTACCACTGTAGCTACTGTTCTTATTTCTTGTAGTAGTTGTACTTGTCCATTCATTCCTTCATTTGTGGTATCTTTGTCCCCAGTTGTTTTCATTTCTCCTGTTACTTTTGTTAACCTCTCGGGTTTGTCATCATATTTTCTCAATAGATCAATATGTAACACTTTTGGATTTCCCTTCATGTTAACTATGTAGTCAACTTTATTGACCTTTTTTATGATAATGTATGGTCCTTCCCATACTGTCTCACCTCTATTCTTTGGAAGACCCACATATACCTGGTCACCTTCCCTCAAAGTCCGTAAGCATCTGTTAGCGTTCTTTATATTCATTTGCCTCTTAGCTTCTCTGTCTGCATTCTCCTGTGCGTTTTGTATTCCATACAGTATTCTCTCCCTCACCTCTGTCACAACTTCAAACGAGTCATCCTCTGCCACTCTCTGTCCTAACATTCTTCCTTTGAATATGGATAGTGGTCCTCTAGGATTTGCACCATACATCAATTCAAAAGGGGAAAATCCTGTAGAATCTTGTCTCACTTCCCTATATGCGAACAATACCATGGGAATGAATTTGTTCCAGTTGCTCGGATGATCATTACTCGCCTTAGCTAACATGATATTCAATGTCTTGTTCCATCTCTCGTTCATCCCATTTGCTTGCGGTCTATATATGGTTGAGTATACTTGCGTTATACCCAATAGTCTTGTTATGGCATTGGTAATATGAGATGTGAGCTGTATACCATTGTCAGATAATATTATATCTGGGAATCCGTATCTACTAAATATATCTAGTAGAGCTGTGCAAACTTTCTCCGATGTCACATTGCGCAGAGGTATAGCCTCTGGCCATCTGGTAGCAGTATCAATAACAGTAAGGATATATTTATGTCCTTCACTTGAGGTATGGCACATTGGTCCGACGATATCTATCGCTTTTTTCTCGAATGGTCTCCCAACTTTATCTGTAGGTTGAATAGGTGCTCTGTGTTTCCCGTGCATAGGGTTTTTAGTAATACACAATTTGCATCGGCTTATATGACTTTTGATGTCCTTTCTTATATTGGGCCAAAAGAAATTTTGTGCTACCCTTTGATACGTTTTCCGTACACTCATATGCCCTGCCAATGGACTGCCATGAGCCGCACACAAAACAATGTCTCTCAATTCTGTAGGAACCACAATTTGGTTATAAGTGCCCTTCTTGTTTTGAAAATTTCTCGTTAGTACTTCATTTACATAATAGAATGTATGTCCCCTATACTTGGCTTGCTTCTGATCAATTCTCTGTCTAATCTTATCCAAACTGGTATCCTTTGTTTGCATCTCAATTAACTTCTCTCTAGTGATATCCTCTTTGATCTCTAATATTTCTTCTGTGCTTGATACTTGTGTTTCTTTTTCACTCTCCTGAGTTCTTGCTCTAGTCATTGCAACATATACTGCGTTGCACTCTTTTTCCTCCTGCTTTTGTAACCATTGCTCAAATAAATGCTCTGAGTCATCTGGCAAGCTCGGGATATTGCCTATAATCAGAGGACATATTGCGTTTGTCATAACTGTTGCAATCACCTCTCCTGTAACCCATGACGAATCTATAATAATTTTTGCAGTTCTGCAGCTAATTTCTTTCTGATTTGCCATTCTTATGTTTGTGAGCTTGTCTGTGTAGTGTGTATCATCTACTAGCTTCTCATCAATCACAATAGTAGTACATCCTGAATCTCTCAAACATAGAGTTTTCTTCCCATTAACATATGCTGGGTAGAACTTCAACTTGCCCTGTGTATCCAGGATAGTTGATACATAATGTCGTTCACCATTATCACTAGCCTGCTCTTTCTTTTTTGTTTGCTGATCATCTTGTATGTCTTGTCTCTGAGTTCTTCTTCCTCTTTCTTCATTCCTTGGTCTTTGTGGACTTTGATTTGGCGATGTTCTTTCCACCGGCTTTTGTGTAACTTTACTTCTGCAATTTCTCCGTATATGCCCCATTCTGTTGCAATTCCAACAAATGATATTTCTTTTCTTATTGTAATTGGGCAAACTAAGAAATCTCTTGCTATCATTACGATGATGTCTGTTATTAAAATAGCCACTATTGCATCTGCCATTGTTATTGAAACGATTACTTGCCATAGCTGCAATAGTAATATTTCTATTGTCCATATTCTCATGCGGATGTGCATCCTTAAAATCGGACAACGCAACTATCAGCTTTTCCTCACTATTTATCTTTCTTTCTTTCAAAAAAGTAAATAGACTTTGTGATGCATTGGTTAGAACTTTGTTGACCACATACATTTCTAAGATTTGCTGCGGATTGAGTACATCAATCTTTGTTATTTCTAGCCAATTGATTAGTAATGCTTGGATTTCATGCACTATTGCCTTGGTATCTTTGTTTCTCTCTAACATGATATCTTGGAATTTCTTCCTGTATGTTTCTTCTGTTTGGCCAAAATGAGTTAACAGATTACTTTTCACAATGTCGTAATTGTTCCTCTCATGTTCTTTTATGTATGAAATTACATTTATTGCCTCACCTGTCACTTTGGACAATATAAGCGTTGCCCACTTTTCTTTCGCAATCTTATTTTGTGTAGCCAGACATTCAAACATCATTAGGTAACTCTCAATTTTCTCCTCTTTTGGATTGAAATATTTCATTTTGATAGTATCCTCTTTGCTTCTACATGATTTCATTTCTGTAATAGTCCCTTGACTGAGTTTTAATTGTTCCAGTTTAAGTTCTTCCATCTTTTCTTCATGCTTTCTAATTTCTTTAAGTCTTTCATTTTCTCTTTCTTCCTCTTCTGTTTTTCTTTTAGCCTCTTCTGCTTTTCGTTTAGTCTCTTTTTCAAACTCCTCTGCTTTTCTTTTAGTCTCTTCTGCTTCTCTTTTTGTTTCTCTTTCAAAAAGTCTCTGTTCCCTTTCATCATCCTCTGTTATCTTTTTGTCTATCCAACTTTCCAATTCTTCACCCTTATATCCCAATCTACCTCCAAGTTCCATAAATTTTTCAAATTTGTCCATTGTCAAAAATTACTTGTAGTACAATTATGTTATCAAACAAGTTGTTCAAATAATATGACACACATGAATAAAAGTATCAAATAAAAAAAATGAGTTTGTGAATATGTAACATTATTTTCTCTTAGTAATTGTATGCATCATTATAAAATTCAATAACAATAAGAATAAATGAACAATTGTGAAATATTACTGATCAATAATTCAACAAAGTACAAATATAAATACAAACGATAGACAAATATGTATACAAACAGAACAATGAATAAACGACCAATATATATGTCTATTTAGAACAACAGATAGAAGAATATGTAAACAGAAGAATACAACAAAAAATAACAATAACAAAGTATATCACAAGTTAAACACATAAATATTAACAACAAATTTAAACACTTTATGAAAAAATAACAAATAATGCAAATATATAGTTACATGTATAAACAATTTACAAACAAAATACTATACAACTAAACAATTAATTATATATTTTAACAAAACGAAGGCTGCAACACTATCATCACCAGTGTAAACGTTGCTTCAAGTTGAGAAAATACAAGGTATACTAATAGAGTTTGTAAAGCTAAACAGTTCTTATTCCGATTGTGAAATCTGAAATTTCCACGTGATTCCTCCTCTTTTCAATTCACGATAAATGTCCATATGATTACTTATCTCCCATCTTGAATTATGTAAGATAACAATATAACAAAGTTTATAGTCTTTCCACATCGAACAGCTCCAATTAAATTCTTGTTATATTCATGGGTACTAATAGTTCTCTTTTAAATCCACGTTGCGTGCATATAAACATAAATGTTTAGTCCGTAACAACTATTATTGAGTTCATAAACACAACTTCAGTTCACTTTCTGTTGTCATATGGTACAACTCCCATTGCAATATTACTATTTTTACTCTCAAGTCGTTCACCAATGTCATTGACTTTAACAAAATTATTCCGTGCTCAATGCCCTGTTCATGTTTTGGATCCTCTTTATCATATTTACGTGATAAATCATTTAGTCCCGTCCGTCATGAAAAATCATAATGTTTATAAATATTCTTCAGCTCACCTTGCTATATCCATTAGTAGGACTGCAATTCCAGTTGAGAACTCCAACGTGTCGCATCGTGTAACATGTCGCTTTTACTTCTGACACCATTATGTAACATCCCCATGTGTTGTACGTTACATTATTTCCACTCGTCAAAACAGCTCTCACAACAAACATGGGATGCACTTCATATATTTCACCTCATACACAGAATACAACTCCAATGCTTAGACATATATATTTTATTCACGATACATACAAAATAGTTCTTGAGACATCAAGTAACACTTCTCAACATTAATTCCATAGTTCCAAAAATCAATTCTATACAGTGTCATTATAACTGTACATCCAAAAACATAGTCTCACAAACATCATCAAAATATGTCTCCACTCTACGATTACTTCTACATGTTACACACTCGCTCTTGTTTTTCTATCCACTCCTCTCTCTCCCCTTCTCATAACCCGTGTTTGTACAAAACTGGCCAAACGACTGTGCCCAACACATTCCTGGTCGTAATGACCGGTCACGGTCTACTGACCAACACTAACAGTCGTTACACTATTTATACATGGAGTGCGTATACTTTGATGTGTGAGACTCGAACCACTGAGCTATTTATACATGGAGTGCGTATACTTTGATGTGTGAGACTCGAACCACTGAGCTATTTATACATGGAGTGCTCGATCACTTCAATTTGACGGGGAAAGTGCAGACTCTTATTTATAAATACGTTTACCCTAGTAAGATGGCCGATTTGACACTGACATACATAAAAATAAAATTAAAAGGCATCTACATTAGTGAGCGACTGAAACTTACAATATTATTTATTATGCTTTTATGGCATTTATTTCGTACATGAGTATAACCCGAGTGATGAACAACTAAAATTATACATGTATAAGTGTATATTATAATACAATACTTTTTCATATAATAGTAATATTTTTGTCATTTATTGGAGAAAGATCAACAATCATTTTATTGCGTTCATTTTCATGGTTCAAAAGTACATTTTTAATTATATATATATGTTACGGCCAAAGCCCGAAGTGCGGCCAGATCGCGTGGCCAATGTCCAATGTGCTTGAAATTGCCAGTGTTTACGCTACTTACGCGGCCCCACCCATGTTTATACAACACATTAAACTAGACCGCGCGGACAATGGCTAGATAAAAATACGGTCGCTCCTGCCTGACCTGACCACCTTTGTGGATTATCAAATGTGAGGTGATATTGGCCACTTCGCGATCTGGCCGACTTTGGGCTTTGGCCGTAACATATATATATGTCCGGGTCAAATCGGCCATCCTACCACTTATCTATAAATCTTCTTCTTCGTTCTCAAATGTTATGATTGGGAGGACAAGTCCGATAGTTGTAATGAACTGCGCCGTGGCTGTCAGTTGCTCTAGTCCACTGAACAGTTTGTCGTTGAAGGTAGCCCCCAGGGGCCAAATGGCTGACCGGGTAGAAAGATACAGAGGGCAGGTTTGAAGGACATGCTCCGCATTTTCGGGAGCTGTTTCGCAGGGGCACATTTCGCTTGCTCCGATTCGTAGTTTGCGGAACATGTGTTGCTTTGTTGTGACCAGTCCTTAGTCTGAAGATAATTATTTATAAATAAATGTCTTCATTTTCCCGACAGTTCTATGCTTTATTTTAAGTGATTGAGCAATATGTATATATAAATATATAGCTCAGTGCTAAAACCATTTATGAGCATATGACGCAATAATCTTCTTCATAGAAGGAGCATCTTTAACACATAGGATACTTGAGTGGGGTGATTGAATTTATGAGATTTCTGTACGGAGGCGTAGGCTAAATGTGGCGGTCAGCCTGTGTAACTACGTAACATTTTATACACAGCCTACGTAACAATTTAAGAAGAAAAAGAAAGGTTAAAATCACGGGCAGGCAATGGGTCACAGTTATTGTCTGTAAGAGATTAGTAATTATATGTTTATAAAATTATAGTAAGATGAGCATGATATTGAATGAACGATTTGGCACTATGGAATGAACGATTTGGCACTATAGAATGAAAGAGTTAGAGATTAACCAAGAGCTTCCTATCAACGAAGTAAAAAAGACAAGTCAGACGTGATTCAGACGGCAAACAAGCTAGTTGTGGATCGTCCCCTACTCAACAAGTAGATACAACTGCAGACTTGGAAGACCTTTTTGAATAAATGAGGTCTTATGTTGAGGAAGGATATGATGTTTTAATCAAAAGAAGTTGATGATAACATCGACTCGCTTCAATCTTCACGTAACAACTGTTTGGTTGTGGTATTCGTCCTGTGACATAGTCTAAGCTTTTTGTTGATTAAGAGCAAGACAAAGATAATTGGCAAATTCGTGTACATATAATTTGAAAACTGTACTCGAGAACGACAGACGCAAGTCTGATATCCAATAGTTGGTTATAAATGCAGGAGAATTTGTGAACACATTTTTGACTTAAGAGGTGAATGCATAAGTATTTGTGAACACTTTTAACATACAAAGCAAAAAAAATGTGTTCATAAAATTGTCCTGCTTTTAATGTTAAGGTAAAAATCGCACATGCAAAGGACAATCACTCACTTAAAACTACAGTAAAAGATATTCCTGAACAAATCTACACAAAAAAACTTAAAAACTCATTATTTCAAGATTTACCTTAGTTAACATTTAACATGCTTTAGACCCCTACTGTCTTACTTATAGGTTGGGTCAGTTAATGCTACATTTATTTGATTTTTTAATATTTGTTTTATATCATCAGTTAGCTTTATTGTCTCCTAGCCTAGAGTAATGTCAGTGTTCTTAGTTGTATGTTAAAAGCGCTCTGAGCTTACATTATGTTTGTTGGCAGCGCTATACAAATATTATTATTATATAAATTGAACAATTTTGATATTATTAAGGAATTTGATTTTTAGTTATTTAATTTAACTTTATCAATAAGCGATGTGATGAAATCAGTTTTTTCATACTTTTAAAAATATTTGTAGGATTTATTTTCTGATGTTCCAAAGAAAACCAAATTTTATTGAACAATAAGTTCACGTTGGACAAACTTGAAGCAATTTAAGTCTTTTGTATTCTGAACACTTTTGGGAAAATCTATTCTAGCACATTTCTGCACCAAAACCTATATATGGTTGGTTGTTAGGATGTTGTTGTTTAGCATAGTGCAAGAGAAGTTATTTTAGTACAGTTCAGTAAAATTATTGTAACTAAGTTTAAGCATTAAATTCCGCTTTAAGCGTTCATCGAGTAGCGTGAGTGTATTACTTCATGGTGAACCAGGCCCTAGACTGACGACGGTAGACCCGGGACATTACAGTGTGAATGTTGGAGATTTTGTGATAAAAATGTAGACTTGAGATATTATTGCAAGAGAATTTGTGAAGAAATTAAAGACTTGAAATGTTAAGCATTTGGAAAAAAAAAACTTTCTCTTATTTCATATACAAGAACAAGCTCATATAAGTTCTTTTTTTTTAACCGTGTGTCATTCAGAAATAAAATGGGTTGCTTAAACAAATTAGGAAAACGAAGAACATTACGACCATAAACTTGAGAGAAACCACGGATAAATGTAAAACGTTATTGTCTTCTGTATAGAAGGAGCCATATAAGAAAAAGATAAAGATATATACAATTATATCATCAATAGAAGCCTTTAGAGTTGCCTCCCGAAAATAGTGGCCAAATTTGAATTATGTGTGACAATGAGTGTGTTATGTTAAAGTTAATTTTTCTAAGAGTAGCACATTTTAAATGTTGAGACGAGGGAAACGAAAACCTAATGCAGACGAGTTTATTGCGCCTGGCTGTCATGTTAGATTACTCTGTTTTCCTTGTCACGCTTGGGAGTAGATTTATCTTCTCCTGTTGCTAACACAGCGCTTGGTCTTCTGTTTCCTGACACGATTACACGAACATGTATAAATATAAATATATATAAGCTTATATATAGATATATATATATATATACATAGGGTTCTTTTATAAGTGTGGTGTGTAATATAATTAGCGTGATTAGATAAGATAGATGACTAGTACAAATGGCCAAAGTCCTCAACAGAAGATAAGCACATACAAGAAAATATATTTCTAATTCATAAATGAATTATCATAGAGCTGCTTTTTGCAGCTTTAAGGTTTGACACTTGCTTAGCTTTGGTCTGTTAGAATTTTGTTGTTGTTTTTATGAAGTAACTTTGTTTTCTTCTAGAACTCATTTCGCATTTGAACATATTTATGACATCCTATTAATATAACTATTTCTTTTGAACTTACTTTTGATCTGTTGTGACATATTTTTTTTTTTGGGGGGGGGGGGGGGGGAATCGCATCGTTTCAAAAGAAACCATTGTTTTGATTTTGATTTTTAATTGTTACAATAAAAGTATTTAATAAACTAACCCATAAAAACAAAGTTTATATTTAATTTATATTTTAATAGATTAAAATAAATATAAGTGATATCATACCTTATGAATTTCCACACAAAAATTTTGCGCATCCTTTTTTTCTATCTTTGGCCCTCAAAAACCATAAAAAGATAACTCGCTTTGTTTCGGCTATATTGTGTCGTTTTCTTCCTATTTATTTCGTAAAAACTAACATATCCGAAAAGTTTATTTACTTCCGTCTCTTCCGGTAGAGGAAGCCATGTTTTTTTCTTCGATTCGCAAATTGGTCGAAGGAATTAGTGACTATTCCAAAGGCTATGATGCTGAAAATTTGATAGAATGTATTGTTAGTTAGGACAAGTCTGCTGCCCAAGTTTCAGCTCGATTGAAAGACGGGAAGTGATAGAAAAATCGATGCAAAGTTTTGCTAACAAACATCCAAGCAAGCAAGCAGACAGACAACGCAAGTTAATAGAAAGGGAGTAAAAAAAAGCACAACTAGATCTATTTTTGCATAAATTTAAATTGCAGATATTCTAGAAAAGATTTTTTTTTCTTCATTGTACAATGGAGACCATGTCAGACCCGAGGAAAAAAGTCCAAAATTTAATTGTTGAATGCTAGGGGATCAAAAGTGTGCATTAAACTACTTATAATATTGTGTATTGTATAATATTGTGTAACATACAAGCAAGAGATATAAACTGACTACTTATAATATAATATTGTGTAACATACAAGCAAGAGATATAAACTGACTACTTATAATATAATATTGTGTAACATACAAGCAAGAGATATAAACTGACTACTTATAATATAATATTGTGTAATATACAAGCAAGAGATATAAACTGACTACTTATAATATTGTGTAACATACAAGCAAGAGATATAAACTGACTACTTATAATATTGTGTAACATACAAGCAAGAGATATAAACTGACTACTTATAATATAATATTGTGTAACATACAAGCAAGAGATATAAACGGACTACTTATAATATAATATTGTGTAACATACAAGCAAGAGATATAAACTGACGACTTATAATATTGTGTAACATACAAGCAAGAGATATAAACTGACTACTTATAATATAATATTGTGTAACATACAAGCAAGAGATATAAACTGACGACTTATAATATAATATTGTGTAATATACAAGCAAGAGATATAAACTGACTACTTATAATATAATATTGTGTAACATACAAGCAAGAGATATAAACTGACTACTTATAATATAATATTGTGTAATATACAAGCAAGAGATATAAACTGACTACTTATAATATAATATTGTGTAACATACAAGCAAGAGATATAAACTGACTACTTATAATATTGTGTAACATACAAGCAAGAGATATAAACTGACTACTTATAATATAATATTGTGTAATATACAAGCAAGAGATATAAACTGACTACTTATAATATAATATTGTGTAACATACAAGCAAGAGATATAAACTGACTACTTATAATATTGTGTAACATACAAGCAAGAGATATAAACTGACGACGCTCTTTCATTGGAGGTTTTTAGTCCAACACTTCAGTGATGATTTGAAAATCGGCACACAAGAGTCAGTGATGAAGGTTTGGTCCATGTTAATGTAGTATATTTTATTTCTTTCCCGTCACCCTAGCCTCCCTCACCCCCACCCCAATGAAATAAAATTACGTGGACTTTAAAACGCTGATCACTTAGAGCAGGGGTCGGCAACCTTTTGCTAATAGTGTGCCAAACTAGGATTTCTAAATCATTCAGCGTGCCAACAGCCTACATGCTCTATTATACTGTTTCAAAAATTATTTTTATCGGACAATTAATTTAACTCCGTAGCAAGACCAAGGCCAAAAGCAAAAATTTATAGAGAAAATTTTTTAAGCGTTTTATTTTAATTTAAAATTGACTTGTTTGTTATTATCATCGTTTTTATTTGTCTTTAGATCTCTATCAAATTCAATATTTTGTGACTAAACCTTCACATTTATTGTAACCATTGTCTAAACCAAGGGTCTCCAAACTACGGCCCACTCATGCGGCCCGCGGAGACCTTTTCAGCTACTAAAAACATTACGGAAATTTATCTATATCCTGCCACTTATTCCTGCCTACTTACATGGACGTTATGTTTTTACCGAATTAAATTACAGACACGCAGTAGTCGTTATGTTTTCCAACCGATCAGTAGGCCCTACATTGTAAAAACATTTTTCGCTGCTTACTTTTTCAACCTCCATCTACATTCAATGAGATGATATCACGCCATCTAATGGCGGAGTATGGCACTGTTACTGAACAGGATATATTCAATGACATTTGCAGATTATAACTTGCCTCAGTTGCCTGACTGTTGATGTAGGAAAGAACATGAGTGGCATTTAGAAATGCTTGGTTGTACAGTGAAGCAGATGTGTACAGTTAAAAACATTCCACAGCCAATGTTTCTACACTGTATTATTCACCAGCAAGCTTTGTGTGCTAAATATTTGGACATAAGAGTGTACTGAATACTTTGATGACGACGGTGTTCTTAATAAGGTCACACGGGCTCAACCATAGACAGTTCAGAGACATGTTGAAAGATACAGACATAGAATCGCAAGATTTAACTATTTACCATATTACACAGTACTTAGATGGCTAAGTTCAGAGAAGAGTATTTAAGTTCAGAAAGGAAACATGTGACTTCCTAGAAAGTAAAGCTAACCCACAGCCATTATTGTCTGATGAAGAGTGGTTATGGAAATTAGCCTCTACTAGTAATTTACATTTTCTGAGTCTAAAACTACAATGAGAGGAAAATTTAGCCTCTACTAGTAATTAACATTTTCTGAGCCTAAAACTACAATGAGAGGAAAATTTAGCCTCTACTAATAATTTACAGTTTCTGAGTCTAAAACTACAATGAGAGGAAAATTTAGCCTCTACTAGCAATTTACATTTTCTGAGTCTAAAACTACAATGAGAGGAAAATTTAGCCTCTACTAGTAATTTACATTTTCTGAGTCTAAAACTACAATGCGAGGAAAATTTAGCCTCTACTAGTAATTTACATTTTCTGAGTCTAAAACTACAATGAGAGGAAAATTTAGCCTCTACTAGTAATTAACATTTTCTGAGCCTAAAACTACAATGAGAGGAAAATTTAGCCTCTACTAATAATTTACAGTTTCTGAGTCTAAAACTACAATGAGAGGAAAATTTAGCCTCTACTAGCAATTTACATTTTCTGAGTCTAAAACTACAATGAGAGGAAAATTTAGCCTCTACTAGTAATTTACATTTTCTGAGTCTAAAACTACAATGCGAGGAAAATTTAGCCTCTACTAGTAATTTACATTTTCTGAGTCTAAAACTACAATGAGAGGAAAATTTAGCCTCTACTAGTAATTTACATTTTCTGAGTCTAAAACTACAATGAGAGGAAAATTTTGCCTCTACTAGAATTTACATTTTCTGAGTCTAAAACTACAATGAGAGGAAAATTTAGCCTCTACTAGTAATTTACATTTTCTGAGTCTAAAACTACAATGCGAGGAAAATTTAGCCTCTACTAGTAATTTACATTTTCTGAGTCTAAAACTACAATGAGAGGAAAATTTAGCCTCTACTAGTAATTTACATTTTCTGAGTCTAAAACTACAATGAGAGGAAAATTTTGCCTCTACTAGTAATTTACATTTTCTGAGTCTAAAACTACAATGAGAGGAAAATTTAGCCTCTACTAGTACTACTCTCTCTCTCTCTCTCTCTCTCTCTCTCTGTCTCTCTCTCTCTCTCTATCTCTCTCTCTCTCTCTCTCTCTCTCTCTCTCTCTCTCTCTCTCTCTCTCTCTCTCTCTCTCTCACTCACTCAAAAGGAGCCCCCACACATTCCAAAAATATGTTTTTTTAGTTACATCCCCATTCTTTCGTTGAAAATATAAAATAAAATTCATTTATTCACCTACAATTTTGAGCGCTCCAGTCCAACCAAGCTAAGCTCAGCATAAAATGTATTTATCATTTTACAAAATGTAACATGAATTAACGGCACTTTTCTGAGTGTGAAAGGCAGGGCGAGACCACGAGGGGCCCCCACATAAATTTGAGAACATGGCCCTCACAATCCTTAATAAGGCCCTGGTACGAACACCGCCCCTTCCCTCCATCCCCCACCCCCGACCACCACAATCGTATTCTATTTTAGGTTTAAGTATCTTTTTTTTTAAATAGCAGAACATATATAAAAACAATAATTAGTGTGAGGGCGTTTGGTTGATGGTGAAGGTTAAACTAAAATAAGTTCGCGTCAAATCAAATTAAGTCCAAGTATATAAATCATACATAACTTCAGACTTTATATAGTATCTTCCAAAAAAAAAAATATTTCTGCGCATGCCCAAAGAACAAAAAAAGGTCGAGCGCGAAATCTCGGTCGTCTGCTGGTGTCAAACGTAACGGAGTGGCGCTACCTGCTGGTCGGGCGGCAGAAAGAGTCAAGTTTATGCTGCCAACAAGTTGATCTTTTCACAGCAGACGACAAGTCATTATTTGGTCGAATACATTTCTAACAACATTAAAGAAAAGCAGAAGATATTTCAACCAAGTTCATAGGATGAAGTGGTTGTTGGCCTTTGCTTTCTTTGGAGGTAAGTGGAGAGGGGAGAAAACTCACTTCAATCGGTGCTACTGATCTTAGTTCTTATTATAGGCTACATTAATGGGGCAATCAGAGAAATAGATTTGATCTCAAAAGTTTGACATCTAAAAATAAAATGGAAATGAAATTTGATTAATAAATAGATTCTATTTTTGAAAAGCTAAAAGAAGATCAGTTAAAGTTTTACGAAATCTAAAATTAATTGTAATAGGCAAGTTCATTTGGCGCCAAAAAAAAGGGTGGAAAAAGAGAATCATCACACTATTAAGAATAAAAAGAGTGACATCCTGTAATGGGTTGCAAAAAAAAAAAAAAAAATAGCATAAACTATATTAAAAATTAAAACCAGAGTAACAAGCGCGGAAGTGAATAACACGTTGAATTTTGATTGGCTCAAAGTGGTAGCAGACGATTTAAAAAAAGAAAATCATTGCGTATATTTGAAACTACATATTATTAACCAGAGAGCTAAATAAATATATTTCGCACCAATGAAATATTAGACTATATGAAAAATAGATAGGGCCTAAAAACAACTACCCACAAAATATTTTACATAGCCTATTTTTTATTTTGTACAATATCGAACATATGTTGTAAATGTTGTGTAGTATGCAATACACGAATTGGCATTTTAAGATTTTGCTAAACTTACAAGAATAGCAATATTTAGGACTTTTGCAAAATTAATAAAGTCTAGATTGTGTATTAGAAAATTTGACATTTAGTAAAATATACATTTCTTATATTCGTCTTTGTAACTATCAGCGTGTCTTTTATTTGCCGATGCAAATACTTCTTTTTAAATGGGGATATTCTGCCCAAGTCCAATGTCCGAGATGATTTCCGGTTATGTCCTAATTGATAATCGCTTGCTGTCCAGAGAAGGAAGCATTTTACTGGCAATACAAATATTTCTATTCGACTCTTTTGACTCAAAGTGCAACTCCATTTCGACAAATCTTCTAAGTGTTGCAGACTTTATCTTTTGACTCAAAGTTCAACTCCATTTCGACAAATCTTCTAAGTGTTGCAGACTTTATCTTTTGACTCAAAGTTCAACTCCATTTCGACAAATCTTCTAAGTGTTGCAGACTTTATCTTTTGACTCAAAGTTCAACTCCATTTCGACAAATCTTCTAAGTGTTGCAGACTTTATCTTTTGACTCAAAGTGCAACTCCATTTCGACAAATCTTCTAAGTGTTGCAGACTTTATCTTTTGACTCAAAGTGCAACTCCATTTCGACAAATCTTCTAAATGTTGCAGACTTTATCTTTTGACTCAAAGTGCAACTCCATTTCGACAAATCTTCTAAGTGTTGCAGACTTTATCTTTTGACTCAAAGTTCAACTCCATTTCGACAAATCTTCTAAGTGTTGCAGACTTTATCTTTTGACTCAAAGTGCAACTCCATTTCGACAAATCTTCTAAGTGTTGCAGACTTTATCTTTTGACTCAAAGTGCAACTCCATTTCGACAAATCTTCTAAGTGTTGCAGACTTTATCTTTTGACTCAAAGTGCAACTCCATTTCGACAAATCTTCTAAGTGTTGCAGACTTTATCTTTTGACTCAAAGTGCAACTCCATTTCGACAAATTTTCTAAGTGTTGCAGACTTTATCTTTTGATTCAAAGTTCAACTCTATTTCGACAAATCTTCTAAGTGTTGCAGACTTTATCTTTTGACTCAAAGTTCAACTCCATTTCGACAAATTTTCTAAGTGTTGCAGACTTTATCTTTTGACTCAAAGTTCAACTCTATTTCGACAAATTTTCTAAGTGTTGCAGACTTTATCTTTTGATGTTTTGCATTAATGAAAGTGTCGGTCAATGATAGAGTTACGGTTTACATATGTGCCAAACTATATGCTAAGTTTCGTGGTCTAGGCGGTCTAGGGGTCGGCAACCTTTTGATTATTGTTTGCCAAAGTAGGATTTCAAATGTTAAAACAGCTTAAAAGTAATTATTTTCTAGCACTGGATATCTTGTAAAGAAAACTTAAGCTCCATTTTGGGGGGGGGGGGGGTGTCTTCCGTGTGCCATTGTCAATATTGGCAATATTGGCATGTATTTCGTAGGTTGTCGACCCCTGGTCTAGGCAAAAGATGTACACAATTTTTCGTCATCGGGCCCTGTCAGGAATTTGATACAACACAGATTCTAAAAAAAATGAGATACATTATTAATACAATTAGTAACTCTGTGGGCACACACTAAAAAGGGCTTAGCGGGCCGTAATTTTGCCCGCCCCCACCTGTTGCAAACCACTTGCATAGTCCTACGTTTGTTTTTGCTCTTATTACCTCCCTTTGTGCTATTTTTATCTTTGCTCTTCATGTGCACTGCGCCTTATAAAGAAAATTTCGTAAATGTCAAACACGTTGAAAATTGTTATTAATATAATTAATACTGGTTTATTTTATTTGATTTTTTGTAAATAAAAATTGTAGTTTTACCCATATATATATATTTATTTATTTATTTATATATTTATATATATAGGCCTACATATAATGGAAAATGAGCACTCATTAGTTAATAGCATCATTTATACAGCGCACAATCACTAGACTCAGATTAAAACTGTAAAAATAAAAATCGAAAAAGTATAGCATTAAAAACAAATAGGTATCATTTAGAAGGCTTGTTCATAGATTTTTATAAAATATTGTTGTTAAATATTTTAAAAAGCACGTTATTATATTATACAAAATTAAATTCCGATGCCTTTTGAAAGAAACCTACACAATGTGGTTTACTTAATTAGCTAGACCGTTATACCTAATCATTAATTTCTTTTACTATTTTCTAAGTTTTCTTTATTTAATCTATCAATTCTGTCGGGACGATTTCCTTTTGGATTCCAGTCTCGAGCTTTTCTGGCTATGTTTCTTTTTTTCTGATGGAATGTCCTAACCATTTTTGAAATATTTGGCAGACGTCAGTTGTTTGTGGTTGTTTTTTTGTTGGTTGCACATGATGTACATATATATATATATATATATAATATTTTTAGAAAAGCATATGATAGAAACACGTGTTGGTTTTGTCTGTATAATACCTACAACACCTACAACACATACAACACCTACAACACATACAACACATACAACACCTACAACACATACAACACATACAACACATACAACACCTACAACACCTACAACACCTACAACACATACAACACCTACAACACCTACAACACATACAACACCTACAACACATACAACACATACAACACCTACAACACCTACAACACATACAACACCTACAACACCTACAACACCTACAACACCTACAACACATAATACATTTCCAGCATAACACGGAAGTGATGAGCAAATAAGCCAAAACTGAAACATAAGTTTGCAGCCATCTTGCATAACACAGACATGACAGATGTAGTATGGTCTAGATGTATTTACAATAGGGATACAACCATCCATCAAACACGGAAATAAATTATGTAAATATTGGGTCATCATAGTTAATTTTTAACAACACAAAATATGAATTCCTTTTGGGGATACGAAACAAATGGGAAAAAAAAGTTGCATAATCTGAACATTCAGTCTTAACACTAGTAATACATACAGTAATTATACAATGTCATCTATACCATGAAGGGTGTCATTTAAATGTCAACTCGACACAGTAGCAAGATGATTTTTTTTTGCTTTTACAGCTTTATACAACATGTAAAGCTATAACAAAGGCCTAAGCTAAAAAAACAGCGGACACTTTCAAAATTTAATATCCCCAAAAACTGACACTTTTCTCTTTCGCCCTCTTTTTGTTTGTCAAGCCCTCGTTTAGATTACGTCACGCGCCTGCATGTAAATTAGTTTATATTAAATTTAAATGCTTGTGTAGCAAATGCCTAGAACTAGCAAAAATTACCCGGCGTTTTTACATTAAAAGCTTTATAAATTTATACATATAAATAATATAGCTAACATATACATACGGACATCCCTAATTGTACATTAAATATCATTGTTATGTTATAAGTTTACAGATGTTCCTTCTAAATAGAAGATTATTACATCCACTAGGCCCAAAACTCCTGCAGGGAGTCAGGGATCGGTCGACAGAAGGGATAGAACCCTCACCTTGTTTGTTGACAGTCCGGTGAACTAGCCGCAGGACCAGCCGGCCTCTCATATTTTAGCGAACTAATTATTAATTTAGATCATATAGATTTCAGTCACTTCATATTTATATTGTGTTTAGTTTCAGTCACTTCATATTTATATTGTGTTTAGGACTATGCTATATTATGTTCTTGAAATGTTCACAATGAAAAAAATATGCACTTTTACCTACGTGGAATCGAACGCATATCTATTGCGTTACGGTCGGGGAATCTAATCACTATACTACAGGAGGGGGAAGGGGCATATGTATGAACAAAATATCGCAAAAGTAAAATATAAGACAATATGGTCACGTGTCTTTAAATAAACCAATGGGAATAGCAATAGGCACAAACATTAAACTTTATAGATAAAGAGAGATTTATTTTTATCCGAGGATTAACAGGTAATCGAAATAGTAGTTTTGATAAGACCGGGGCACTTAATATAAGAACGCTGTGGTCTAAAGACAGAGTTATGGTTTATCCATCTGACCGTCTCGAAATTAAATTTACATGGAAGTGTTGTTTCTATCCCCGTTACTCTAGTGCAGAGGTCGGCAACCTTTTGATAATAGTGTGCCAAAGTAGGATTTCTAACTCATTTAGCGTGCCAACAGCCTAGAAGTTAGTAGAAGTCATCCTGTTTTAGCACAAAATTTTTGTGTGGAAGAGAATGAATTGCCTTTCTGTGAGTCTTCTGCGTACCAATGAAAACGACTCTTCGTGCCAATGAAAATGGCTCTGCGTGCCAAGTCAGACACGCGAGATTCTAAAGATTTTTCTAATGCTTTTTTTTTCGAATGCCTGCAACATATTTTCAGTGGCTGCTATCAGTGTCCAGGTCATGCCTGCAACATATTTTCAGTGGCTGCTAGCAGTGTCCAGGTCATGCCTGCAACATATTTTCAGTGGCTGCTAGCAGTGTCCAGGTCATGCCTGCAACATATTTTCAGTGGCTGCTAGCAGTGTCCAGGTCATGCCTGCAACATATTTTCAGTGGCTGCTAGCAGTGTCCAGGTCTCACATTCGTACAGAACAAAGGTTTTCACAAGGGCTCTGTAAAGCCTGAACTTTGTTGGGAGACTAATTCTTTTGTTGGACCAGATTCTGTTTAATCTAGCCATTGCTGACCCAATCCTGGCTCGAATTTCTGCCTCACAGCTTCCGCCTATGGACAGGATGTCTCCTAGATATTATATTATTAGAGAGATATAGAAACTCTTTTGTTCCAGTGTCAGTGAGAATCTTTCAAAACAATCACCAGTCAGCCAGAAAATATAATAGCTGACTCCTAAATGATACTTTTTTTTGTATGATAAATGGTATGACAGTGTACGTGAATGTCTATTGTGCTTGAGTATTGAGTACAAATTAAATGGTTCTTTTATATTGTTTTAAATGAGCTGAAAGACGAAACTTATGTAACCTAGTCAAATTTCCATTTGTTTGGATCAATAAAGTAATCTTATCGTATCTTATTAATACTAATATACATACTATATACTATTTTGTTCAAATAGTTTTTGTTAAAGATGTTTCTAAGTTCTAATTATCTAATACTAAGAATAGTCCCTTTCCATTGTTAAAAAAAATTTACTCAGCGTTTGATTTATATAATTCTACCTTACAGCCATTTTGTTTACTTTTTCTCTCTCTTACAAAACATCATTAACAACAACAATGTCAACATCCACAATGTGAACAACAACAATGTCAACAACAACAACAGCTGCGATACCTAAAAGTGCACACAACAGTAAACAAAAAGCGTTTCTACAAAAATGTAAATTTCTAGTGCGGACAGGAAGCATTTGAAAAATTGTTGTTGTTAATTTGACAAAAACACTTTCCTTATCCCTTATGCAAGAAAAACTGCATGTAAGTACTCTTTCTTCCCGAGTGAAATCTGAAAATGGAATGGGTTGCCTGAACAAACCCGTAAAACCAGTAACTTAACATGATTTAAAACATTAATAAAGATGCAAGACTAGACTCGGACCACGGATGAGCGTAGGAGGCAAAAATCTTCTTTATATAAGGAGCGTCTGTAATGTATAAGATAAGAAAAGGTATTTTTTGGACCATACACTTGGAATTCACTCTGCAGTTGCACACCAATTAATAATATTATGGGGGCACGGTGAGAAGCGTGTTCTACTGGCGATCCGAAGGCTCTGGGTTCGAATCCTGGTGGAGGCTAGGCTAGACTTAAGAGTGTCCCTGGGGTAGAGTAAAGGCGGCCGAGCATTGTGCTGGCCACACATCCCCTGGTTTGCCGTGACCACAGAAACTGGTTAACGCTGCTTCACCAGCCCCTATCATCAGTATGGTCCGAAGGATACTTTATTAATCTTATATACTCATCACAGGACAGTAGAACTTGTATCCAAATACATACATTTTTGTAGGACATGTGCACCAACAGAAAGTTCACATTGGAACACAAGTTCTTCGAGTTAGGGAGCCGTCCACAAATGACGCCACTCGATTTTATCCAATTATTGTTAACTGATACCACCACCATACCCTCCCCTCCACTTTCAGTGTCACAAGTCATCACAAAAAAGACAAAAACCCTTTCCAATATAACAAGAACAACCAGAAAGCGACTTTAGAAGTATCTCAGAAACCTGAGCCTTGGGCAACAACATATTATTATGTTAGGGCATAAATCCCCGAGATAATCCCATCAGTAGGAAAATATTATTTTAATTCCAGGATAATAAAAGGACTTTTATATAGATGTAAAGATTATCCAAGTAAATTTTAAAACGTTTAAAATTGGACCTAGCCACTATGTTCAGATTTGTAATTTGTGCATTGAATAAAACGTGCTTTTGTAACAAAAATTTAAAAACCACCAAAAAAACCTGTAACAAAGAAAAAGGATTTTTAAAAGTCATTAGGACACCTTGAAGGGCGTCTTGACAAGCGACGCATAGCTCTGTCAATCTTTCTCGAGTTAAGGTTCTTGAAATGATGTCCTACTTTTATTTTTAGCTCAGAACCCCCCCCCCCCCCCCCACATACAGTAGACTTAACGTCCATACAATGTGTAGGAAATACAAACAGAGTAGGGAAGATGGGGGGGGGGGGGAGTAGAAGAGGATGTTAGGATTAGAGAAGCGGAAAAGACAGGTAGGTAGGTGTTAGTAGACAAGTAAAGAGTTAGTCTAAAGATTTCAATCGGGAGTTTTCAGCCTTTTTTAAAATAAATTACAGACGCTCTTTCTATACAGAAGATTATTGCGTCCTACGCTCATTCCTTGGTCCGAATCTATCCTTGCATTTTGGTTAGTGTTTTAAATGATGTTAAGTTGCTTGTTTTTTTTCTGGTTTGTTCAGACAACCCATTCCATGCCCGGATGCCACTGGGAATAAAGACTAGTTATATGTATTAAAAAAATGTAATGCTGCTTAATACTAAAGTACATTAATACAGAAACAATAAAATGAAAGAAATAACAAATTTTACGTCAATTAGTCTTGATGTCAATTTACAAGTTTTAAATACTGTGCATGTTGAAGTGCAAAACATTTCCGGTCCCATTCATTCATTTGCTTCAAAAGATGTCTGTGTGCTGCGTTACTGGTTGTACGAAAAGATGTAGGTCCAATGCTATAACATCAAGGTAATCAATCTGTCATAGGGACTTTACACTTTTCCCTTTTCTTTTCGCTTTCGTGGTCGGTATAATGTCGTGGTCGGTATAATGTCATGGCCGGTATAATGTCGTGGTCGGTATAATGTCGTGGTCGGTATAATGTCGTGGTCGGTATAATGTCGTGGCCGGTATAATGTCGTGGCCGGTATAATGTCGTGGCCGGTATATTGTCGTGGTCGGTATAATGTCGTGGTCGGTATAATGTCGTGGCCGGTATAATGTCGTGGCCAATATAATGTCGTGGTCGGTATAATGTCGTGGTCGGTATAATGTCGTGGTCGGTATAATGTCGTGGCCGGTATAATGTCGTGGTCGGTATAATGTCGTGGCCGGTATATTGTCGTGGTCGGTATAATGTCGTGGTCGGTATAATGTCGTGGCCGGTATAATGTCGTGGTCGGTATAATGTCGTGGTCGGTATAATGTCGTGGTCGGTATAATGTCGTGGCCGGTATAATGTCGTGGTCGGTATAATGTCGTGGTCGGTATAATGTCGTGGTCGGTATAATGTCGTGGTCGGTATAATGTCGTGGTCGGTATAATGTCGTGGTCGGTATAATGTCGTGGTCGGTATAATGTCGTGACCGATATAATGTCGTGGTCGGTATAATGTCGTAGTCGGTATAATGTCGTGGCCGGTATAATGTCGTGGTCGGTATAATGTCGTGGTCGGTATAATGTCGTGGTCGGTATAATGTCGTGGTCGGTATAATGTCGTGGTCGGTATAATGTCGTGGTCGGTATAATGTCGTGGTCGGTATAATGTCGTGGTCGGTATAATGTCGTGGTCGGTATAATGTCGTGACCGATATAATGTCGTGGTCGGTATAATGTCGTGGTCGGTATAATGTTGTGGCCAGTATAATGTCGTGGTCGGTATAATGTCGTGGTTGGTATAATGTCGTGGTCGGTATAATGTCGTGGTCGGTATAATGTCGTGGCCGGTATAATGTCGTGGCCGGTATAATGTCGTGGTCGGTATAATGTCGTGGTCGGTATAATGTCGTGGCCGGTATAATGTCGTGGTCGGTATAATGTCGTGGTCGGTATAATGTCGTGGTCGGTATAATGTCGTGGCCGGTATAATGTCGTGGTCGGTATAATGTCGTGGTCGGTATAATGTTGTGGCCAGTATAATGTCGTGGTCGGTATAATGTCGTGGTCGGTATAATGTCGTGGTCGGTATAATGTCGTGGTCGGTATAATGTCGTGGCCGGTATAATGTCATGGCCGGTATAATGTCGTGGTCGGTATAATGTCGTGGTCGGTATAATGTCGTGGTCGGTATAATGTCGTGGCCGGTATAATGTCGTGGTCGGTATAATGTCGTGGTCGGTATAATGTCGTGGCCGGTATAATGTCGTGGTCGGTATAATGTCGTGGTCGATATAATGTCGTGGCCAGTATAATGTCGTGGTCGGTATAATGTCGTGGTCGGTATAATGTCGTGGTTGGTATAATGTCGTGGTCGGTATAATGTTGCGGCCGGTATAATGTCGTGGTCGGTATAATGTAGTGGTCGGTATAATGTCGTGGCCGGTATAATGTCGTGGCCGGTATAATGTCGTGGTCGGTATAATGTCGTGGTCGGTATAATGTCGTGGCCAGTATAATGTCGTGGTCGGTATAATGTCGTGGTCGGTATAATGTCGTGGCCGGTATAATGTCGTGGTCGGTATAATGTCGTGGTCGGTATAATGTCGTGGTCGGTATAATATCGTGGTCGGTATAATGTCGTGGTCGGTATAATGTCAGGACCCGGCTGGGTAAGTTGTTTATTGTTGGTCATAGGAAGAAGAGTGTGTTGTTTTGAAGGAGGGCAAGAAAAGGAACAGAGAAGAAAGAAAGAATGATGAGGGGAAAACGAATGTGGCCAGAATTTGCCAACTCGAAGCAAAACAACCAATTTATTCACTTCACAATAACAATAGATAAACAACATTCTCCGAGTCAGTCTCGTCATGTGATACTTCCGCTATAACAATAGCAACAACTTTAATAACAGCAATTAATTAGCGTGTTGTGCTTTTAACGTTGTTTCTCCCCCCTCCCCCCCCCCCCACCAGCGTAATTTGTTAACTGTAGCACAGCATTTGAAGCAGTTTTCATTCACCATATTTTTCTAGAACTTCTAGAGCGACAACGCGTTCGAAAGGCGATCTGAAGGCTCTGGGTTCGAATCCTGGTGCAGGCTAGGATTTTTTCTCGGGACTTGAGGGTGTCCGTGAGTCTACCCAGCTCTGATGGGTACCTGACTCTAGTTGGGGTAAAGTAAAGGCGTCTGGGCTTTGTTCTGGCCACACATCCCCTAGTATGCATGGCCAGAGAATCTGGTGAACGCTGCTTCACCGGCCCTATGATCAGTTTGGTCCGAATGGTACTTTAATTATATAACCTATACTACAACATAGTATTTTAAACAGGCTATAATTCTAACAACATATTACAAACTTTTTAAACGCACAGACGAATTCAAGGCTTATTTGTGGTTTTTAAGTCTAGTCATGCATTTTGAAACGAGTTGTTTGAATGAAGTTGAGTTTTTGGTTTCACTGACGAGTTCGGGAAACCCATTCCATGCCCAAATGCCACTCTGGAAGAGAATGAAACTAAATAATTTTTCCATTGAACATGCAATTACCACGTTAGAGGAATATACATAATATATAATATACATTTATCCAGCACTTTATTACTGTCAAATTTCATCACTTCCATTTACAGAAAATCGTGTGTCTTTAAAATCATTCTTGAGAAATATACAATAAAAATTAATTAAATATAATATGCCAAATATATGCATTAAGATATACAAAACAATACTAAACTACTCAATAATGTGATTCTTTATTTTCTTTTTTTTTTCTAAGACAAAACATAATTTTATGTTTTTTAGACATAAAATAGTAAATTTGCTATTTTAGGCTAGTTTTGTAGTCAAGTTTTGGCGGTTTTAGGCTACATTTCATATAATAATTTTAATATCACGTGACAGCGAAAACGTATTACCGTTTAATCGTCTGCTATCTTATCAATAATACGGAATCTTTGTACTTGTATTTGTACTTTCTTTTTGCATATTTTTATGAATTTAAAAGATGTATGAAATAAATGTTTATAACGTTATATTATTTTCTATTTCAGTTGTGGCGTCGGCGCCCCAGTTCAATGGTACTCCAGGTTAGTAAAAGTCAATGCAGGTCTGAATTATGTGTCCTAGTATAAGATCAAGTATTTAAATAGTGTCTAGCCTACTGCTCACCGATTGGCCATTTGTTTCGGTCAGTTGGGTTGTCTGTTATTTATAGAATGATTAATTTAATATTGTAGTTCCACTTTGATTGGTTAGTTTCTGTTAACGTGCCTATCGTCTGCTTTAATTTTCTATGTAGTGCTCTGTAAAAGTAGTGACTACTGGTTTTATATGGTTTATCGTTGTTGTTTTTTAATACTAATTTTAGTCATAGCCTATATACTTACAATCTACGGCTAAGGGTAGTTTGTTTTTGTTTTAAACAGCACAGATAATCTGATTACTTTATTTACGCTTTAATATCATACATCAGGGTCGGCAACCTAAGGCACGCGTGCCAAACTTGGTACACAGAGCCGTTTTCAGTGGTTGACAAGGGTCCTCAATTAGGTTTTTTATTGATGAAAAAACACACATTTTCTGGTTCTGAATAAGGAAAACTGACTGTTAAAACCGATGTTTCTGAATGACATAGCGACACATTTAGGTCAGCTGAACGCATTTACAAGGACAGGGTCAAACAGGCCTTGAACTGTTAAGCGCTGGAATGGATTAGCATAATTTATCTTGAGTGAAATCAATTTCAAAACATTTAACTACATGTACATCCCTATATTTAGGCATATAAAAGATAGATAGTTTGACTTTTTCAGAAGTACATTGAAGCACTCAAAGCGGTATTCGGCTAAACAAAGGCAAGACTTTCATTGTTTCATACCTCATCAATCCTAACTGGCTTGATCTTACTACAACCTTCTTAGATGTAGATATTTTTTTAAGTGGAGCGATTTTGGCGATTTGAAAACGCAGCCAGTTGAATTTTAAACATCGAAAAGAAAGGGCATTCAAATGTGCCAATTTGCGGGAAAATCTGGAAGTAAGCTGTTAGGAAATGCATCTGCTATTCTCAACTGCCAGACATTCGCTCTACTTTCAGCTTTTGGTTCAACTTACACGTGTGAACAGTATTTATTGCACACGAAAGCTGTGTTAAGCGTTCAAAGAGGTCACACTTCACTACTCAGAAATGACTTAATATTTATCTGACATTATAAATTAGCGAAGAGCATTCAGGAAAAGGCGCTCATTAATTGATACAGACTAATTACATTTAAAAGAGTTCTTATGCCGATCTTCTTTAATTAAACAGAAATATAAGTAATTATAAAACAAATTTTGTATTTATTAATTTAATAAATATACGAGACTTAATAAACTGCTTTATATTATGCAATTGTTGTAATTAATAATGTTTAAAAGATAAACTCCTTAAGGTTAAATGGGCAAACAATTAATGCAGGAAATGCTTATTTACAACTGTTTAACTTCAATTAATGTTATACCTCTAATAGTTAACTCTTCTAATGAATTACATAATGCTGGATTTATAGAAGAAAAAAAAAGTAATATTTGTTATAATACAAAACATAAATTCTTGGGCATCACAATTAAATCAAATTTTGAAATATTATTTTAAATTAAAGGGAGATAATTAACGGGTTTTATTTTCGCTAATATTTCTAATATATTTTATGTTTCTTTTTTTTCTTTTTATAAAAGAATAAATGGCTTACAATTTATAACTTTATAATTGCCAAACTGCAAAAAGTAGTTGAAAATTATATAAATATTGTATGACAAAAAAAATATATGCACATATTTTAAACATTACGTTAACTACCCAGTTTGTATGATTACTACTTATCAATTCCGCTCCACAACAGTATTTAGTTCTACTAGACTTTGCAAAAAATTAAAAAAAACTCAGTTAAACTGAGTGCAAAAGTTAATCAATATTAGTCTAATCAATATTAGCAGTTGCTAGATACTAATTTGACAACCAAATGATGACAATGATGATGATTATAAAATAATTACCATAAATGTAAATTTGTGTAATAAAGGTTTATTTTGGTATAAATGCAAATAAAAAGAATGATAAGCACAAACATGTTTTTTTATATTATTAAATAAAAAACGCTTTAACGATTTTCTCCATAAATTTTCTTTGCTTTTGGCCTTGGTCTTGTTACGGAGTTAAATTAATTGTCCTATAAAAATCATTTGAAAAAGTATAATAGAGCAGGTAGGCTGTTGGCACGCTGAATGATTTAGAAATCCTAGTTTGGAACACTATTAGCAAAAGGTTGCCGACCCCTGGCATACATGATTAACAAGAGGTATGGAATCATTAACGTCACTGAGTTTCACTCAGTAACTGAAGCATCCGTGAAGGAAATTATTAGTAAAATGCCGAAAACGTCTTGCGAACTCGATCCCATCCCTGTCTCCCTCTTCAATGATTGTATCAACGAACTAATACCTTTGATCACTACGATGATGAATGCTTCATTAGCTTCAGGTATTGTGCCCCAATCAATGAAACATGCACTGGTTAGGCCCCTCTTAAAAAAGCCTAGCCTCGATCCTGAGTGCTTAAAAAACTATCGGCCTGTATCCAACCTTCCATTCCTTTCGAAGGTCTTGGAGCGCATTGTGCTAAAACAGTTATTGTCTCACCTGGAGCAGCACAGCCTCTTGGAGCAGTTTCAGTCCGCCTATCGAAAGAGTCATAGCACGGAGACGGCATTGGTCAGGGTTGTCAACGACCTACTATGCACATCGGACACGGGTCATGTGTCTATTCTGGCAGTGCTTGATCTGTCTGCCGCGTTTGACACTCTTGACCATGAGATCCTGATTGACAGGTTTGCAACCACTTTTGGATGCTCGGGTTGTGTTCTTCGTTGGTTCAGGTCTTACCTGTCCGAACGCACTCAAAGTGTTGCTATTGATGAGTTCGTCTCGGCACCTTCAACGCTGAATTATGGAGTGCCACAGGGATCTGTTCTGGGACCAGTGATGTTTGCTATGTACGTGTATCCACTCGGCCAGGTCATCAAACCATTCGATTTATCTTATCATTTTTACGCTGATGACACGCAACTGTACGATCATGCGGTCCCTCTTGAGGCCCCCCGACTCGCTGCAAAGGTCAGTTGTGCAATCGCTGATGTCTATTCGTGGTCGGGGAGAAACGGGCTTAAAATGAATGAGGAAAAGACATAGATAATCAGAATTGGATCCAAGAGTAATTTGGCCAAATTCACTGGTCCAGAATCTATCACTGTGATAAACTGTCAAGTGCCATTTGTTAACAAAGTGAGGAATCTTGGTGTTTTATTGGATCCCACGCTGTCTTTCGACCTGCATATTTCTCAAATGTGCAGAGGTCTATATCTACAGTTGCGTAGACTCGGCCAAATACGACCCTATTTGTCCAATGATTCTGCAAAGACACTAGCAGTCGCTCTGATACTTTCGCGTATCGACTATTGCAACGCCCTGCTAGCCGGCCGGCCCGAGCACAAAATCGCCAGGCTACAGCGAATACAGAACAGTACTGCGCGTTTGGTTATGTGCAGGTCTAAGAAAGACTCAGGAACTGCCCTTCTACGCTCGCTCCACTGGCTCCCCGTGAAAGCCAGAATTGAGTATAAAGTGGCGCTACTTTGCCATCAGTGCATTTTTAACAACAAGTTTCCGTCCTATCTCAAGGCACTAATCACACCTTATGTCCCGCAAAGAACACTTCGTTCTGCAAACTCATCGCTTCTGGAAGAGCCCCGTTTCTTTCTGACGACCGTTGGCCTTAGAGCCTTCTCAGTATCCGGTCCGAAGGTGTGGAATCAACTTCCCATTCAACTGAGGCGAACAAGCTCTACTGTTACTTTCAAACAGAACTTAAAAACTCATTATTTCAATATTAACCTTAGAAAACATTTAACATGCTTTAGAAACTTACTGTCTTATTTATGGGTTGGGTCAGTTAATACTACATTTATTTGTTTTGTCTTTTTTAATCATCAATTTAGCTCTGTCACCTGGCCTAGGGTAATATCCGTATTCTTAGTTGTATGTTAAACGCGCTCTGAGCTTACATTATGTTTGTTGGCAGCGCTATACAAATATTATTATTATTATTATTATATTATCAGGAGTCATTAGATTATTGCGCTGTTAGGAGGGAGGTGTTTAGGTACAATATGGGCGTCTTCAAACTCCTTCTCCTTCTTTTTCTAAATGCAGGGCCTTTAAGGGTTAAGCCCATAAAATTTAGCCACATTCCGTTGTTGGTTAATCCAGAACATCCATGTTTTGCTAAGCTCTAGCAAAGTTTTAACTCTGTGATGATAGAGATTTGTAACTTACTCTGTGATGATAGAGATTGTAACTTACTCTGTGATGATAGAGATTGTAACTTACTCTGTGATGATAGAGATTGTAACTTACTCTGTGATGATAGAGATTTGTAACTTACGACTACAATAAGTTAACTGTTACATTTCTCAAACAAACGAATAGATTTAATGCTTGAGCAATAATGTAAATGAGTTGAACAAATTTTAGTGCTTCAGTTTGATCCAACGATATAATTCTTCATATCATTACACTGTAAAAAAATTATAATAAAGTAAAGTACCCTTCGGACAAAATTGTTCATAGGGCCGGTGAAGCAGCGTTCAACCAGTTTATGTGTCCACGGCATACTAAGTGATTGTATGGCCAGCTAAATGCATAGCCACCTTTACTTTGCCCCAACTAAGGTCAGGTACCCATCAGAGTCAGGTAGACTCAGGGACACCCTCCAGACCCGGGAAATCCAAGTCTTCATCGGGATTCGAACCCTGGATCATCGGTACGCCAGTCGCACGCGCTGCCACTCGGTCACGGTGACCCCAATAGTTATAATAAAAACTATTATTCTGGTGGTCAAAACTGGGCGTAGTGGGTCGTCATTCCGAAGGGATCTTGGTTAGAATCTTTTTCAAAACAAATTTTTGTTTCTCCGTGTTTACCCTGACTCTTTATGGCTTAATTGTGTGTGAATTTATGGGGCACGACTAACGATCCAAAGGTTCTGGGTTCGAAACCTGATAAAGACTAGTATTTTTTAACGGGTCTGAACGGTGTCCCTGAGTCTACCCAGCTCTGATGGGTACCTAGCATTAGTTGGGGTAAAGTAAAGGCGGCTGGGGGAGGGCCATTGTGCTGGTTACACATCCCTTAGTATGCCGTGGCCACAGAAACTGGTGCTTCACCAGCCCCATGATCAGTTTGGTCCGAATGGTACTTTACTACTTACTGTGTGTAAAAATAGATTCTTCATCGTTTCTCTTGAAGGCATTGAAAGCATCTAAGGTTTGTGCAGGAGATATCGCAAGTTTCTTGACAAAACGATTTGATTGTGTAGCTAATACAATAATATCTGATTGTGTAGCTAATACAATTGTCACGATGTATCCCGGGCGGGACACCAACTTGTCACAATGTGGACACTGGGAGGGGTGCGGGGTTGCGGGTGAGTGGGGTTAATGGTGGCTGGTTGTCGTGGGGTATGAGGTACCGATGCTGTAATCGTCCTGGAACAATGATTAATCCTCTCCTGGCTCGTTGAGATGTTATGACGTACACAAACAGACAGTTCTAAGGTAAGCAAGCAAATCTCTGGTTACAGTTCATGTGTTTATTTACGTTTCAAATATCCAATAGTGAAAATGCATTGTATATGACATTGCACGGGAATAGCTAGCACTGAATGTATGGAACTGCCGTGTATTCTACCGTTAAGATACGCGACTACATCCAGGACATTCTTATGACTGGCATAATCATCTACATAGACATGCGGGGCGATATAATACTTTAAATATATATGAGGCGAATGTACAGTATTTTAGGCTGAAGCCAGAATCTAGACTAAATGTACAGTGTATCGGTGAACTGCCAACCTCAGACTGACTTTACAAGAGTTGAGCGGGCGTCCCGTGAGACCAGTCACGTGGCCGCTCCTCAATTTGGTTGGGTGATTACATTAATTTAGATTTACATACGTTCTGGTTGGCTGGTTCGAACATATTATTTGCATAAAGGTAGAGTTACTGGAAGGAAAATAGGATGGGGGTAGGTGAACAATTATACCGCCAGAACTGCGGGTGGTGGGGGTGTAAATGGGGGGCCTAGATGAAAGGCAATTGATACAGACGTCCTGCTGAGTGGAGGGGAACATAGAAGAGGGGAAAATGTGATTCATCTCCCTTGCAAGAAGTTTACATGGTGATGTCAAGTGTGTGGGGGGGGGGGGGGTTCTGGCCAGGGATATTAAGTAGATGCGAAAACATTGACCGTCTCAAAGATTGGCTAACGAGTTGCCGCTCGTGAGTGGTAGGAGAAAGGGGAGATAAGGGGGCTAGCGGGGAAGTTGGGGTGGGTAGGGGTGTGTACAAAGGGGTTACTGCGTAATGGCTACATACAAAATGTTGAAATAACAACATGAGTGAATATTTACTGGCGCGATATTCTGTACAAATACATTAGATACAACATGAATTAATAGTTAAAAATATAATATATATATATATATATATTAAGGTATTCACACACACATGTACACTTCATTCATTCGAGGTGTAGTACCAATTTGGTCGTATTGATTAGTAACCTCTGAATTGGGATTAAAAGAGTGTAGTGAAGGATAAAAAGAGAGGTGAAGAAGAGTGGCGGGGGTGTTTCAATTGCGTAAGAGAGGGAGAAAAGATAATAGCTTCAGACTACTCTTCTACTTCCTAACCTAAGCTTAACTAATCTATGGTTCTAGTTCTATACTACTATCTATTTACGTGTGCTAGTAGTCAGAGTTACTTGCAAAACTGTAACAACAATAATATCTGATTGTGTAGCTAATACAATAATTTTGTACTTGTTCATAGAGTTTTAAAGGTATTTCTCAGATCTAGGTAAAATAAACATAAGATACTCTTATAACTCATGAAAAATAATATTTATTTTAATCAGGATCTCAACTCGAGATTCTCATTTTGGCTACCCAATTCTTCTTTTCTAGAGATATGGTGTGCAACAGGTCCTCCATTTATTTTACTGTGGCCCCCAACAGAGGTAGTTTTAATTTTGTTTTTTATTCATTGTATTAGTACGGCCAATACATTTTCAGAATGTTTGGCCCGTCTAGTTGTATCAAGGTCCTTATCCGGCCCAAGGGCGAAGACTGTTGCACAACCCCAGTCCTTGACTATCTCGTCGAGTAACACACAATCGAAGAAACACAAACAAAATAATGTAAATTGAAATAATTGTGTTTTTTTAATAAATAAATTGAGCTATCACTGTTTGATATTCCATACCTCTGATTGTATTATAGTTCATTTACTTCCAAGTTCCGATACAATAGAAAATAAAATCATTTAAGATTTCATCCAATTATGATGTTCCTTATCCCCCTCCCTGTTTTCCCACAAGAAACAAAGTTAGTTTTAAGAAGAAAGAAAAGGATCAGTATATGTGTTATTCTGTATTTCAGCCACTCAAGGTGTTCTGAATTTATTGCTAAAAAATTTGCTCCACCAATCAGGTGAGACGATTGGAAATTGTCTTTTTTATCATTGGCTAAACAGGCCGGACAAAATTATGTTCTAGTTTTATTTAACACTCAGACAGAACTTCGTGCTCAGACTTATTTGTAGTGATAACTTTAACAAAAAAGATAAATATTATTTCCCATGAGCTTGCAGACGATCAATGAAGAGATAACCAATCTTTTTTTCCCGCCAGGAGCTTCTGGGTTTAAAGATACGAAGACTTCTGTGCCCAGCATTGCGCCGTCATTAGCTGCGCGTGAGTTCTAAATTTCAAACTTTAGTCTTGCTTCCATTTGTTGTAATGTCTCCGCCACTCCTCCCGGAAAAGGTGATAACACTTCGTGCCAGGCGGTTTCTAACAGATTAACGTAGAACTTTTTTTAATTCCTGGTGAGGGCAGAAGTATTTACAAAAAGGTGCTTATTCATTTAAGAGCAATGTCTTCAGCGTCCACCTGTATGGGTCGGAATGCTGGAAAACCACAAATACCGTAGAATGGAAACTAGAGGTGTTCCAGACACAAAGCCTTCGCCGCATACTCAAGATTTTGTGGCCAAACACGATATCAAACGAGGACGTACGTGAGAAAACAGGAGTAGTCCCATTAACAGAGAGCATCTCAGCAAGGAGATGGAGATAGTTTTGACATGTCTGCAGAATGTCAGCTTGCTCCCTCTCCAGGACAGCCCTGAGATGGACCCCCAGGGAAAAAGGTTGAAAGGCAGACCAAAGGAAACTTGTAGAAGGACGCCGGAAAGGGACTAGAAGGCTAACTTGGAGACAGCACCTCGAGCTGCAACTAGCGGCCTGAACTTGGAGACGGCACCTCGAGCTGCAACTAGCGGCCTGAACTTGGAGACAGCACCTCGAGCTGCAACTAGCGGCCTGAACTTGAAGACAGCACCTCGAGCTGCAACTACCGGCCTGAACTTGGAGACAGCACCTCGAGCTGCAACTAGCGGCCTGAACTTGGAGACAGCACCTCGAGCTGCAACTAGCGGCCTGAACTTGAAGACAGCACCTCGAGCTGCAACTACCGGCCTGAACTTGGAGACAGCACCTCGAGCTGCAAATAGCGGCCTGAACTTGGAGACAACACCTCGAGCTGCAACTAGCGGCCTGAACTTGAAGACAGCACCTCGAGCTGCAACTACCGGCCTGAACTTGGAGACAGCACCTCGAGCTGCAACTAGCGGCCTGAACTTGGAGACAGCACCTCGAGCTGCAAATAGCGGCCTGAACTTGGAGACAGCACCTCGAGCTGCAACTAGCGGCCTGAACTTGGAGACAGCACCTCTAGCTGCAACTAGCGGCCTGAACTTGGAGACAGCACCTCGAGCTGCAACTAGCGGCCTGAACTTGCAGACAGCACCTCGAGCTGCAACTAGCGGCCTGAACTTGGAGACAGCACCTCAAGCTGCAACTAGCGGCCTGAACTTGGAGACAGCACCTCGAGCTGCAACTAGCGGCCTGAACTTGGAGACAGCACCTCGAGCTGCAAATAGCGGCCTGAACTTGGAGACAGCACCTCGAGCTGCAACTAGCGGCATGAACTTGGAGACAGCACCTCGAGCTGCAACTAGCGGCCTGAACTTTGAGACAGCACCTCGAGCTGCAACTAGCGGCCTGAACTTGGAGACAGCACCTCGAGCTGCAACTAGCGGCCTGAACTTGGAGACAGCACCTCGAGCTGCAACTAGCGGCCTGAACTTGGAGACAGCACCTCGAGCTGCAACTAGCGGCCTGAACTTGGAGACAGCACCTCGAGCTTCAACTATTTCGTATTTTCTCAAACTGAATAAACATCCTACAATCAAACAGGAGTGCGCTCAGTGAATACCATTTACATTTACATTTGGAAACAACAGCGAGTTCTCTGTCCCACCGTTAGAAAATTCGCGAACTAAGGAGTGGGTGGCGGGCGATAGTTCGTTTCGCATGGCTGATCTCACGGAAGGTTCCTTTTTTATTAAATTGGAAAAATATTAAAAGGACCGAGTCACTAATGGCGTGGTCTAATTACTCCCATGATAATTAATTAATTACATCATGACAGGGAGGCAGAATGGGCAATGGAAGAAGTGGGCGTCTTCAACTCAGAGGAAACTATTGGGCCAGATGCCAGTCAAGTTATAATAACCTGAGCTGAACATCTTTTGATAAGAATTAATTCTATAAGATGAACATCTAAAACTCAAAGTGTTGCGTACTGACATGAAACGACAGACATAGTATTGCGTACTGACATGAAACGACAGACATAGTATTGCGTATTGACATGAAATGACAGACATAGTATTGCGTATTGACATGAAACGACAGACATAGTATTGCGTACTGACATGAAACGACAGACATAGTATTGCGTATTGACATGAAACGACAGACATAGTATTGCGTATTGACATGAAACGACAGACATAGTATTGCGTATTGACATGAAACGACAGACATAGTATTGTGTACTGACATGAAACGACAGACATAGTATTGCGTACTGACATGAAACGACAGACATAGTATTGCGTATTGACATGAATCGACAGACATAGTATTGCGTATTGACATGAAACGACAGACATAGTATTGCGTATTGACATGAAACGACAGACATAGTAAGCCTATTTATCTGTATATGGGTTACGACATTTGCATACAGTTGACATTAGCATCTGACCTTAAGCGACTTCCGATGAAACATGAATTTGTTATCCTATCAAGTTATCTGAGAAAATATTCTCGAACTATGTAAGTATTTATAAAACGTCAAATCAACCAATAAAACATATATCAAATAATAGCAAAGACGTTTATGGCCTACGTATCAATACAATAAATCATCAGACAAATTAGCTATTATCAGAATTATTACTATAACAACAATAGTTATTTTACTATCTAGATATATATCCATCTAATCATCCATCTATATATCCATCTAATCATCCATCTATTTATCCATCCATTCATATTTCTATCTATTTATCTATCTATCTAATTCAATCCCGAATTTTTACATCGATTCTTGTCAGTTAATAAAACTAAATGTCAAAGTAACTAACTTGAAATTCTTTGAATGAATTCAAACTTCCTATATAACGACTAACTGCATTAAATGCTTTTCAATAATATTATTACAATTGGATGTAGTCTACGAACTAATAATAGCACTCTAGGCCTACTCTAAACGCTCTATGATAGGGGTCGGCAACCTATGGAACGCGTGCCACACTTCGCACGCAGAGCGATTTTCAATGGCACGCGGAAGATCACCAAAAAAGGCAATTCAAGTCTCTAATATAAGTAAAAAGCATTATGAATTCTATGCTGTTGGCTGAATGACTTACAAATGTTTACTTTGACAAATTAATAATAGGAAAAGGTTTCCGACCCCTGCTCTTTGACAACAATAACCGTGTCTCGTTGTTTGCCGTGTCTCATTGTTTGCCGTGTCTCATTGTTTGCCGTGTCTCATTGTTTGCCGTGTCTCTTTGTTTGCCGTGTCTCATTGTTTGCCGTGTCTCATTGTTTGCCTTTTGATAACAGTGTGCCAAAGTATGATTTCTAATTCATTCAGCGTGCCAAGTCCTCCTGCTGTAGCACTAAATTTGTGGTAGAAGAGACTTGAATTGACTTTTAAGGCCTCTTCCGCGTGCCAATGGAAATCCCTCTGCGTGCCAAGTCTTGCCGACCCCTGTACTATAAAACATATACTATGGGTATATATTTTCGAATGCATGTGTGTGTTTCTGTGGGTGTGTGTCTCTGTATGTGTGTCTGCGTGTGTGTTGGTGTGACTTTGGAAAAGTGTCTGTAGGTTTGTGTCTGTGTTTAGTACGAAAACTATATTTCTTTCTGTTGCATTACAAATAATTATGATCTCATTAGAAAAAACCCGAATATGTTTCTTCTTCTTCTTCATATTATTGTGGAGACCCCGTTAAGACCGAGGAAAGAGTCCACAATTTAACTACACACACAATTTTATAACATCACAAACAAGAATTACAACCTCATAGTTTAACAACCCACTTTATACTATTTGAATCTCCCCCTCCCCAGACTTGTACTAAAGGCCCTTACCTAAAAATTTTGGCTACGCTACTGAAAGGACAACATTACGTCCCATTAGTAATCCTTAGTTATAATCATGCACAAATACAATGGATATATACAACTAGTTCCATCCATGATTATTTTGTCTCTATCTCGGAGTAACCCTACTTGCCAGCCTTACTATTTCGACTTTCACTTACCTGGTTACTATATCTATAAATACATATTAACGATTTCTTGTTCATTAAACATCAAACATGTCGATATATATACGAATAAAATGATAAAAAGATGCTACAAGGCATTATATATTTTGAATGCATTTTTTGTGACACTCTTAGCCCCTCCACGTCCCTGAAGACTTTCATGTATAAACATTTATTTTATTGTTAATTGGTCACTCCTAGCCCCTCCACGTCCCTGAAGACTTCCATGTATAAGTCCTGTATTAGACGGGAATATTGGTTAGGCCAATGTCTATCTTACCTGCTGCCCAAGAATGCAGTAATCCGTAAACAAGATCTTATAGATCTTGGATTCTTTTTTCAATTTTGGGGGTTATAACTCCCATCCACTTGTCGGTCGGGCTGTTTTAACCTCAACCCTAGTGGGTGGTTCGGCATACAAGCGGAACTGTTTTTCCACCATAGTTTGGAGGATGTTGAATGTTGCCAATTTTAACATTTTGATAGTTTTGCCGAAATTGGCTACATATTAATGGAGTATATATTTTGTATTGTAAATATCAAGGATACATTTTTTTTTAATTATAACTGGACTAGAGTAATTGAAGACTAATGACCTTTTTTTTACAGTGAGGTCAATAGCTGAGACACTTTTACGTAATCTACACCTATTCTTCAAAAAATGCAATAGTCAAATAGTCTATAAAATCCCCCACCCGCCCACACAAAAAAAAGCAGCTTGGCCCACAACAATTACATTTTACTGTAAAAGTTATGCCCACGAAAGAAAACTATAAAATGTTGCAATATTCAGTTCTTGATATAGGCCGTAGGTCCATCTTATAATCATAGTAAGCCGTAGGTCCATCTTATAATCATAGTAAGCCGTAGGGCCATCTTATAATCATAGTAAGCCGTAGGGCCATCTTATAATCATAGTAAGCCGTAGGGCCATCTTATAATCATAGTAAGCCGTAGGGCCATCTTATAATCATAGTAAGCCGTAGGGCCATCTTATAATCATAGTAAGCCGTATGGCCATCTTATAATCATAGTAAGCCGTAGGGCCATCTTATAATCATAGTAAGCCGTAGGACCATCTTATAATCATAGTAAGCCGTAGGGCCATCTTATAATCATAGTAAGCCGTTGGGCCATCTTATAATCATAGTAAGCCGTAGGGCCATCTTATAATCATAGTAAGCCGTAGGGCCATCTTATAATCATAGTAAGCCGTAGGGCCATCTTATAATCATAGTAAGCCGTAGGGCCATCTTAGAATCATAGTAAGCCGTAGGGCCATCTTATAATCATAGTAAGCCGTAGGGCCATCTTATAATCATAGTAAGCCGTAGGGCCATCTTAGAATCATAGTAAGCCGTAGGGCCATCTTATAATCATAGTAAGCCGTAGGGCCATCTTATAATCATAGTAAGCCGTAGGGCCATCTTATAATCATAGTAAGCCGTAGGGCCATCTTATAATCATAGTAAGCCGTTGGGCCATCTTATAATCATAGTAAGCCGTAGGGCCATCTTATAATCATAGTAAGCCGTAGGGCCATCTTATAATCATAGTAAGCCGTAGGGCCATCTTATAATCATAGTAAGCCGTAGGGCCATCTTATAATCATAGTAAGCCGTAGGGCCATCTTATAATCATAGTAAGCCGTAGGGCCATCTTATAATCATAGTAAGCCGTAGGGCCATCTTATAATCATAGTAAGCTGTAGGCCATCTTATTATCATAGTAAGCTGTAGGGCCATCTTATAATCATAGTAAGCCGTAGGGCCATCTTATATTCATAGTAAGCTGTAGGCCATCTTATTATCATAGTAAGCTGTAGGGCCATCTTATTATCATAGTAAGCCGTAGGGCCATCTTATAATCATAGTAAGCCGTAGGGCCATCTTATAATCATAGTAAGCCGTAGGGCCATCTTATAATCATAGTAAGCCGTAGGGCCATCTTATAATCATAGTAAGCCGTAGGGCCATCTTATAATCATAGTAAGCCGTAGGGCCATCTTATAATCATAGTAAGTCGTAGGGCCATCTTATAATCATAGTAAGCTGTTTAATTTGGTGATAACTTGGGACACGGTGGCCGGCAGCGCGTTTGACTGGAGATACGAAGGTCCTAGGTTCGAATTCTGGTGGAGGCTAGGATTTGTTCCAGGGACTTGAGGGTGTCCCTGAGTCTATCGAGCTCTGATGGATACCTAACATTAGTTGGGGTAAAGTAAAGACGGCTGTGCATAGTGCTGGCCACACAATCACCTAGTATGCCGTGGCCACAGAAATTGGTGAACGCTGCTTGACCGGGTCTATGGATCAATTTTGTCCACCGAGAATACTACCACTTTTGGGGAGAGAAAACATTATCTTTTACAGATTCCATCCCATAATATTTCAATCACGTAACATAAAAGTCATCTGATATGAATATAAAAGTCATCTATTATGAATATAAAAGTCATCTGCTAGGAATATAAATGTCATCTGCTATGAATATAAAAGTCATCTGCTATGAATATAAAAGTCATCTGCTATGAATGTAAAAGTCATCTGCTATGAATATAAAAGTCATCTGCTATGAATATAAAAGTCATCTGCTATGAATATAAAAGTCATCTGCTATGAATATAAAAGTCATCTGCTATGAATATAAAAGTCATCTGCTAGGAATATAAATGTCATCTGCTATGAATATAAAAGTCATCTGCTATGAATATAAAAGTCATCTGCTATGAATGTAAAAGTCATCTGCTATGAATATAAAAGTCATCTGCTATGAATATAAAAGTCATCTGCTATGAATATAAAAGTCATCTGCTATGAATATAAAAGTCATCTGCTATGAATATAAAAGTCATCTGCTATGAATATAAAAGTCATCTGCTATGAATATAAAAGTCATCTGCTATGAATATAAAAGTCATCTGCTAGGAATATAAATGTCATCTGCTATGAATATAAAAGTCATCTGCTATGAATATAAAAGTCATCTGCTATGAATGTAAAAGTCATCTGCTATGAATATAAAAGTCATCTGCTATGAATTTAAAAGTCATCTGCTATGAATATAAAAGTCATCTGCTATGAATATAAAAGTCATCTGCTATGAATATAAAAGTCATCTGCTATGAATATAAAAGTCATCTGCTAGGAATATAAAAGTCATCTGCTATGAATGTAAAAGTCATCTGCTATGAATATAAAAGTCATCTGCTATGAATATAAAAGTCATCTGCTAGGAATATAAATGTCATCTGCTATGAATATAAAAGTCATCTGCTATGAATATAAAAGTCATCTGCTATGAATATAAAAGTCATCTGCTAGGAATATAAATGTCATCTGCTATGAATATAAAAGTCATCTGCTCTGAATATAAAAGTCATCTGCTATGAATATAAAAGTCATCTGCTATGAATGTAAAAGTCATGTGCTATGAATATAAAAGTCATCTGCTATGAATATAAAAGTCATCTGCTAGGAATATAAATGTCATCTGCTATGAATATAAAAGTCATCTGCTCTGAATATAAAAGTCATCTGCTATGAATATAAAAGTCATCTGCTATGAATATAAAAGTCATCTGCTATGAATATAAAAGTCATCTGATATGAATATCACTGTTACGAGTTGGAGTGTTAAAATGATGAGACTTAAAACATGTCCCAAAAACGATCATAAAAGAAGTCAACTCAACACAACATTTTAATATTCTGCTAATAGGATAGAAGTTCTTCTTCTAATTACACGTACACACTATTACTTTTACTCAGACACTTAGTCAACATTAGTCTTCTTCTAACTTCGAATACAAGCTCTCTAAACTACGCTAAAAAATAAACTAACCTTTTCGCCTTACAGCTCAGGCTACATCTGCTGCAACTGCACGCTCAAAACTAACACCCTGATGAGAAAATGCTGTATTTTTCCTCTAGTGCAGGGGTCGGCAACCTTTTGATATTAATGTGCCAAAGTAGGATTTCTAATTCATTCAGGGTGCCAACAGCCTAAAAGTCACCCTGCTCTTTTCATGCAAAAGAGACTTGAATAGCCTTCTAGGGGATCTTCCGCGTGCCATTTACTATTGCTCTGTATGCCAAGTCTGGCACGCGTTACTTAGGTTGCCGGCCACTGCTCTAGTGCACATCCCAAGATGGACCCTTGTATTTTTTATTTTCACACGGCATCGCGTTACGGCTGGCTGGACACATCTGCCCTGGTGGCTACTGTTGTACATTCAATAGCAAATTAAGTATATCTGCTGTTGACCGCATGCAACCCCAGACAGCATCTCTCATACCTCGTCTGTTTGACATGCTCCCCCCCCCCCCCCCCACTATCCGTAACAATCACCACAAAATGAATATTTCACGACCACTTTTCGCTATAAGCTGTGTGGGTGTATATGTGCGTACATACATTATAACAGGACGCACAAATGCTTATAATATTCTCATTCTAATTTTACAAAAATAAATGAAAGGCTCGTTTAGTGAGCCTGTATACCATTGTGTGAAAAATTGTCACACACAAAATTAAGAACATTCAATGGAACACAGAGAAATCCTCTTAGAAGTGGAGAGAAGACGTAAGTCTATTTATGCATAATTTGTGTATAACTGTTACACACGCCTCCCACTGAACACACCATGACACCCCTTTCCTGGTATTTAAAGTATTTATTTATCGTTTAAAAGGTTTGTTAGTTTCATATTGTTTTTTGTCTGTCTTGAAATAATATTCTTAAAAAAAAACATTTAGTTCGTTTGTGTTTTTTCAGTTTTCCCACCGTTCCAGCATCCGGCACCTCCACCACAGCCTCCACCTCAATACCCCCCACCAGCGGCTCCGCCAGCTGGTCCGCCCGCGACAGGTGGCGGCCTCTTCATGGACATTCCAAGTAAGTACGACAATTAATACTTTTATCTTCATGGACATTCCGAGTAAGCACGACAATTAATACTTTTATCTTCATTAACATTCCGAGTAAGCACGACAATTAATACTTTTATCTTCATGGACATTCCAAGTAAGTACGACAATTAATACTTTTATCTTCATGGACATTCCAAGTAAGCACGACAATTAATACTTTTATCTTCATGGACATTCCAAGTAAGCACGACAATTAATACTTTTATCTTCATTAACATTCCGAGTAAGCACGACAATTAATACTTTTATCTTCATGGACATTCCGAGTAAGCACGACAATTAATACTTTTATCTTCATTAACATTCCGAGTAAGCACGACAATTAATACTTTTATCTTCATGGACATTCCGAGTAAGCACGACAATTAATACTTTTATCTTCATGGACATTCCGAGTAAGCACGACAATTAATACTTTTATCTTCATTAACATTCCGAGTAAGCACGACAATTAATACTTTTATCTTCATGGACATTCCAAGTAAGTACGACAATTAATACTTTTATCTTCATTAACATTCCGAGTAAGCACGACAATTAATACTTTTATCTTCATGGACATTCCGAGTAAGCACGACAATTAATACTTTTATCTTCATTAACATTCCGAGTAAGCACGACAATTAATACTTTTATCTTCATGGACATTCCAAGTAAGTACGACAATTAATACTTTTATCTTCATGGACATTCCAAGTAAGCACGACAATTAATACTTTTATCTTCATGGACATTCCGAGTAAGCACGACAATTAATACTTTTATCTTCATGGACATTCCGAGTAAGCACGACAATTAATACTTTTATCTTCATGGACATTCCGAGTAAGCACGACAATTAATACTTTTATCTTCATGGACATTCCGAGTAAGCACGACAATTAATACTTTTATCTTCATGGACATTCCGAGTAAGCACGACAATTAATACTTTTATCTTCATGGACATTCCGAGTAAGCACGACAATTAATACTTTTATCTTCATGGACATTCCGAGTAAGCACGACAATTAATACTTTTATCTTCATGGACATTCCGAGTAAGCACGACAATTAATACTTTTATCTTCATGGACATTCCGAGTAAGCACGACAATTAATACTTTTATCTTCATGGACATTCCGAGTAAGCACGACAATTAATACTTTTATCTTCATGGACATTCCGAGTAAGCACGACAATTAATACTTTTATCTTCATTAACATTCCGAGTAAGCACGACAATTAATACTTTTAGTCTTTTTTTTTTAATGAGTTTCTTTTTGTATCGGCCATTGGCGTAGATGCCACGATTTTGGGTTACATTTTTAGTAAAGGTTTGACTGATTATAATGGTCATAACATAATAGAACAATGAGATAGTGTAAGCTGCACAAAATGTCTCTCTCCCATGAAACATTTAAAAAAATGTAAACAGCACGTAGTATCCATTGATGAACAACTTAAAAGATGACTAGATAAATCGGTCGATTGATAAGTATAGATATATATAAATTAACATACAGAAAACTATTATAGCTAGCTAAGTTGTAATAAGTTCGTTGGCTATAGATAGATATATAAATTGACAGGTAGAAAAAAAATATAAAAAGATAGATAACTAAATAGAAAGCGGTATAGACAGATAGATAGATAGATAGATAGATAGATAGATAGACAGATAGATAGATAGATAGATAGATAGATAGATAGATAGAAAAACAGAAAAATTGACACAGAGACACAGGAAATACCTAGATAAGTAAACAGAGAAATGGATAGATTCATACGTAGATAAAAAGACTAATAAAAATAAAGAAATAGATAAATAGAATAGATCCATGCCTAGAAAAATAGACAAAAAGATATATGGACAAATAGATAATTGGACGAATATATAGTTGGACAGATACATATAACATATATAGTTTTAAACGAAGGTCCATGATTTACATAAATTATTTCCCTTTCACAGACACTGGTCCAAGAGGTGCATACGGCGCTCCCATGATGAGCAGCTATCAATATTGCCCACCAGGGCCCACCGGTAATGATGCATGTAAAGGTAGGCCCACACATTTTTTTATGTCTAGTCTAAACGTCAAACATTACTTTGTCTAAAGTCATCTCTCTAGAAACACAATATCAGTCATACAACTCCTATAACAAACTTTTTTTTATCGATTACTTTCATGTGTAATGAACACTTTTATATATAGGACTCTCTCTTTCTCTCTCTCTCTCTCTCTCTCGATATATATATATATAATTATATATATTTATATATATTTATATATATTATATATATATATATATTTATATATATATATATATATTATATATATATATATATATATATATATATATATTATATATATATATATATATATATATATATATATTATTTTGATATATATATATATATATATATATATATATATATATTAGATATATACATATTATATATATATATATATATTATATTTATAAATATATATATATATATATATATATTATATATATATATATATATATATATATATATATTATATATATATATATATTAATATATTATTGCAAACCTCTTGGGAATTAAGTTTTAAAATTAGACGACTCGTTCAAGAGGTTGTAAAAAAGAAATAGAAATATTCATTCTAACTTATGCAATGAAAAGAAGAAAAATAAATAACGCTTCAGACGATACCAAAAATGAACACTAATTTTATTACGACCTAATCTAACAATAAAAATATAAAAATGATAAATAAAATGTGCACTCACGAACAATCCTCAAACAGAATTAAAATATTTCAGTAAGGTTTACGTTTATATAAAATAGACAATACTGCTTTGCCACTGAGAATAGATATCTACACTAGATCAGTAGTACAATAATAGGCTTAAACGCAAGACTCGAGAGACTACTACATCGATATAAAGCTCTATATCTATTCTAGCACGAATCAAGTATATATACTAAATGGATAGAGGTTTCTGGAAGCCCATAATTCCAGAAACAACTCAAGAAAATTGTCAACAACACTTTCTGGGCCACGAGAGTATTTTGTATAGAAATGTTAAACGAAAACCGGAATACCCGATTCCGGTTTTTAAACTGAAAACCGGTTTTGATTTTGAAAACCGTATTTTGGTTTGTTGGTAGCAACCCTTTTCTTTTAGTTCTGATGGAAATATTTTTAATAAATAATATTGGATTCGCACTAAACAAGTCTTGAAATACCTTGCTAACACTATTTAGTCTTAGATATTGTGTTTCTTTTTATCCAAATACCAACTATGGCTTGCGATAAAAACAACATCAAACCAAATGTTAAGTTACAGTTACAATTAGTATGAATATTTTTACTTTTCGGCTCATCTTTGAAAAAAAATCTTTAACGATGGCTCAGTGTAAACTATGTTCCCAACAGATAAGCCTGAGCGGTGGCAGCACCACTGGATTGTGTACGCACCTACATACGAAGCATCCTGGATTAACATCGTCATCATCTTCATATGCTTCTTAATATTATGGTCAACGATAATCGTAAATTTGATTATCACTATTGAAAACTATTGTCGGTTTTAATCAATTAGCCCAGATTTTGTTTAGTTCTAAAGAATTTTATGGTAAAGTTTACAAAATTATATTGTATTCAAAGAAATCAACCCCTTGAATGCCATGCAAACAATAATTAAGTTTGAACTATTTTTCAAATATACTTACAAAACTACGCACATTTGGCTGTTCTGGCCGGGGGAGGGGAATCGAAATCCGGTTTTAAACCGGTTTTATAGAACCGAAAACCGGTTTTTTAAAACAAACCGGTTTTAACATCCCTAATTTTGTAGAATTCTCTTGCATCAGCTAGTCAAAAGTAATAAAAACTAAAAGCGTGTAGAGTTCACCCAAAAGTCAGGGGAAAAAATGTATGGCAGACTGGCAGAGTTCAAAAGGGGGTCATTGGGAGATAATTTAGTTAGACACACATAACAATATATATATATGGACATATATCATATAAGCTGTTGAATTTGATTTTAAATAAATAAAATAATGCTCACATATTATGGCGGAGCATGCATATACAAACACACATTTACCAGTAACTTCAAGTAACCAGAGGTAAATAGAGAAACATTCCCATAACGCCTTTACGGTGTTTGTATTACTTCAGTGGTGGATTGAGAACCTTTCAAAAGTCCGGCGGACAATAAGGACACTTCATTATCAAATTTGAAAACTTTTCTAAATGATCTGTTTTTACAAAAAGAACTAGAATTTAGATGAATTTTTTTTATTCATTTCTCCCCTTAGTAGTGCTAGAGGTCTATATAAATTTATAATGAAGGTAAAAAAGATTCACGGCGACTGTTGAAGGTTGCACATATTGTGACGTAGAGTCAATTGCCTTTGAATCTTAGATTTTTTAGATCTTGTATTTTGTGCATTCAATGTATATAATATATATTTGTATGGAAATATTATGACTACAGGTCACTGAGCATAAGCCTATATAAATATACTTTGATGATAAATGCTAAAGGTATCAGCTTTTCGGAAATGTGCTATTATGTTGTTGTTTACTGTGCTATTATGTTGTTGTTTACTGTGCTATTATGTTGTTGTTTACTGTGCTATTATGTTTTTGTTTTTTCGTTTCAATAGATCAAAAACTACAAGAAGCTTTATACCATCCAGATGGTACACCAAGTAAGTGACGTCATCTTTTCACTCATCAATATTGATTTATGTATGCAATCATGTACTCATTAAGTAATAATTAAGTACTCATGTATGTACTTATTAAAGTACTTGTTTATGAACTAATTAAAGTACTTGTCTATGTTCTGATTAAAGTACTTGTCTATGTACTGATTAAAGTACTTGTCTATGTACTGATTAAAGTACTTGTCTATGTACTGATTAAAGTACTTGTCTATGTACTGATTAAAGTACTTTTTTATGTACTGATTAAAGTACTTATTTATGAACTAATTAAAATACTTGTTTATGTACTGATTAAAGTACTTGTTTATAAACTAATTAAAGTACTTGTCTATGTACTGATTAAAGTACTTGTTTATGAACTAATTAAAGTACTTGTCTATGGACTGATTAAAGTACTTGTCTATGTACTGATTAAAGTATCTGTCTATGTACTGATTAAAGTACTTGTTTATGCAGGCTACTGATTAAAGTACTTGTCTATGTACTGATTTAAGTACTTGTTTATGTACTGATTAAAGTACTTGTTTATGAACTAACTAATGTACCTGTTTATGTACTGATTAAAGTACTTATTTATGAACTAATTAAAGTACTTGTCTATGTACTGATTAAAGTACTTGTCTATGTACTGATTAAAGTACTTGTTTATGTACTGATTAAAGTACTTGTTTATGAACTAACTAAAGTACCTGTTTATGTACTGATTAAAGTACTTATTTATGAACTAATTAAAGTACTTGTCTATGTACTGATTAAAGTACTTGTCTATGTACTAATTAAAGTACTTGTCTATGTACTGATTAAAGTACTTGTCTATGTACTGATTAAAGTACTTGTTTATGAACTAATTAAAGTACTTGTCTATGGACTGATTAAAGTACTTGTCTATGTACTGATTAAAGTACTTGTTTATGTACTGATTAAAGTACTTGTTTATGAACTAATTAAAGTACTTGTCTATGTACTGATTAAAGTATCTGTCTATGTACTGATTAAAGTACATGTTTATGCAGGCTACTGATTAAAGTACTTGTCTATGTACTGATTAAAGTATCTGTCTATGTACTGATTAAAGTACTTGTTTATGCAGGCTACTGATTAAAGTACCTGTTTATGTACTGATTAAAGTACTTATTTATGAATTAATTAAAGTACTTGTCTATGTACTGATTAAAGTACTTGTCTATGTACTGATTAAAGTACTTGTTTATGTACTGATTAAAGTACGTGTTTATGAACTAACTAAAGTACCTGTTTATGTACTGATTAAAGTACTTATTTATGAACTAATTAAAGTACTTGTCTATGTACTGATTAAAGTACTTGTTTATGCAGGCTATTGATTAAAGTACTTGTCTATGTACTGATTAAAGTACTTGTTTATGTACTGATTAAAGTAATTGTTTATGAACTAACTAAAGTACTTGTTTATGTGCTGATTAAAGTACTTATTTATGAACTAATTTAAGTACTTGTCTATGTACTGATTAAAGTAAATGTTTATTTACTCATTAAAGTACTTGTCTATGTAATGATTAAAGTACTTGTTTATGTACTCATTAAAGTACTTGATTATGTACTGATTAAAGTACTTGTTTATGTTCTCATTAAAGTACTCGTCAATGAACTCATTTACATGTACTTCTTTATGACAGGGTATAATTGGGTCCCCCCTAAGAATCCTTGGGATAACAGTCTACCCGACACCGTCAAAGGTAAGAAATTCAATTTCATTGGCTAGTTTTGTGTAGAGTATTATTTGTTGTATTGAACAGTGACTCACTGGTAGAGGACGACCGAAACCATACACAAAGTTTTTCATTGAAATTAAAATTGAAACTTTCACTACACGTTCTTCCCCTGTGGCATCCGGGCATGGAATGGATTGCCTGAACAAACCAGGAAAACTAGTAACTTAACATATTTTAAAACACTAATAAAATAAATGCAAGACTAGACTCAAACACGGATGAACGTAGAACGTAATAATCTTGTTTAGAGAAGGATCTTCTTTAATATATAAGATAAGATAAGGTAGGGCAGGGGTGTGCCGGGATGTGCAACATTTGCTACCGTTGGGCCACATTGGAACTTATGAAAGACAAAGAGGGCCAGTAACCAAAGGAAAATGTAATCTCTTGATAACTAGAGTTAAGTAAATTGCAAATACCTCTGGACATAAATAAAAAGAAAAACTATTAGCTGGGGCCACACCAACTGGTCTGGCGGGCCGCATTGTGGCCCGCGGGCCGCCTGTTGCACACCCCTGAGGTAGGGGGTGTACAACTGAATGGGTGGATGGGGAAGAAGTGCATCAAATCGAGACTGTAGTAACACTTTGAACTTTGAACTAACTCTCTATAACTCTATGTTGTTGTTTTATTTTACAGATACTGCCCTACATATTCTTATAATGAAAGTCAGCTCAAGACCAGGTGAGTTGTAGTTAATCCTTTTACGTCTTCTGTGTAGGTACTATTGTCACAGTTTACTTTTAAGTAAACAAACGAAAACGAAAACATTTCTTGTAAACTTTTTTTTACCACATTTGTTTTAAATAACGAAAAACAAAAACAAAAACAACTACAAAGGCTATGAAGGAATCAAACAGATAGACGAAAATGAAATGTAGAAATAGATCCCCAACTGGTTTCATTGGGCGAACCTTGTGATGATACTAAGGTCAGGTGAAGCCGGCTGGTCCAGCGGTTAGTTCACCGGACTGTCAACCAAAAACCAACTGACAGGTCGCGGGTTCTAGCCCTGCCAACGACGGATCCCTGTCGCCCTACAGGAGTTTTTGGCCTAGTGGACGTAATAATCTTCTATCTAGAAGGAACGTCTGTAAACTTATAAGATAAGATATAAGGTGGTTGCACTTAAGGCTAAGCACTGGTTGCGGGGTGGGCAGGTAGTTGCTTGTAGGGCTGAAGTACTTTGTTTGATAAGTGGTTGCAGTTGGGCAAGTTAGACTATAGAAAGTATTAAAAACATAGAAGAAAAAAAAATTTTATCTATGAAAAATTAATTATGGTAACGCTTTTTGACCATGTTAAGATAGTGAAGTAGTGCTACTCCATCTTTCGTGGCATGCATAAGGATTGTGTGGTCAGATCAATGCCCAGACACGTTTACTGTCCTAAACTAATATCATGCATCCCTCAGAGCTGGGTTGACTCAGGGACATCATCCAAACTCGGGACATAATCCTAGCGGTTTTTTCTTTGTGTCTTACCCGAACCCTTGACCTTCAGAATAGATTTCCCTGACTCTGTCACCAGACCACATTGCTCCATCAATTAGAATTATCGTGTAATATTTAGTATATCATAAGTTCAAGAGTGCATTCATTAAAAAAAAGTTTTAAAGTTTTTGTGTATTTCAATTTTAACAGGAAGAATGCCAACACCAAAAGAATGGGAATTATATTGTAAGTAGGCCAACTTTATATGTATTGTAAGTAGGTCAACTTTATTTGTATTGTAAGTAGTAGTTTTGGATCAAGGACGTAATCTACTTTCTGAAAGAAACGCTTGTAAACTTATTTCCCATATTATATAACTGAGTTGTTTTTTTATCAATTAAAAGCAACAACTTGTAATAAACATCAAGAGTTCCCTGTGTTCCTAGCCAGTACTTTGTTGTAGATTTGGTGCGTGGTTTGGGCATAAAACGTCACATGGTGTAGGCCTATGTATATGTATGTGCGTAATTTTGAATGTGTATTGTTATGGACCTCTTTAGGTTGATTATTATTACGACTCGTTAAATCGGATTCAATGAATATAGTTGTATCTTTATTAGAAGTCTCTAGATTCTGCTAATCTGTAGCCCAAGCTAGGGGTTCCTTGACTGACAGGTCTATGCAGTAATGTAGTTATATTCGTGATAATTATCTTCAACACCTTTCTCAACAACGATAGATCAAACAACTCCAGTTGTTGAATAAACAATTTTATTTAAATTGTAGACTCAATATAAACGATCAATAAACTTCATCAACTGGTGGCAACATAAGTATCAATAAAATGGCATTATATGTACATGTATGAATATAGCGACTTCACTCTACAAACGTTTAAACTGAACTAACTTTAAGGAGGTCGGAACTTTACAAAGAAAACTATCATCGAAGATTCTACAGGGTCTTAATACGCATTTTAACCTCTTTCTCTATAATTACTACGATCCAGAATTATCCCCCAATTTCCACGGGATTTGAACGAATTATTTTATTTAAACTGCCCTCAGGGCATAAAGGTCAAACCTTGGTCGCTTTGGACTCTGATACGCACTTGTTAAGAGGTCAATGCCTTACTACGTCATTCATTTATGACCGAGATTCGTAACATCCCCCCCCCTTCTAAAGCTTTATAATTATTTCCTTTACATTTTAACCATACGAAAAATGTTAATTTTAAGGAATAATTATAAAAGAAAATATTCCGGGAAAAACAATACAGTTCAATTGGCGATCTCAATAATTCAATCGAACTGATAACAATAACATAATAATATATGCAATATAAATTCATCTTATCAAATGGCTTAACTATAGTCATTCAATCATTCAATTTTTAATTCAAAACAATGGACAATTAAATTGTTTATCTAAATCTTGTATACAAGAAAAATACATAATCATTCTTAATAGATATAATATAATACCAGTTAATAATTTCTATTACATTGAACATTCCACTGTAATAAAAACTCTCTCGTCCATTTAATTTATAAACTAATATCTTTTACATTTGTAATCAAACAACAAAAGAAAAAATCACTTAACAGACACCACTTATTTTTTCATAAGGAGAAAAAAAACCAAACGCTCTTGATGAAAAAATACTACTAGACCTGACCTAATTACACGTTACAAAAATTATTGCTCGTGTAGACAGTATTTTTTTTTTTTTTTTTACATGCTGGTAGGCCGACTAACACATTAGACAACTGTCTGTGACGCGACACAGAAATTGAGGTCAATTCCGCCTTTCTCTCTCTCTCTCTCTCTCTCTCTCTCTCATTCTCAATTGATTTTAACAAGGTTGACATCGCTATGCAAATTTACCTCATCACAGCCTAGGTCAAAAAAATATTGCTACGCGATTAAATAGTTATCGTAACTAAATGAGCATTATTTAACAACCATTATCTTCTCAAAGTCAAATTCATTTATGTTATTTTAAGAACATTAAACATAGTCTGTTCACGAATTAAAATAGTTTATAGACAATTTCATTAAAAATATTTCAATCTTTCATTTTACCATGACCTTTCGACGTCATTATTTTCTTTTTAAAAGAGTTCACAGCAGTTTTAAATTGAAACATTCAGACAATCATGGATTTACTTGAAACAAATTGGTTAATTTACTTAATTAACTATCAATTAAAGCAGATTATATTATCTTCATACAATCTTAGTACTAAACAGTAAGTTCTTATTTTCTTTAGATTACATTAAAGACATTTCAAATACAATATTATTTACGTACAAAAGATTAAAGACTTTAAAAGAGCATAGACTATTCATTTTTTTTTTTTTCAGACAGAAATCAGTTTAACAATTTATGTACAAAACAAACTGCTGGTTTTGACTGGTGTGGTGAAAACATTCCATCTCCATTTCCAGTTTGTACGGTGGAATCCATTGCTCTTTTCCATTTTCCATAAAGGTTTTATTCATAGCATAGATTCTAGGTTCTCCTGTTCCTCACAGTGTTCAGGTCTACCCAATCTTTTGCTTGTCAGTACAATTCATTCAATCTATTTTAACTAATACAAAAAAAAAATAGATTAGTTTTACAATCTTGACATGAAATCCTTAATTAATAATACATTTGTTGAACATTGGTATGTCAACATTATAAATTTTCAACCATGAAATTCTCAATCATTCTGGTTTGCAGTGTCAAATCAGTGGCCCATATCCTAAATTTATACAAACAAGGATACAAAGTTTTATTAGTTTCTACTTTTGATCTGCTTTTCATGTAACAGTATCCTAAAAGTGAAAACATCATATATAATACATTTCTTGGAATTCTTGTTAGTCATAGTTCTGTCTTGCTGCAACTATTTTTACCCTACATTATCATACATTCAATGATAATATTACAAATGAATAAATTCACATAGAAGAAATTTGCATACTGACTCAGTGCAATTATTTCAACAACAGTACATGATAAAATAAATTTCCATAGTACAATCATAAAACATTTCTCAATACTTTAGTGATAGACAAATTCTCTTTTCTTAAAACCATTTACATCTTTTTCAATCAAATTATCCTCTCTGCTAAATGTTTCAATTATCATTTCCAGAGATTCTCAAACATATCTTATAATCAGTCCACATTTATAATGCCCTCTGATTTAGAAACCAATTCTGCGGATAAAACTGATCTTTTTCTCTTATAGCAATTATTTTTAATGCTCAACCTAACAAGTTTGTTTAGAAATATCACACTATAATGATATTTACTCTAACAATACTTTTACTCATTCCTTTTTCTTCACAAGTAAGGGATTTAGTTTTAAAATAGTAAGTTTGGTAACTAACTATCAGTGAATTTGTCATTCAATTCATCCTGTACTCCAGGCATAAATTTTACAAATAAGAGTAACAATGTTAACAACATCAAGCTTATTCCAATTGTTTTCAGAAGGTAAGGCTTTATCATTTTCAAATGATATAATATTTTTGCCTTTCTTTCATCACACAACAATGGCATCTGCATGTGAGCAGTGTACAATTTTTTTCTAACAAACACAGTTATGTCAGACAAAAAATATATGTACTTATCTAGGTACTTGATCAGCCCAAGGAGATCCAATTCGGTCTGCCATGCTTCTTGAAGTAGTTTGAGTGGTCCTCGGACAGTGGGTCCAAAGATTGGTCCATAGGCTCCTCGACTTTCCGGATGGGATTCAGTTGACCTCTCCTGCTCCAGGCATAAGTTCTTTAGGACTGGATTGAAGAGTTCCGAGGTGAAGTTGGTCCTTCGATCTGTCGGTATGGATTGTGGTAACCCATAGCTTTTGGTAGTTTCGGTCCAGCTCTCCGCACTCGTTTCTTCAGTGATGCTCCTCCAATCTTCATCTGTACCGGCAACTGCAGGTTTGCATTGTTGATTGTTTATGCTGTGGTCTATCTGTTCATAGACATCAGTAGTAGGATTTTCTTTCTCGTCGACAGCTTTCTCATGCAGCTGTAGCAACTCTGGGTCTACTTTCTGTTCAGCAGTCAATTCATTTTGTGATGACTTCTTTGATTGATCATTTCCTTTCGGACAATCCTCAATCATGGAGAAAATAGTAGTATCACGTTCCACTTCTTCTTCCTCTTTCTTCTCTCGTGGGAGAATTTCTTCTTTCTTTTTCTTTTCTTGTGAGATAATTTCTTCTTTCTTTTTCTGTGGTGTCATACCTTTTATGACATCACCTACAGGATAAAGTTCTTTTTCTTTTCCTGTCTCCACAATAGGACTAGGGTCTGGATTTTCCTTTACAATCAGTTCAGGTCTCACCCTCCCTTTCGCCAAATCATTTGCTAGGATAACGGATATGCCCTCAACAGGAAGTTTTGATATTACTCCAACTGTCACATATCCTGTCACCAAGTCAGATGTGAGGTATATCCTATGTAGAGGTATTTCTTCTTTCCATTCAAAACCTCTCAATAGGACAGTCTGTCCTGTCAATGTATTATCATTTAATGGTAATACATCTTTAAGCAGCAGTGTTAATGATGCTCCTGTGTCTCGTAATATTTTTACGGACTTCAGTGGTCCTTCCTTTTGTAAGGCCACACAACCTTCACTAATGAACGGTTGAAAACTGCACAGGGTCTCTGTGTCAATTTTATTCTTCCCTTGACCATGACTTTCGGGTGGTTTTTCATCTTTCGATGACTTCAGACTCTTTTTCGAGTCAAAAATACTTTGGTCTACTTCCTCGTCTCTGTGGACTTGGACAATTAATCCAATAGTAGCCATTTTGTATTTATAATCAGGATATTTATCCTCATTATCTTCAGTTGTAGATTTCTCTACCTTCTGACTTTTGCTCTCAGGCAAATCCACCCTCAGTGTTTCTGGTTTAGAAGAATCTTTCTTCGAATTCAGTTCGTTTGTATTTTCGCTTTCTTGTACATTCTGTATTGGTTTATGGCTAGTGCACATTACCACTTTGTTAGGTCTTTTGTCGCTTCGTATACTCCAACAGTCTTCGATGCTATGTCCTGTTCTTTTACAAAAAGTACATTGGACGTTTTTGTAGACAGGTTTTTTATTAACATCATTTTGTTTCACAAAATGCTCTTTTTCACGATGTTGTTGTTGTGGGTTTTCTGCTGGCCGTTGTGGCCTATTAACATTCTTTCCATCAGCTGTCCTATGACACAATGTGTACTGTTCAGCTAAATCAGCAGCCTTATGTGGGTCAGTGATATCACGCTCGGATAAATACATTCTTATATCCGGCCTCACTTTGTTAATAAAATCCTCTAAGAGAATGATATCTTTCATTTCTTTTAATGTGGAGATATTTCTGGATTTTATCCACTGATCCATTAGCTTTTCTTCTGCTCGAAGGAAGTCTAAGTGTGTTTGGTAAGGGGACATTGTATACTGACGGAACCTTTTCCGATAACTTTCCGGTATCTGGTTATAGGCTTTAAGTACAGTGTCTTTAATGACTTCATAATCATTTAAATGCTCCACTTTTAACAATAGAACACAATCTCTTGCCCTTCCCTGAGTAAAAGCTGTTCTGACTAATATTCCCCATTTATCTTCTGGGAACTTAAAATCTCTGCAAGAAATTTCAAAGGTCTGGAAGAAATTAGCTATTTCACTTTCTTTATCAATGTAGGTAGGGACTAGCTTTTTCCATCTGGCCATCTCTACATCATTATGAGATTCTTTTTTAGTAGCGCCTATCTTCGCCAGTTCTATTCTTTCCTGACTTTCTCTTTGACTTTTCTTATCTTCCATCTCAAGACGTTTTTCTTCTATCTCCATTTCCATTCGTTTCATTTCTAACTGAAATCTAAACTGTTCGGACATAGATTTCGACGTCTGACCTTCAACTTGATATCCCTCCGCGCTTGATTCTACTTTCAACTTGCCACTCGCAATCAACACATCTTTTATCTGCTGTGTCAACACAGTTCTGGATGGTGTAGTTTCAGTAACTTCTATCTTCAAGATCTCAGCGATCTCTTTTAACTTCTTTATTGATAAAGTTTTCAAAACTTCTTCTTCTGGATTTTCAATAAATTCCATTCTTTAGTTAAGAGATTTATAAAGTGGTAAATTTCCAACTTACGTTTTTCCAATCGGAATAATAATTTCAGCGTTCTTAGGCTTGCTCAGTAGGTCACTGCTCCAACACACAACACAACACAACTTGAATATATGCTTCACTATACAACTATCCCGGACGAGCCCCCAAATTGTTATGGACCTCTTTAGGTTGATTATTATTACGACTCGTTAAATCGGATTCAATGAATATAGTTGTATCTTTATTAGAAGTCTCTAGATTCTGCTAATCTGTAGCCCAAGCTAGGGGTTCCTTGACTGACAGGTCTATGCAGTAATGTAGTTATATTCGTGATAATTATCTTCAACACCTTTCTCAACAACGATAGATCAAACAACTCCAGTTGTTGAATAAACAATTTTATTTAAATTGTAGACTCAATATAAACGATCAATAAACTTCATCAACTGGTGGCAACATAAGTATCAATAAAATGGCATTATATGTACATGTATGAATATAGCGACTTCACTCTACAAACGTTTAAACTGAACTAACTTTAAGGAGGTCGGAACTTTACAAAGAAAACTATCATCGAAGATTCTACAGGGTCTTAATACGCATTTTAACCTCTTTCTCTATAATTACTACGATCCAGAATTATCCCCCAATTTCCACGGGATTTGAACGAATTATTTTATTTAAACTGCCCTCAGGGCATAAAGGTCAAACCTTGGTCGCTTTGGACTCTGATACGCACTTGTTAAGAGGTCAATGCCTTACTACGTCATTCATTTATGACCGAGATTCGTAACAGTATGTATGTACTTATGTATGTGTGTGAGTGTGAAGGTGTGTGTATGTACGAATATATGTGTGTATGTTTGTGAGTGAGTGAACGTGTGGGCGTGTCAACCTCGTGTTTGTGTGCTAACGAGATTTAAAATAGATTTTAATCCCTTATTCTTCGTCGTCGCGATATCCGCCCCCCCCTTCCCTCCGAGAGGGGGAAATAACAATTTGGTATGGCTGACAGTGTCGTGACGTCTTGGTGACACGATCAGCATAAATCATGTCAGTTGCCTGTCAGCGATGTCACATCTGACAAGTCATACGTACTGTCTGGGATCTCGCGTCTGCTGGAGAACGTGTAAGCCTCTCTTTGTGTTAGTCTTTGTGGTTTTAAACACTTGTTGAACAACAGATATGTAATGAAAGTATGAAATAAACATCGGTCACCAAAATGAACGTATGAAATAAACATTGGTCACCAAAATGAAAGTATGAAATAAACATCGGTCACCAAAATGAAAGTATGAAATAAACATCGGTCACCAAAATGAAAGTATGAAATAAACATCGGTCACCAAAATGAAAGTATGAAATAAACATAGGTCACCAAAATGAAGGATTTTCGTTGAAAAGAGCCTGAAAGTCTAAATTTGTAATAAAATTATTGTCCAAAAAAGAGTCTTGTTTCAAGAGAGATGATTCTATAACATATCTTGTCGAATTTCAAGTAACCAAAGATTCAACATTTGAGTCAACATCCAAGTCTAAATTTGAGTGTCGGACCAGTCAAAAGTCGAGTCAATATTCAAAATCGTCCACATTTCTCAAGTCAACATTTAATTAAAAATTCAAGTTTCTACAATAAAGTCATTATTCAAGGTCATCATTTAAATCATAATTTCCATTCAATATTCGAATCTACATTCGAGTCAACATTTAAGTCAATTTTTGTTTTGATATTGGAAGAAAGGGAAGTAAGCAGTCTAGATCATGCCATAAACCATTGCTATCACGTCTTGCCGCTACCAAATCCTAAGGTCGTCTAACGTTCTATGCCAAATTTACGCTACGTTTAATCTAGCTACTACGTCATTGTTTCTATCGTAAAACGTCACTCGTTTATTCCATACATTAACACCGGGTTAGAGATTATACAAATTGTCTCTCACTAAAACAACGATATATATTTTAAATCATCATATATATATATATATCAAACTTGGATAAAGGCATGTACCAATTTATCACTTAAGAGATGTATTAAGGGCCGCACCCGCCCCCCAACAACCCGACCCTAGGAAAAAACAACAACACAATATTGAAACGATGGTTTGTTAACTACAGCTGTATTTAAGTGGTTTGTTAACTACAGCTGTATTTAAGTGGTTTGTTAACTACAGCTGTATTTAAGTGGTTTGTTAACTACAGTTGTATTTAAGTGATTTGTTAACTACAGCTGTATTTAAGTGGTTTGTTAACTACAGTTGTATTTAAGTGGTTTGTTAACTACAGCTGTATTTAAGTGGTTTGTTAACTACAGCTGTATTTAAGAGGTTTGTTAACTACAGCTGTATTTAAGTGGTTTGTTAACTACAGCTGTATTTAAGTGGTTTGTTAACTACAGCTGTATTTAAGTGGTTTGTTAACTACAGCTGTATTTAAGTGGTTTGTTAACTACAGCTGTATTTAAGAGCTTAACTCAGATTCTTTTTTTTTAAATAAGCATGTTAAGCATATAAATTGACAATAAAATTTGATGTGTATTAGTACTAGCTGTCTGAATTTCACGAATATAATTTTTTTTTAAAGCTTAATGGCGGGCCACAAGAATTCACTCGGTGGGCCAGGTGCATCTCGCGGGCCGTGTGTTTAAGACACCTGCTTTAAACCACACTAATTTACCATTAATAAATATATTCACAAAAGTGGTCGTCTATATCTTCGCCAGAAAAAACAAACATTCTCGGATTTGAAAAAACACAGAATAGACAGTAGATAGACATACGTTAATAGATCGAATGACTAGAATCTATATGACAATAAACAGTGGTAGTTAACAATAATTTAACAAACAATTTCTTTTGTCTACAGCACTTTTGGGAGATCCCAAAGACTATATTGCAAACAACCCGTTCGCTCCGGGTAAGTCAATGTTTATGCCAACGTAGTCGATTTATGGTTAGCTTTCAGCTTTCAGTGAAGAAAGGAAGGTAAAATACGAACTTCTATATGTGACAAAATTCACTCTATAAGAGTTGGCAACATTTATTTGCCAGTTTGGATTTTACCATTCGGTAGCACGGTGGACGAGCGGCAGCGCTTTCGACTGGCGTACCGAAAGGCCTGGGTTCAAATCCTGGTGAAGGGTTGAAGATATGTTTCTCTGGTCTGAAGGGTGTCCATGAGTCTACCCAGCTCTGATGGGTACCTGGCTCTAGTTAGGGTAAAGTAAAGGCGGTTGAGCATTGTGCTGGTCACACAATCCCCTAGTAAGACGTGGCTACAGAAACTGAAACCGGCTGTATGGATACTTTACTTTTTTTTTTATACTTTTCAATAAAGAAAAGTGTGTGTTTGGGGGATGGGGGGGGGGGCTTTCAGTGTAAAGTATTTCCCTTGTTTGTCAAGAATTTAAGGCATTGGGTCCTTCTGAATTTGATAAATTACATATATACTATTTGTAAAGTAACAGAAATTTAGAGTATACGTGCAATCGTTTCTTTCATGATATTAAATCTTGGTATAAAATCTACATCCTGCTCGTAACAGTCCCGGGCAATTTAGTATCATTTCCACGTGATCATAACATTCACTCTCTAGTTCAGCGTTTCTCAAACATTTCTTCCTCATGACCCTGTCATTTTTTACACTTCTATATCTTGACACACGTACATTGTTACTGTCCATACCAGTCTATAAGTAACCAGTCTATAAGTAACCAGTCTATAGGTAAACCAGTCTCTAAGTAACCAGTCTCTAAGTAACCAGTCAATAAGTAACCAGTCTATAAGTAACTAGTCTATAAGTAACCAGTCTATAAGTAACCAGTCTATAAGTAACCAGTCTATAAGTAATCAGTCTAAAAGTAACCAGTCTATAAGTAACCAGTCTAGAAGTAACTAGTCTATAAGTGACCAGTCTATAAAAAACCAGTCTAGATGTAACCAGTCTATAAGTAACCAGTCAATAAGTTACCAGTTTATAAGTAACCAGTCTATAAGTTACCAGCCTATAAAAAAACAGTCTATAAGTAACCAGTCTATAAGTGTCCAGTCTATAAGTGACCAGTCTATAAGTAACCAGTCTATAAGTAACCAGTCTATAAGTAACCAGTCTATAAGTGACCAGTCTATTAGAAACCAATCTATAAGTAACCAGTCTATAAGTAACCAGTCTATAAGTTACCAGCCTATAAATAACCAGTCTATAAGTAACCAGTCTATAAGTAACCAGTCTATAAGTAACCAGTCTATAAGTAACCAGTCTATAAGTAACCAGTCTATAAGTAACCGATATAAAAGACTGGAGAATCTTTTCTGACTTCTTTAAGCGACCCGGTGATTTACCTGTAGTGACCCGCTACCGGGTCACGACCCAGCGTTAGGTAAACTCTGCTCTAGTCTTTTAGTCTTCATAATCTACTTCAATGTGATAACTTGTGTTTTTGTTTACTTTTTTTCTCTTGTACAACAGGTGGAGGCCATGCAATGGGTAAGTGGATGTTTCAGTTGCCGGTTAAACTTTTTTAATTCATTGAAATATCTAGTTGTTAGTTTTAATATTGTAAATAGGAAGCAGATATTACGTCAAATAATCAATAAAACGAAACCCATTGACTGTTCTTTATTCGACACTTCTGTTGCCTACACATGGGCTCGAAGACTGGCGAAGTGTGTAAACCACCTTAAGATTACACAGGTGGGCGAACGCATGGAGAGATGGGACAGCTCCCACTTTGGGTCCGAGGCCCATCGTATTGGCGAGAGGCCCAGGGTTTTTCGGTGGGGAGTAAGCAATGGACGCATCAATCCCGCGTGCCTGGATGCCTTGTGCCTGTAGTATGGGATTTGTGCTATCGGGTGACATTGTGCTATCTGGAGACATTGTGCTATCTGGTGACATTGTGATATCTGGTGACATTGTGCTATCGGGTGACATTGTGCTATCGGGTGACATTGTGATATCTGGTGACATTGTGCTATCTGGTGACATTGTGCTATCTGGTGACATTGTGATATCTGGTGACATTGTGCTATCTGGTGACATTGTGATATCTGGTGACATTGTGATATCTGGTGACATTGTGCTATCTGGTGACATTGTGATATCTGGTGACATTGTGCTATCTGGTGACATTTTTCTATCGGGTGACATTGTGCTATCGGGTGACATTGTGATATCTGGTGACATTGTGCTATCTGGTGACATTGTGCTATCTGGTGACATTGTGCTATCGGGTGACATTGTGATATCTGGTGACATTGTGCTATCGGGTGACATTGTGATATCTGGTGACATTGTGATATCTGGTGACATTGTGATATCTGGTGACATTGTGATATCTGGTGACATTGTGATATCTGGTGACATTGTGCTATCGGGTGACATTGTGCTATCGGGTGACATTGTGTTATCTGGTGACATTGTGCTATCGGGTGACATTGTGATATCTGGTGACATTGTGCTATCTGGTGACATTGTGCTATCGGGTGACATTGTGATATCTGGTGACATTGGGCTATCGGGTGACATTGGGCTATCGGGTGACATTGTGCTATCGGGTGACATTGTGATATCTGGTGACATTGTGATATCTGGTGACATTGTGCTATCTGGTGACATTGTGCTATCGGTTGACATTGTGATATCTGGTGACATTGTGCTATCGGGTGACATTGTGCTATCGGGTGACATTGTGCTATCGGGTGACATTGTGCTATCTGGTGACATTGTGATATCTGGTGACATTGTGCTATCTGGTGACATTGTGATATCTGGTGACATTGTGTTATCTGGTGACATTGTGATATCTGGTGACATTGTGATATCTGGTTACATTGTGCTATTGGGTGACATTGTGCTATCGGGTGACATTGTGCTATCTGGTGACATTGTGCTATCTGGTGACATTGTGATATCTGGTGACATTGTGATATCTGGTGACATTGTGATATCTGGTGACATTGTGATATCTGGTGACATTGTGATATCTGGTGACATTGTGCTATCTGGTGACATTGTGCTATCGGGTGACATTGTGATATCTGGTGACATTGTGCTATCGGGTGACATTGTGATATCTGGTGACATTGTGCTATCGGATGACATTGTGTTATCTGGTGACATTGTGCTATCGGGTGACATTGTGATATCTGGTGACATTGTGTTATCTGGTGACATTGTGATATCTGGTGACATTGTGCTATCTGGTGACATTGTGATATCTGGTGACATTGTGTTATCTGGTGACATTGTGCTATCGGGTGACATTGTGATATCTGGTGACATTGTGCTATCGGGTGACATTGTGCTATCTGGTGACATTGTGCTATCGGGTGACATTGTGCTATCGGGTGACATTGTGCTATCGGGTGACATTGTGCTATCGGGTGACATTGTGCTATCGGGTGACATTGTGCTATCTGGTGACATTGTGATATCTGGTGACATTGTGCTATCTGGTGACATTGTGCTATCTGGTGACATTGTGATATCTGGTGACATTGTGATATCTGGTGACATTGTGCTATCTGGTGACATTGTGCTATCTGGTGACATTGTGCTATCTGGTGACATTGTGCTATCGGGTGGCATTGTGCTATCTGATGACATTGTGCTATCGGGTGACATTGTGCTATCTGGTGACATTGTGCTATCGGGTGACATTGTGCTATCTGGTGACATTGTGCTATCGGGTGACATTGTGCTATCGGGTGAAATTGTGCTATCTGGTGACATTGTGCTATCTGGTGACATTGTGCTATCTGGTGAAATTGTGCTATCGGGTGGCATTGTGCTATCTGGTGACATTGTGCTATCTGGTGACATTGTGCTATCTGGTGACATTGTGCTATCTGGTGACATTGTGCTATCGGGTGGCATTGTGCTATCTGGTGACATTGTGCTATCTGGTGACATTGTGCTATCTGGTGACTTTGTGCTATCGGGTGACATTGTGCTATCTGGTGACATTGTGCTATCTGGTGACATTGTGCTATCGGGTGACATTGTGCTATCTGGTGACTTTGTGCTATCTGGTGACATTGTGCTATCGGGTGACATTGTGCTATCTGGTGGCATTGTGCTATCTGGTGACATTGTGCTATCTGGCGACATTGTGCTATCGGGTGACATTGTGCTATGTGGTGGCATTGTGCTATCTGGTGACATTGTGCTATCGGGTGACATTGTGCTATCGGGTGACATTGTGCTATCGGGTGACATTGTGCTATCGGGTGACATTGTGTTATCTGGTGACATTGTGCTATCTGGTGACATTGTGCTATCTGGTGACATTGTGCTATCTGGTGACATTGTGATATCTGGTGACATTGTGATATCTGGTGACATTGTGATATCTGGTGACATTGTGCTATCTGGTGACATTGTGCTATCTGGTGACATTGTGCTATCGGGTGGCATTGTGCTATCTGGTGACATTGTGCTATCGGGTGACATTGTGCTATCTGGTGACATTGTGCTATCTGGTGACATTGTGCTATCGGGTGACATTGTGCTGTCTGGTGACATTGTGCTATCTGGTGACATTGTGCTATCGAGTGACATTGTGCTATCGGGTGACATTGTGCTATCTGGTGACATTGTGCTATCTGGTGACATTGTGCTATCTGGTGACATTGTGCTATCGGGTGGCATTGTGCTATCTGGTGACATTGTGCTATCTGGTGACATTGTGCTATCTGGTGACATTGTGCTATCTGGTGACATTGTGCTATCGGGTGGCATTGTGCTATCTGGTGACATTGTGCTATCTGGTGACATTGTGCTATCTGGTGACTTTGTGCTATCGGGTGACATTGTGCTATCTGGTGACATTGTGCTATCTGGTGACATTGTGCTATCTGGTGACATTGTGCTATCTGGTGACATTGTGCTATCTGGTGACATTGTGCTATCGGGTGGCATTGTGCTATCTGGTGACATTGTGCTATCTGGTGACATTGTGCTATCTGGCGACTTTGTGCTATCGGGTGACATTGTGCTATCTGGTGACATTGTGCTATCTGGTGACATTGTGCTATCGGGTGACATTGTGCTATCTGGTGACTTTGTGCTATCTGGTGACATTGTGCTATCGGGTGACATTGTGCTATCTGGTGGCATTGTGCTATCTGGTGACATTGTGCTATCTGGCGACATTGTGCTATCGGGTGACATTGTGCTATGTGGTGGCATTGTGCTATCTGGTGACATTGTGCTATCGGGTGACATTGTGCTATCGGGTGACATTGTGCTATCGGGTGACATTGTGCTATCGGGTGACATTGTGTTATCTGGTGACATTGTGCTATCTGGTGACATTGTGCTATCTGGTGACATTGTGCTATCTGGTGACATTGTGATATCTGGTGACATTGTGATATCTGGTGACATTGTGCTATCTGGTGACATTGTGCTATCTGGTGACATTGTGCTATCTGGTGACATTGTGCTATCGGGTGGCATTGTGCTATCTGGTGACATTGTGCTATCGGGTAACATTGTGCTATCTGGTGACATTGTGCTATCTGGTGACATTGTGCTATCGGGTGACATTGTGCTATCTGGTGACATTGTGCTATCTGGTGACATTGTGCTATCGAGTGACATTGTGCTATCGGGTGACATTGTGCTATCTGGTGACATTGTGCTATCTGGTGACATTGTGCTATCTGGTGACATTGTGCTATCGGGTGGCATTGTGCTATCTGGTGACATTGTGCTATCTGGTGACATTGTGCTATCTGGTGACATTGTGCTATCTGGTGACATTGTGCTATCGGGTGGCATTGTGCTATCTGGTGACATTGTGCTATCTGGTGACATTGTGCTATCTGGTGACTTTGTGCTATCGGGTGACATTGTGCTATCTGGTGACATTGTGCTATCTGGTGACATTGTGCTATCGGTTGACATTGTGCTATCTGGTGACATTGTGCTATCTGGTGACATTGTGCTATCTGGTGACATTGTGCTATCTGGTGACTTTGTGCTATCGGGTGACATTGTGCTATCTGGTGACATTGTGCTATCGGGTGACTTTGTGCTATCTGGTGACTTTGTGCTATCGGGTGACATTGTGCTATCTGGTGACATTGTGCTATCTGGTGACATTGTGCTATCTGGTGACATTTTGCTATCTGGTGACATTGTGCTATCTGGTGACTTTGTGCTATCGGGTGACATTGTGCTATCTGGTGACATTGTGATATCTGGTGACATTGTGCTATCGGGTGACATTGTGCTATCTGGTGACATTATGCTATCTGGTGACATTGTGCTATCGGGTGGCATTGTGCTATCTGGTGACATTGTGCTATCTGGTGACATTGTGCTATCTGGTGGCATTGCAGCTACCACGATTATCATCCTAGGGGAATCCGCAGTTGACTCATAATCTGGACTGCGGAAAGCGTAGGCCTACCCTGTTACACTTCGGCGTATCATGGGGTGGCTGGATCCCTGACAGAACCATAATGTGCCTCCCTTCCCTCCCCCCCCCCCCCCTTGGTTCATCCCTACCATTTAAGGACATATAAATACTAAGAATTATGGAGAAAAAAATACTATTCAAAGAGTATTTAAGAGACATTACAAATTGTCACATCACTTTGTTTTTAATGATTTATTTTGTAAAACTCCACAGGCTAAGGGACGCTACCCAAAAGTGAAGGTCCGTGCACAAGTGATCTACACCTGTATCGTGAATGAAATAAAAATAAAGAAAAAACACATTTCGTACAAAAATAATCAACCGCCTATTGTATTCATTGTCTCTTTTACATTAATAAATCTAGCATCATGCTTTATTTTGTACAATATAAAACCCATACATCACTCGACTTGGAGAAAAGAAACACCAATGAACTCTAACATTGAAATAACGTTAATTCACTCCAAATGCTATAGCCTATTTAAATTTTCCAAAAATCAGTACGATCAAAAATCATATTTCTATGTAGAAAACAAAATTAGAATTTGCAGCCATGTTGATAATTATATGCAGCTTTTTCATTATATTAACAATGTGTGATTTGATTCACGTTGTTGTCTCAGTAAAAAGAATTAAACACATAAAAGTCCAAGTCTGCGTTTAAACAAATTAGTTTTTTCCTGAGCTGGTTATTTTAATACTTGTACTTTGTGACTCAATAACATTTTGTTATCACTAATTCTAAGCAAATAAATAACAGGCCTTTAACAGATCTGGATTTCCACAGTTGTTGTTTTCTTAAATAATATTCTAATCAATAATGTTTTATAATCTATACTCAAGAGCGTTAGCTAAGAAACCATGGTTCAAATATCACAACATATGTTGGCATTTACGAAATATACTTTTGTGTTATCGTATCTGCTCATCACTTTTATTGGTCCATCGCTAATAGGTAAAGATGATATGACCTAGATTTGGAACTTTAAAAAATGTAACACCTTCATTTTGCAACCCAGTAATTGAACTTTCATGGCCCGGTACCGGGTCGCCCCCCCCCCCCCCCCAGTCCTTTGGACAATGCTGGAACAGCGTAATAAATACAGTATACTGCAACGGACAAACAAACAAAAAAACGTGATCACGTGACCAAGTCCCCATATTTCATCATGAGTTTCAGAATAAACATATTTTTGTGAAGGAGTCATTTCTAGTATAGTAATTAATTAGACCTATAGACTGTAATAGAGAGCTGGGGTCGGCAACCTTTTGATAATAGCGTATCAAAGTTGGATACATAAATCATTCAGCGTGCCAACAAATCATTCAGCGTGCCAACAAATCATTCAGCGTGACAACAAATCATTCAGCGTGCCAACAAATCATTCAGCGTGCCAACAAATCATTCAGCGTGCCAACAAATCATTCAGCGTGCCAACAAATCATTCAGCGTGCCAACAAATCATTCAGTGTGCCAACAAATCATTCAGCGTGCCAACAAATCATTCAGCGTGCCAACAAATCATTCAGCGTGCCAACAAATCATTCAGCGTGCCAACAAATCATTCAGCGTGCCAACAAATCATTCAGCGTGCCAACAAATCATTCAGCGTGCCAACAAGTCATCGGAACAACAGTCGACGCGCTGTCATTAGACCACCGTACCCCGCCCCCTCCCGTGGTATATCCTTTATATGCATTGTAGTTAAGCATTAGCCTTACGAATTTTGACACTTTGCCACCAACAGAAATAACAAAAAGCCTAGATTATAGCTAATATTAATGATTATAATGATTCAAAAATATTTGGAATTGACGTTCCAGTACGTTCAACGGAGAACTCAGGAGTTCCACAAGGAACTGTCCTAGGCCCCCTACTATTTCTAATTTATATTGATGATCTAGCAATGCTAAGTATCTAGGAGTAATAATAAATGATAAGTTATCTTGGACCCCTCACATTGATGAAGTAATTAAAAAATCAAACAAAACATTAGGATTCATAAAAAGGAACTTTTACAAATGTAATAAGAATATAAAACTAAAATGCTATCTCACATTAGTTAGGCCTATACTAGAATATGCAGGATCTGTATGGGACCCATCAACTAAAGAAAACATTAAAAAATTAGAACAAATTCAAAAAAGAGCTGCAAGGTTTATAACTAGTGAATATTCCCAATTGACAAGAGTAAAACCATTAGTCAAATCACTAAACCTAGAAACACTAGAGGACAGAAGGGCAAAGAGTAAAGTAGTAATAATACATAAGGCATTAAACTCTAATTTAGAAATACAACCCAAAAACAATCTGTTGCAAAGCTCAGATAAACATAAAGACAGAAACACCTTCCTTGTCCCTTATGCGAGAACAAATGCATATAAGTACTCTTTCTTCCCGAGTGGCATTCGGGCATGGAATGGGTTGCCTGAACAAACCAGGAAAACCAATAACCTAACATCATTTAAAACATTAATAAAAATGCAAGACTAGACTCGGACCACGGATGAGCGTAGGACGCAATAATCTTCTTTATAGAAGGAGCGTCTGTAATGTATAAGATAAGATCTACCAAACTGCATCCACACAGGAACAAAAGTAAGATTTTTTGCTGATGATTGTATAATTTATAAAATAATACAGACAGGAAAAAATAGTGAACTTTTATAAAAAGACCTAGATGAACTACCAAAAAAAAAGGGAATCTAACTGGAGTATGTCTTTTCACCCAGAAAAATGCCAACTAATAAGGGATTCCAATAAAAGAAACAAACAATAACAATCTACTTCATTCATGGTAAAGAACTCACTTAAACTAATAAAAGTACTTAGGAGTAATAATAAATGATACCGGTATGTTATCTTGGAATCCTCATACTGATGAAGTAGGGCCTAATAAAAAAAAACAAATAAATCAGTAGGATTCATAAAAAAGAACTTTTACAAATGTAATAAGAATATAAAACTAAAATGCTATCTCACATAAGTTAGACCTATACTAGAATATGCAGCATCTGTATGAGACCCATCAACAACTCAACAACAAAAACATTTGTAAAAAAATTGAACAAATTAACAAGAAAACCATAAAAACGAAGTTTTCATTATACTCCCTTTATTTGCCAACTAAGTTTACCATCATGTAATTAAATAATTGATTGACTACTGCAAATGAAACGTACAGAAAAATATCTGTGTCGCAAATCTCAAAAATATCTCCTTACTCCGTATGAATTGTTCTAAAAATAACCTTAGCGCATAATTATTTTTTTCTAGCTTTGCGCCGAAAAAGTATAAAAAGTTACAAAGGCATTTTTAACGCGAAATCAAAATATTCCTTATACTTTCCTTTTAAGAAATGAATATTGTCATAAGTGTAGTATTATTAAGTCGTTTTAACTGATTTAACTAATTTGATAGGATGTATTGTTAGGCGCCACAAATCTGCTGACAAATTTCAGCTCGATCGGACCACGGGAAGTGGTCGAAAAATCGAAGCAAAGTTTAGCTCCCACGACGCATGATTGCAGACAGACAGAAATTGCAACTTAAAATAAAGGGAGTAAAATAAAAAAAAAGGCACGGTTCATAACTAGCGAATATTCCCAACAAGAGTAACCATTAGTCAAATCACAAAATTTAGAAACACTAGAGCAGGGATCGGCAACCTTAGGCACGCGTGCCAAATTTGGCACGCAGATAAATTTTCAATGGCAAGCGAGAGACCTCAAGAGGTGTTTTTATTGATGAAAAAAACAACATTTTCTGTTTCTGAATGAGGAAAACTGACTATTGAAGCCAATGTTTCTGAATGACATAGCGACACATTTCAGTGAGTTGAACTTGCATTTACAAGGACCATTGGAATAAATTTGCATTGAAAATGGATATATTTTGGCGTGAAATCAATTTCAAAACATTCACCTACCTGTACATCCCTATATTAGGGCAAATATTAAGATAAATAGTTGGTCTCTTTCAGAAGTACATCGAAGCACTCAAAGCGGAGTTTTCTAACCATTTTTGCACACCACACCAACCCCAACTGGTTTGATATTACTAAAACCTTCTTAGATGTAGATATTTTGTTTAAGTGTAGGGATAATGGCGATTCTAAAATGCAGCAATTTGAATTTTAAACAATTAAAATAATGGGCATCCAAATGTGCCCACTTGTGGAAAATATCTGGAAGGAAGCTGCTTAGAAAAGTCATCTGCTATTCTCCACTGCTAGGTATTCGCCCTTCTACTTTCAGCTTTTGGTTCAACTTACACTAACTTGTGAACAGATTTTATCGCACATGAAAGCTGTTTTAGGCAAACAAAGAGGTCATCTACACTTGACTTGACCACTCAGAAGTGACTAAATATGTATCTGACATTATACAATTAGCGAAAAGCATTCAAGACAAGGCGCTCATAAATTGATACAGTCTGATTACATTTAAAATAGTTTTTATGCAAATCTTCTTTTATTACGCATAACTGTAAGTAATTCTAAAACAAATTTTATTTGTATTATCAATTCCATAATTATAAGATACCTATTTAATAGCACTGTATTATGTAATTTCTGTAATTATTAATGTTTAAAAGATAAACTCCTTAAATCATAAATGGATGAACAATTAATGCAGTAAATGCTTATTTTCAACTGTTTAAAGCGTAAATTAATTTTAATTCTCTAATTATTAAATCTTGTAATAAAGACCATAATGTTGGATTTATATAAAGAAATAATAATTAGTCATATTACAAAACATAACTTGTTTGGCATCAATATTGAATCAAATGTGAAAACGGGTTTTTAATAAAAGGGAGATAATTATACCGTTATATTTGCGCTAATATTTCTAATATGTTTTTTTTATAAAAGAATAATGTACTTAAAATGTATAACTTACACATTTTCTAACTGTAAAAGAAGTATTTGAAAATTATATAATTATTATATGACTACAAAATGTATATGTATATCTTTAGACATTACATTAGCTACTTAGTTTATATGATTACTACGTATCTATTCCACGTAATTGTATTGATCAGACCATAGGAAATCGAAATGTTGTCATATAAAAGAACATGTCTCGGTTAAACTGAGTTCAAAATATATTTAATATTAACAGGTGTTAGATCTTCATCTTAACAACCAAATGATAATGTTTAGAGTTTAGACAATAATTAACATAAATGTGAAAGTTTATTAATAAAATATTGTGTTTGATATCAATGTAAATAGAAAGGTTGATAATCACAAACAAGTTAATTTAGTATTAAATATAAAACGTTGTAACGATTTTCTCAATGAATGAACTTTTCTTTTGGCCTTTGTCTTGCTACGGAGTTAAATTAATTGTCCTATAAATAATAATTTAAAAAAAAGTATAATAGAGCAGGTTTACTTTTAGGCAGTTGGCACGCTGAATGATTTAGAAAACCTAGTTTGGCACGCTGAATGATTTAGAAAACCTAGTTTGGCACACTATTAGTAAAAGGTTGCTGACTCCTGCACAAGAGGACAGAAAGGCAAAGAGTAAAGTAGTAGGCCCTAATAATAAATAAGGCATTAAACTCTAATTTAGAAATACAACCCAGCCCAATAACAGCCTGTTGCAATGATCAGATAAACATAATGACAGAAACACTTTCTTTAGCCCATTTGCGAGAACAAATGCATATAAGTACTCTTTCTTCCCGAGTGGAATTCGGGCATGGAATGGGTAACTTGAACAAACCAGGAACACCAGTAACTTAACATCATTTAAAACATTTATAAAAATGCAATACTAGACTCGGACCACGGATGAGCGTAGGACGCAATAATCTTCTTTATAGAAGGAGCGCCAGTAATATATAAAACAAGATAAGATTTACCAATTCGCAACATACTATTACAAAAATAACATTATAAAAAAAAAAAACAGTTAAAAACTAATCTTTGTAGGTCAGGGTGGGGGGGGGGGGGGGTGTGACTGAAAATTTGAAAGAATGAGTTGTCCAGGTCTCAACGCCTATTTGCCAAGTTTTAAAACTAGAACTTGTAAGAATGGTACAGGCAAGTGGGATTTGAGATGCTTCAGTACAGTGAAATGGAGGGGCTAGTTAAGGACAGTATGGTCAAATGTTTACTGGCATGTGTAGGGGGGTGTAGTATTATTGTTAGATAGTTCCTGGATAGCAAAGCCTACCAAGCCCACTGAAAGGACGAATGGGCTGCGTGTCCATTAGCCCCCCCCCCCCCCCCCAACGACCGTTAAAAAAATAATATTAGCAAGAAGAAGGCAATGAGTGAAGTTCGATACGTTTTAATAATACATGATACAGAAGCTAAACATGAACAGCCGATAGCAACAATTCAACAATACTAATGCACATTCAAGGGCGGCTGGAAACAGCAAGACAACCACAATAACTAAATACCGAAAGACACAAGAACAATAACTAAATACCGAAAGACACAAGAACAATAACTAAATACCGAAAGACACAAGAACAATAACTAAATACCGAAAGACACAAGAAAAATAACTATAATTAACGAAACATTCTCACCATAGGGGGCTAGTAGAAATGGTATTGTGATTTGGAGACAGGGCAAACTGAAGTGGCCATGTAACACGATAACAAGTGGCCATGTAACACGATAACAAGTGGCCATGTAACACGATAACACGTGGCCATGTAACACGATAACAAGGGTGTGCAGAGATCTGAAGTGGCCATGTAACACGATAACAAGGGTGTGCAGAGATCTGAAGTGGCCATGTAACACGATAACAAGGGTGTGCAGAGATCTGAAGTGGCCATGTAACACGATAACAAGGGTGTGCAGAGATCTGAAGTGGCCATGTAACACGATAACAAGGGTGTGCAGAGATCTGAAGTGGCCATGTAACACGATAACAAGGGTGTGCAGAGATCTGAAGTGGCCATGTAACACGATAACAAGGGTGTGCAGAGATCTGAAGTGGCCATGTAACACGATAACAAGGGTGTGCAGAGATCTGAAGTGGCCATGTAACACGATAACAAGGGTGTGCAGAGATCTGAAGTGGCCATGTAACACGATAACAAGGGTGTGCAGAGATCTGAAGTGGCCATGTAACACGATAACAAGGGTGTGCAGAGATCTTCCTAAAAGGTGCAGTAAGATGGTGGGGGGGGGGGGGGGTTGGAGCAACAAATCAGGTCGACAAAGAGATAAGGTATCACATTTTGAAGTTGGCATTGGGCGACAACTGAAGAAAGTCAGAGAGACATGAGGAATGGAAGGAGCCAGATTATTGCTGCTGTTTGTCTGTGCAGCCCAAAAGGTATTAAAGAAAAAGATAATGAGAATGATAAGTGGCAAATTATTTTTTTTGTTCATATCCACATTAGAAATTCTCTATTTTCAATAACTCTGACATCGCTGTGATCTCATAAGGATGATGTTGTTCGATATAGTGGCTTGGTTTAGTGTCGGATTGTATGTAAGGGTCGCGATCCCGTCCCCCGATCACCAAAAGTCCAGGATTGAAACCTGATTACAGAGTAGCCTACACTAACAGAATGCACTGCGCATGTAGGCATAACCGTGATGACAGCATGTTGTATAATCGTACTCTATAAGCCAAGGTAATAACCATGTATTAATATAATATTTTGTTTTTAAACCATCTTTTGCTAAAATGATCCTTAGATTAAAGGATTTTTAACAGTGTTCTTACTCTAAAATATTTTTGAAATTCTCTTACAAATTTTCACAAAGGAATTTCTTCTGGCAGCTTTTAGTGGTAGACTAGTCCAAAACATATTTTTGTATGATGTTCTTAAAGTACTTTTTTTTTTAAAAAGGAAGGAAATTTTATTAAGGACTTCTTAATATAACTAGATCTACATGGTTATTTGAATATTCTTTTTCATTTTATAAATACATTTTAATGCTTTTTTTTCCATTTTGTAGTAAATTTCCCATATTTTTGCAAACCTAAAAATTCATGTCAGTTTTTTTCCAAATTTTTCAAAACTTTCATAAACCATAAGAACCCTGATTAAGAATATGCTAATTTCAAGTAATTATTGCCATATAGCAAAACACACAAGGTAAAGAAAATAAAATCAAGAACTCAACTTGGGTGTGAAATTCAACATTCAGAAATAAAATAGAATTTATTACAAGTGATTGTCAACAAGGTTAACAACTGAAGACAAAATAAAATACAAAGATTGATTCAAGATATACAAGATTTTCCATTAACAAAAATACACAATAATAAATTAATGTAGTACTTGAAAATTAAACACACACACGCACACACACAGTAAATAGCTTTTAAAAATAAAGGAATAAATAACACACTTCAGCATTGCATTGCACAATTTACTTTCACAATTTATCCAGCACTATCCAGTTAATAAAAATAACATCACTAAAATGAGAAAAAATGTTAAAATGGTTTTCATACCTTTCAATTTAATTTTAAATATTATAAAAAAAAAACAATTTAATTGATCTTATAACAGGGCTCTTACTCACAAAAATTATGTTAACAATTTCTAACCTTTTTTCGACAAACTTTAAAAAATAAAAATAACTGTTCTTACAGATGTATGTGAAATTTCTACAAGTTTTCAAATAGTGTGTATAGGAAGTCGGAAAAAAAAAGTTGCGTATGATGTTTTTTAAAAGTAACTTTTTAAAGAAAACAATAGAATGGGAATTTTACGAATGACTGGTCAACTAACTATATGGTAATACATAATTAAAACAAGCATTTTTTTTTCATGCTCTTTTCTACATTTGAGTACGGTAAATTAAAAGATATGGCTAGATCAGGGGTTGGGAACCCATGGCTCGCGAGCCAGATGTGGCTCTTTTGATGGCTGCATCTGGCTCGCAGACAAATGTTCAATTATTAAAAAAAAAGTTTTTTTTAGACTTTTTGATCTACATATTAATTGCTTATCAATATTTCATTCTACAAATGAGCTAAAGTCTACTGCAGCTCAGCATCAGAAGAATTCAGAGACATAATTATTGTACTTTTAGTGTTGATTTTGAAATTACACAAAATGCACACTTGCTTGAATTTTTAGTTTTAAACATAATGTATGGCTCTCCCAGAATTACTTTTCAAACTATGTGGTGTACATGGCTCTCTCAGATAAAAGGTTCCCGACCCCTGGGCTAGATGAATCAAACTTGAAAATTCAAGTAAGCTACAAAACTTTCCTAACACCATAATAACCTTGTTTTAATATCAACTCTGTGCTTACATATACACTCATCATATAGTATAGTAAAGCAAAGTACCATTCGGACCAAATTGATCATAAGGGCGGTGAAGCAGCATTCACCAGTTTCTGTTCACACATTTCTGGGGCACACTAGGGGATGTGTGGCCAGCACAATGCCCAGCCGCCATTACTTTCCCCAATCTAAGGTACCCATCAGAGCTGGGTAGACTCAGGGACTCTGGGAAAAACTCCTAGCTTCACCAGGATTCAAACCAAGTACGTTCGTAATGCCAGTTGAACGCCCTGCCGCTTGGCAACTGTGACCCATATACTTAATCATATAGTCGAAGGTAAAGTTTTCAAACTTCACTCCTTCTATCTATGTGCCATAAGGTTTTGCAAGCAGTTGTTCTTACATTAACTATGTTAGCACTGTAGAAATTTATCGTTGATCTAGTTATACAAGAAAATTGCTTCAATGAAAATAGGTCTTACTACAACACAACAAAACTTTTTGTACAATTATTGTAAAACATGGGACCTATTTATTAATACAAATTTTTGTTACTGATATATTATATAGTTAATATTAGGTGGCACACTGTCTTCAAGAGTCTGCAAGCTTGGATGAAGGTCCCAGGTTTAAACCCAGGATTTTGTTTTTGATGAGTCTGGAGGATGTCCTGAGTCTGGAGGATGTCCCTGAGTCTGCCTCAACTCTCAAGGGCACCTTGACACTCAATGGAGTTAAAGTGATGGTGACTATGCATTGCCCTGACAACACTATATACCTAGTACATGCTAACAAGACCTGTGAAATGCTGCCCTGACAACACTATAAAGGCACGCATGCCAAATTTGACACGCAGAGCTTATTTTCAGTGGCACGCGAGAGGCCTCCAAGAGTTGCCTTTTATTAATAAAAAAAAGCAACAACATTTTCAGGTTGTGAATGAGGAAAACTGTCTTTTGAAGTCGATGTTTCTGAATGACACAGCGACACATTTCAATGAGTTGAACTTGCATTTACAACACAAAAACCACTGGAATGGATTTGCATTGAAACTGGACAAATCAACTTCAAAATATTTAACTACATGTACATCCCTATATTAAGGCATATATTAAGATAAATAGTTGGGCTTTTTCAGAAGTACATCAAAGCACTCAAAGTGGAGTTTTCTAATCATAGCCAAAATTTCAAATTGACCTTAAATGGACAAAACAACACTTTAAAGAAGGAAATGTTTATTTACAACTGTTCAATGTAAATTATTTTAATCTACTAATAATTAAATCTTGTAATGAATACCATAATGTTGGATAAAGAAATAATAATTAGTCAGTATTATTTGTTATATTACAATACTTAACTTGTTTGGGATCACTATAACATCATATGTGGAAACGGTTTTTAATTAAAGGGAGATAATTAACCCATTTTAGTTGCGCTAATATTTCTTTTTTTTTCTTTTATAAAAGAATGGTTTACAATTTATAACTTTGAAATGATCAAACTGTAAAAAGTATTTGAAAATTATACAAATATTATAAGACTAAAGAATTTATAAACATTACATTAACTACCCAGTTTGTATGATTACTACATATCTATTGCCCTTATTGATAATAACATGTCAGGATGATTACGCAAAAATATATTAAAAGACTTCTAAGTTAAACTGAGATCATAATATAATTAACATTTGCAGGTGTTAAATTCTCATCTTGACTAAAAATTAATAAAGTTTAGACAATATTACCAAAAATGTGAAAGTTTAGTAATAACGTATTATATTGTATTTGATATAAATGAAAATAAAAAGGATGATAATCACAAACACGTTAGTTTTGTGTTAAATATTCAATTTTAAAATCTTTAGCCATTTTCTCTATAAATAATCTCTTTGCTTTTGGCCTAGGTCTTGCTACGGAGTTAAATAAATTGTCCTATAAAAATAATTTTATAAAAGTATAACAGAGCAGGTTGACTTTTAGACTGTGGCACGCTGAATGATTCAGAAGTCCTTGTTCGGCACACTGTTAGCAATAGGTTGACGACCCCTGCTGTAGCCTACACAGGTTATCACTGAATTAAAAAATACTAACTTTAAAAAAAATGAAAAGAAACAATATTATACATTTATAGTTTTGTAAAAAAAATAATTTTCAAGACAAAATAGAAAAGCTAACATAGAAACAAAAAACAACAAACAAACAACAAACAACAACAACTACAATAACAAACAACAACAACAAACAACAACAGCAACAACAACAAACAACAACAGCAACAACAACAAAAAACAACAAACAACAACAAACAACAACAGCAACAACAACTACAAACAACAACAGCAACAACAACTACAACAACAACAGCAACAACAAACAACAACAACAAACAACAACAACAAACAACAACAACAAACAACAACAACAATAACAACTACAACAACAAACAACAACAACAACAAACAACAACAACAACAACAACAATAACAACAGCAACAACAACAGCAACAACAACAACAATTGTTATTGTAGCCCTTAAATATATCCTTTGGTAGCGAAAAAATATACTTTTAAAATAATTGCACAAAACAGATCATCTCACATGAACATATATATATAAACTTATATGTTACCGATGAAGACTTGACTGAAAAGTTTATTATGAAAATATATAAATATAGATAGATATAAATATAAAGAAAAAGCCATTAAAAGGTATAAATGAAGTCATTAGCCATGGAGCTTATGGTTTAAATAATTGTAAGATTTTAACAACTTTAAACAAAAAGTAAACTGTAAAATCACAAAGTCTGGATCACAAAAGTTACAGTAAAGGAAAAAGAAAAATTGATTTCTATATATGTTGAAGATGTAAAAAAATAAAATACAACAGCGGTAGAGGTACAACATATTGTGGGCCATACTACGTAGGGGAGGAGGCAAATGAAATTATGTCGTCTCGTCAACAGGCAAAAAAAAATTTTTTTAGGGTCTGGCAAATACGGCACATACAACGTTAGAGGCACAAAGAAAAAACAATGAAATCACAACCTCTTTAAGAAAAAACGGTAAAAGAAGAAAGAAATGAAGTGTTAGCATTTATCGAGTCAGTCTGATAAATTCATCAGATCAGTTGGATAACATTATCATGACAGCACAATAAATAATCAATGTCAGTCAGAGGAAATCATCAGGTCAGTCGGATGAAATCATCAGGTCAGTCGGATGAAATCATCAGGTCAGTCAGATGAAATCATCAGGTCAGTCAGATGAAATCATCAGGTCAGTCAGATGAAATCACCAGGTCAGTCAGATGAAATCATCAGGCCAGTCGGATGAAATCATCAGGTCAGTGGGATGAAATCATCAGGTCAGTCGGATGAAATCATCAGGTCAGCCGGATGAAATCATCAGGTCAGTCAGATGAAATCATCAGGCCAGTTGGGTGAAATCATCAGGTCAGTCGGATGAAATAATCAGGTCAGTCGGATGAAATCATCAGGTCAGTCGGATGAAATCATCAGGTCAGTCGGATGAAATCATCAGGTCAGTCGGATGAAATCATCAGGTCAGTCAGATGAAATCATCAGGTCAGTCAGATGAAATCACCAGGTCAGTCAGATGAAATCATCAGGCCAGTCAGATGAAATCATCAGGTCAGTGGGATGAAATCATCAGGTCAGTCGGATGAAATCATCAGGTCAGTCGGATGAAATCATCAGGCCAGTCAGATGAAATCATCAGGCCAGTTGGGTGAAATCATCAGGTCAGTCGGATGAAATCATCAGGTCAGTCAGGTGAAATCATCAGGTCAGTCAGATAAAATCATCAGGTCAGTCGGATGAAATCCTCAGGTCAGTCGGATGAAATCATCAGGTCAGTCAGATGAAATCATCAGGTCAGTCAGATGAAATCATCAGGTCAGTCGGATGAAATCATCAGGCCAGTCGGATGAAATCATCAGGTCAGTCGGATGAAATCATCAGGTCAGTTGGATGAAATCATCAGGCTAGTTGGATGAAATCATCAGGTCAGTCGGATGAAATCATCAGGTCAGTTGGATGAAATCATCAGGTCAGTTGGATGAAATCATCAGGTCAGTCGGATGAAATCATCAGGTCAGTTGGACAAGATCATTTGGTCAATTGGATAAGATCATATGGTCAGTTGGATAAGATCATTTGGTCAGTTGGATAAGATCATTTGGTCAGTTGGATAAGATCATTCGGTCAGTTGGATAAGATCATTTGGTCAGTTGGATAAAATCATTCGGTCAGTTGGATAAGATCATTTGGTCTTGGATAAGATCATCCGGTCAGTTGGATAAGATCATTCGGTCAGTTGGATAACATCATCAGGACAGTACATGACAAATGAGAAACCAAAATGTTGTCAAAATTGAATACCTTTAAAAGTAAATCATCAAATATATGGCAAAGGCTTAAAAACTGTAATGACTCAAATTTGAGCCTGAAAAGTCAGGCTGGTCAGATTTGCATTTAAACAGCACAGTTGGTCCGATACCAATTATATAGTCAAACGCTTTACAGATAAAAATACATTATCCGTTGACTGTTGTTGATTTTTTTTTAAGAAATCAAACAATATCAACGCCACCCATTTTACAGTGAAATTCATTGTCTAAAAGTATCAATGTAAAAAATAAATTAATAGGCTCTGGAACATTGTTGTGGTGGTGGAACTAGCAAGAGCAGCCTCCTGAAGAGCTGGGCTGGCCATCGGCTCTCCTTCCGTCCGCGGCCCTGGGTAGCTTGGACTGGTCGAGGCAGAGGTCCATGCGGGCCATCACCTTGTCCAGCAGGCAGTCTACGGCCTTTGAGACATTCTGTCCGGTGGCGGCACTCGTTTCAAAATAGGGCAGCCTGCGTGGAAAAGGGATTGCCAAATTTTCGTTAGTTGATATCAACAGACATCTTGTCTAATTATGACATAACATTCATGCTATAAGAATCTATACTGAAAACCCCCAGTCCTGGTTTACTTCAGTTTTTATCAAGTTTTATTGCAAAAACAAAAGTGTCTCTGTTTTTGTTGACTCTCAGGCTGGTCCGGGGGAAAAAAGGACCCAACGGACTGGAATGGCGTGACTTAAGGACCGACACCTGTCTAGAATTTATTTTTATTATTTCGCATACCTACACATTTTTAATTGCCCTATCACATTTAGCTGTATGTTTTATGTCTACTAGGGGTAAAAAAAAATTTTTTAATATCTTTTTTTGCTTTGCCATAGCAACCATAAAAATGGCTTACAAACAGTTTTATAAAATTTCTCATAACTTTTTTTACAAAGAAGATCTTTCAATTCTGTTTTCTGTTATTGCTTTGAATTTACATTATCTATCTTTCCATGCATGACTATGCCGATAGCTTTATTTTTTTTTTTAATATGAATTTTCTACTAAAAATGCATATAAAATTTGCATATTGACACATGAAAATTCAAAACAAAAAAAAAGTTATCAACCAATCTTCAAAATCATGCATGGGATTAAAGAAAACATAGTGATAAACAAAACATAGTGATAAACAAAACATAGTGATAAACAAAACTGCCAAGTTTTAACCTTATGCAACGATTAGTTAGCGGAGTAGGAAAATAACCGAAGAAAAATGAGAAAAAAATACAAAATTGAGAAAAAACGGAAAAAGAAAGAAAACTGTGCTCTGAAATGAACTAAACATGCATGTTTGAATGTGTTATATCAGGATTTCGAAGTTCAAATCTTGTGTAACAACTGTATTTTATTATTAAAGCAATGGTTAAACTGTCTCAATATGTAAAAATCTCAAATACGCTAAAAATAATTTTTTTACGCATAGTCAGACAGGTGTCTATCCTTAAAGGTCCTGACGGAAGGGAATCCCCTTTCCAAACTATAATTTCTCATCATCATCTTCTATACACTTTAGAAAAGTAAATGCTATGTTAAATTTTCATTTATTCTTTTCAATAGTATTTTCTATTCATTTTAGATAAAACCTTGCATTCATATTAGCACTGAACACTATATTTTTTTTTTTCTATTCAATTATTTAATGTTATGTATTTTGGAGGGCCTGGGATGAATTCATTGTATTTACATTGATAAATTTTAATATGAGCAGGGGCGAAGGCAGACATTTTGTCCAGGGTGGGCTGAACTTTCACGTGACAAGCATTTATCACATTTTTTGCTACTGTAGTTCATATTGTAAAAAAACAACAGTTGAAAACCAATATTTCTCAAACATTAAAGAGCGGTGGGGCTTAGTCCCTCTCAACCTCCCTGCCTGGCTTCGACAATGCACGTGAGAATAACTGTCTAATTCTTAGGTTATTTATGAATTTGTGAAACCTTTCCAAACCGAGTTCAAGGAAAACCTAAGTTTGTCTGTATTAGTTTTAAAAGTTTTTGTTCTAGGCTTATAAAACTCCATATGGTTATTTGGTTAGATATTAAGTCCTTTGAAGTAATGTTAAAGGCAAAGTATGTTACAGATCAATTTGGTCCCTAAAGGCCACAGCACACAAGGGGATTGTGTAGACAGCACAATGCCTTGCCGCCATTTACATTTCCCCCAAATAGTTGAATAGATCCAGGGAGCCAGGAGAAAAAATCCTGGCCTGGATTTGAACCCAGGACTTTTGCAATGGCAATGTGATATTTCTTCCAGACTACATTGTCTCATAAGTAAGAAAAAGTTTAGAGACAGAGAAAGTCATATCCATTCAAAACCAGCCAGTACATTCTGTTATTTTATTATCAATCCTGTGGCCTTAGAGCCTTTTCAATATCTGGTCTGAAGGTGTGGAATCTACTTCCCATTCAACTCAGACGAACAAGCTCTATTGTTACTTTAAAAAAGAACTTAAAAACTCTTTATTTCAATATTTACCTTAGATAACTTGCTTTAGACCACTAATGTCTTACTTATATGTTGAGTTGGTTAATGCTTCATTTATTTTGATGTGTCCAATGTTTGAAAAGTTTTAAATCATCAATTAGTTTTATTCTTAGCCTAGAGATTCTATTCCTGTTCTTAGTTGTATGTTAAATGCACTGTGAGCTTTCATTATGTTTTTTGACAGCAATATACAAATATTATTATTATTTATTAAAATAAGCGATACATTTTTTCCTTATTTAAACTATGTAAAGGGGGAGGTAATCACCCAAATTTCTCTGCCATGTCTCTGGCCCTGTCCTCGGAGACCTCCCTCTGCTCCTCCAGGTCTGCCTTGTTGCCACACAGCACCACGTCTGGGTTCTCACAGTAGGCGTGAGTCTGTTCAGAGTACAGTATAAAAGGGGGCCAGTGTCAAGCGTGGTTACAGCCAAAACATGAAAGACTATTGACTGCAGGGGCATCAACTGATTCTTTCAGTCAGTAGAGTTAGAGACTCAAACATTAACTGGACACAATCTATGCTGCAATATAATTCATGAAAGCTATTGCATTACTAGACAGAATCCAGTGTTGTTGTTTTTTTACAATAATATTGCATGCCTTTTAGTGGTCGGTGTTACTATGTTACTTCCGCAGCCAGAATTTCTCCAAAGGAGATATGGAGTCATGAATCCCAAATAGATTATCCTAAGTATTAAGGTCATTGGTTTATAATGTCTCATAACAAAATCGAGCAAGCTTTCCAACTCTTACATATAGAGCGTAACAATGGGAGGGGCAAACCTAGACTTTGTCCAAGACAAGCCACCCTATGGCATGCCTGTAACATAGGGTATGGTTTCTGCAGTGCATGCACTACACGTCTTCTCTCCCACCTGCAGAATTCCTCTGGATCATTAATGTGGTGGCTTGCTCGTATACCTGCATTGTCCCTGAGTAGCACAAATTCCAGACTATATGCCTGGACATCCAAGGCCACAGGATGTGGGTTGCACATTGCTTCCTCCCCACTGAGTCTCTGACCCACTAGGCAGTGCAATGATTCTCGGATGCAGAACAGGGGCTGTCCCTATGTGTTATCAGTGAGGCCCCCATGGGTACGGAAGTGGGTCACAAAAGTTTTTTTATTGAAAGTAAAGCAAGCAAAGCAAAGTATCCTTTTTGGACTGTGGTGGTGCCATGGCACAAGTAAAGCTGTGTTTACAAGTTTCTAAGGATGTGGCATACAATTGCTAGCGCAATGCCAAGACACCTTTACTTTCCCCTATTAACTTTAGGTAACCTTCAGAGCTGGGTAGACTCAGATGAACCCTCCAGACCTGGAGGAAAAAAACATGGAGTTAACCTTGACTCAAATCCTGGATCTTTGTTATGGCTATTTGAGCTGTCACTAGACCTCCAATCCTGACACAGATCATATAAGTTCTGTGTGCCCCCCCCTCCCAGACAACACACACCCGTCAGTATCTTTTCATTTACAAAACAAAAGGTGTTTAGTGAGAATGCGGCGGTAATAATTTCAGGGTGTTGGATTGTCAACCCTAAAAGCCCTGATGCCTGCATACTTTTTGAAACTTGGGAGCCCCGTCCTGGTCATTACCATTTGTAACTTCCCCACATTGAAGACTTTAAAATCAAGAGGTGTTTGCCCACAAATCCACCTCTGTTGTCACTTGCCAACTTCCAAAATGTACCTGCAGCTGGCTGAGCCAGTTCCGAATGTTCATCAGAGACTCCTCGTTGGTCAAATCAAAGAGCAGCAGGAAGCCCATGGCGTCACGAAAGAAGGCGGTGGTCAAACTACGGAACCTAAGTGGAATACAAAAATAATATTATAATTTTCTGAGATATTGCTGGCAAGAAGTCTCTTGCTCTGAAATAAGGCTAAAATGTTGATGTCTGTAAAGTATAGTAAATCCTTTGGACCAAATTGATCATAGGGCCGGTGAAGCAGTGTTCACCAGTTTCTGTGGCCAGGGCATGGTAGGTGATTGTGTGGCCAGTTGAATGCACAGCCGGGCGCCTTAACCCCAACAAAGGTCAGGTACCCATCAGAGCTGGGTAGGCTCAGGGACACCCTCCAAGCCTTGGAAAAAATCCCAGCCTTCACCAGGATTTGAACGCAGGACCTTCGGTACGGCAGTCGAACACGCTGCCGCTTGGCCACCATGCTGAATGTTGATGTCTGTGAGTCCGCATTAATTTTTTTTAGCACAGGAGGTGATTAATTCTTTTCTTTGTCACCACACCATAGCTAGAGTGCAGATTTCCCATTTATGGATGTTGCAAGTGAAAACAAAGATGTTGGTAACATGACTGATACAAACTAAAAGACAAGCAATGTTATAGACCAAAAAACAAATAAAAAAATCACTATAAGACACTGTAGCCAAACAAATGTCATACAATGATAGTAAACAAATGTCATACAATGATAGTAAACAAATGTCATACAATGATAGTAAACAAATGTCATACAATGATAGTAAACAAATGTCATACAATGATAGTAAACAAATGTCATACAATGATAGTAAACAAATGTCATACAATGATAGTAAACAAATGTCATACAATGATAGTAAACAAATGTCATACAATGATAGTAAACAAATGTCATACAATGATAGTAAACAAATGTCATACAATGATAGTAAACAAATGTCATACAATGATAGTAAACAAATGTCATACAATGATAGTAAACAAATGTCATACAATGATAGTAAACAAATGTCATACAATGATAGTAAACAAATGTCATACAATGATAGTAAACAAATGTCATACAATGATAGTAAACAAATGTCATACAATGATAGTAAACAAATGTCATACAATGATAGTAAACAAATGTCATACAATGATAGTAAACAAATGTCATACAATGATAGTAAACAAATGTCATACAATGATAGTAAACAAATGTCATACAATGATAGAAGGAGAGAAAGACAGGCAGAGACTCCACTATGCACACATTTTATGACCTTACATTATAGTACACATTATATAATGTTATTTGGAATGCAAACATTATAGTACACATTATATAATGTTATTTGGTACGCAAACAGAAAATCATTAGTTAGTTTGTACATTATGAACGAGGTAGGTACAATTTCATGTACATACATACAAATAAATTGATTTATTTGTCATCCAATCAGCCAGGACCATGTTACATGCATAATTCATTATATATGACACATTGTGTTGATGCTGTGTAGAAAGCATAAGGTCAATGAAAGGCCGTTGGTCGGGCTTAATATTTTCATGGCACAGTGGAACCTGAGCAGCCTCAGCGCAAGCAGCGGCGGGGACCTGTACTAGCAAAAATCCACCCCCACTGGCCTCGCTCATTAGTCATCTAGCTTCCCACAGACTCCCCCATGTGCTGGTTTCACTGGAATGAACCTCATTGGTTAACTCATAACTCCTGAATTTAAAAATCAAAAGTACAGTGAAATCATAAAGGATAGCAATGAGAGAATTAGAATTTTCATAATCATCCTCCACATACGCAGCGCATACCTCTTCAAAAAAAAGCACCAGAGAGGAATAGCTCAAAAGGTAATTTTGTTTCGCACAGACTCAAGTCCTGATTTTCCTGGAATGAACCTATTAGGTTGTACATAACTCTTGAATTAAACACAAAGTATAGTGCCGTTAAATCATTTTTGGTAAATCCGAGGCTATGGGCACAAGGACATAACAATAATGTCTAACCTTTCCTGGCCGGCAGTATCCCAGAGCTGTAGATGTATCCTGTGGCTCCGGCCGTGTGTTCCGTCTGCTCCGACTGTCTTATGAACCTGGTCGAAGAAAATAAATTATGCAGCTCAAGGTATAAGAAAAATAACAAGCTTGGCATAGATGCAGATTGTGGTGTAATATAAATTTGCCTACCGTTTATCAGCAAATGTTTGTTAGGATATCCATAGATATTAGATACTATGCTAACTGACAAGTCTTAATGAGGCCTGAACTTTCCAAATGGAAGAGATCATGAAATTCTGTTGCTATGTTTTAATTTGTAATTATTTCAGGCATTTTCGTAAACAAAAATCATGCTTTCGATGGTGTTTGATAATTCATTTCAACCTTAACGGCAAGTTCTATAGTCTTTTAGAAATATACAAAGGCCACAAGATTAGTTATGAGGAATCCGTTTTTAACATCAAAAGTGAGTAGGCGATAATTAATACTCAAAGTGTTAGTCGCGTTTAGTTAAATTTAGCTTTGTTTATCAAATAAATTAGTCAAGAGTTGCGTACTTGGTTATTAAAAAACACAATGCGTAGATTTATAAAACGAAAATTATTTTGAATCAAGCAATAAGTATAAGTATAAAGACTTATAAATAACTGTAATGACAATTTGATGAGTGAACAATGGTCAAGGGGAAATGACCCATGTAATTCAATTGAATATTAAGATGCAAGAGTTAAAAGGGGAATTTCAATCATTGTTGTTGTTGGCTTGTTGTATGTCCTTGAATGTCAATCATGATTTCTACGTTAGTTCTAGGGAAATTGCGTTGCTCGCTTTAAGTCTTGAGATTCACGAGACAAATTAGGAAAAAAAAGTGAGAAATCATGTGACGAGAGACGAATATATGTTAGTTAACTGCTAGATCTTGTCTGAACAAGACGTGTATGAAAAATGATTGTAACTGAATACTAAATGGACTTAGAGCGCTTTGAAGTTATAAAGATGCTTTTCTCAAAAGGAACTATGTGTATTTCTATTTTATAATGTGATTAAATCAATGTGCTGCAGAAAAGTGTTACTTCGTTTATTATAATTAAGAACTGTTGTTGAGTCTGTCCAATTAAGACAGAAGGAAGAAGTTAAAAGTTACACTTACACTCATACAACATAAAGCAAACAAGAAAATATTATTTTAATACATTTTTTAATGGTCAACGTAAAGTACCATTAACAATAAGATTATAAATAGGTGATTCTTCACGTCTGACATTTACAATCCATCCTTTTTGGGGGGGGGGGGGAAGGGGGGGGGAAATAAAATGTAATCCCCTTCATCTTTTTGTACAACCAGTAACGCAGCACACAGACATCTTTTTGTACAACCAGTAACGCAGCACACAGACATCTTTTTGTACAACCAGTAACGCAGCATACAGACATCTTTTTGTACAACCAGTAACGCAGCATACAGACATCTTTTTGTACAACCAGTAACGCAGCACACAGACATGTTTTTTACAACCAGTAACGCAGCACACAGACATGTTTTTTTACAACCAGTAACGCAGCACACAGACATGTTTTTTTATCAAATGAATGAATGGGACCGGAAATGTTTTAACTTCAACCTTTTATGCATGCATAATCATTAAGACTTGTCAATTGTCTCGCAGCAATTAAACTTCAATTTAGTTATTTTAAAACTGACCACACGCTTTTCCCTGAAGTCGATGCCAACTGTGGAGATAAACTTGCCATTGAAGAGACTGTCAGTGTATTGGTACAGGAAGCTGGTCTTGCCAACTCCGGAATCACCTAGTTAAATAAGACATAGTTAAAACCACAAAACATGGACAGTTTAGAATTTTTTTGTTAACTGTTTACAGTAGTATTGACATAGCAATAGCAAACCCACACACACACGTTCTGGGGCGCAGTGGTCATGTGAGCTTATGCTCAAACACATACACATGTTTTGACGCGGGGCGCAGTAGTCAAGTGAAAGTATGCTCAAACGCACACTGAAATGTCCCAGGTCAAATCCTGGTAAAGACAGATTTTTGCCATGCTCTGGAGGGTGTCTATGAGTTTGCTCACCCATCTCTAATGGTTACCTGATATTAGTTGGGGCAAAATAAAGGCGGCTGGGCTTTGTCCTAGTCATTAAAGTATACAGTGGCCATGAAAACTTTCTTCACAGGCTTTGTCCTAGTCATTAAAGTATACAGTGGCCATGAAAACTTTCTTTACAGGCTTTGTCCTAGTCATTAAAGTATACAGTGGCCATGAAAACTTTCTTCACAGGCTTTGTCCTAGTCATTAAAGTATGCAGTGGCCATGAAAACTTTCTTCACAGGTATAATAGGCCTATTGTGTCCCACAGGGACATTCTGTTGGTTCCTTCCGTTTATTGTATGTATTATGCATAAGGTTTGAAAATATGAAGTAAATGGTTTGAAAGTGCTTGAGAAGCTAGCAATGCCCACCAGTTTCTTTGGCTAAGACATACAAGGGACACAATACAACCTGGGCACTCACCAAGGGCCAAAAACTTGATGAGGTAATCATAGTCAGCAGCAGTGTTACCTCCCCCTAGCATGGAGGAATTGATCCTGTCTCCTACCTCGCCCATACACAGATCTGAAAAAACAATAGGAATTAGTAGGTGGTGATATCACATGTGTTTATTAATTAACTCCTGTCTGGAACATACCAACAATGGCATTGGTCGTTTAAAAAATAGTTGTGGTTTTAAATATTGTTGTTTTTTCTACTGTCTAAAGCAGGGGTTCTCAACCTTTTTTTTACTCTAGAGCACATTCTAAAATATCGGTAGGGTGGCGGGCACCAACTATTTTAAATCGACAAACTCCTTCCATAACTTGTCATTTTCCCATAATTTATTTTCTTATTTTCTTATAGTCATAATGTATTAATAAATAATAAACAAAAATGTTTCAAAATAATAAAATTATTTGGCATTATTTTCAAATTGCATACACACAGAGAAATGTATTTACAAAACGTAAAGAAAGTAAACAAAACACACAAATACAAAGAAAACATTTAATTAAAAAATATAATAAAGTCAATGTGATCTTTGGCATTGCATTTCATTGGCCAGAGCTTCATAATTAGCAGCGGATGACGATAATCCTGTTAGCAGACAATCATAAAGATGCTCATCGGTGAGTCGAGATCTATATCTTGATTTTATTAAGTTCATGTTTGAAAACAATGATTCGCATGTTGAACCGAAAAATGATTCAATTTTATATGCCGCTTTTTTTACAATGGGAACTTTTCTCTATCCACTGTATTCCAAAAGTCCTCTGACATTAAGGTTTTTAGCAAAATATCATTCTTATTTAAGGTCCAAAATTTCTAACTCTAGTTCTTCTGTCTTACCCTGAACAAAATCTGCAATACATGCGGCTATTTCCATAACATTTATTTGGCAAGTAAAAGGATTGATACAGAAGGAAACTATTGGCTCAATATGTTTAAACTACAAAAATCTCTCTTCAAACTGTTTTTTTAACTCTTGAAGATGCTTAATAAATAATGTCCCATTTAATTCATTGTCACCTAGCATTTTCTTCATATGTGGGAAATGCACGAGAGAATTTATCTGCAGATGTGATATCAACAAATCCAATTTAGCTTTAAATGACTTTACAGAGCTTATCATTTCAGCTATGCTTTTGTCTTTATTTACCCTGCAACTCCAAATTTAAAGAATTCAATTTTTCCATGATGTCTGTGAGAAATCCCAAATCAACCAGCCAGCCAGAGTCAGCTAGTTCATCATAATTTTCCTTTCTATCGTTTATAAATGTTTTTATTTCTTCAATTAAACTCACAAATCTTGTAAGAACCTTTCCTTTACTGAGCCAACGTACTTCAGTATGCAGAATAAGATCATGTTCTTTATCTTCAGTATCTTCTAACAGGGCCTTGAAAAGTCGGTGTTGCGAAGGAGCTGCTCGAATAGAATTTATTATTTTTGTAACTATTTTCATGACATGTTCAAATGGCAAAATTTTACAACACAGAGCTTCCTGGTGGATAATACAATGGTAGGACATAAAGTTTGAAAATGAATCATCCTTCATGCAGAGGGCAATAAATCCTTTGTTTTTACCCATCATTGCTGGCGCCCCATCAGTGGTTATTGCAGACAGCTTGTGCAAAGGCATATTTATTGACTTGGCGTATGTTTTGAATGTATTATAAATATCCTCACCCCTTGTCTGTCCTTTCATAGGTAATATTTGTAACATATCCTCTTTTACTGTGAAGTTACTAAACACCATTCTCACCATAACTGCTGACTGAGCGGTGTCTGATATATCTGTTGACTCGTCAAATTGTAGCGAGAACCAGTCACATATTTCCAAGTCAGTTTTTAACTGAGTTTGTATGTCTGTTGAAATTGCATGTATTCTTCTTGTGACTGTGTTATTTGACAACTGTAAGTCTTGTATTGCTGAGACAATCTCACGTTTGTTAGAAAATCCATCAAACAAATCAATCGGCACCAGTAAAAAATAGTTCCTTAAACAACTCACCATCAATGAAAGGTTTCTTCTTTTTTGCGAGCATGTGAGATATTTTGAAAGAAGCAATGGTGGCCTTTTTAGAATTGTCCACATGTCTAGTGAAAACAGTCTGTTGTGCTGTTAGACTTGATTTTAGATTACACATTTTTTTCTTTCTTACTTCAGATTTAAGAGGGTAATTCACATTAAAAGTGCCATAATTTGTCTGAAAGTGTCGTTCAACGTTATGTTCAACGTTATGTTTTTTCGGCACTGCAATGCTACTACCACACAACAAACAAACGCATTTATTTTTCAAATTAACGAAACAATATGATTCCTCCCAGCCAGTGTTAAAATTATAGGCTCGTTGTCTTTTACTTGGTCCACTCATTTTAGGGCTAAAAAAAAATAAAAATTGAACTACAATATAATATCAATGTTATAGCGCAAGTCTATTCTGCATTATAGGCATAAATATATTATAACAAGAACTATAACTATCTCCTCAATAATAATAGTTTATTAATAGATCATCGCTTATGAATACAATAAATTACGCACCTCGCTTTTAGCCTGTTAATTATTTTTTTTATAGAAAACTCCTAATTCGTGTTTTGTCTGACGAACATGTCTCTTACCTAACAGTCGCGACCCGAACAGGGCAGCAATCACAATGACAACAACGCGGTTCCAGGCGGGGAATGCTTTTTGCGCATCACTCCATGTACACGCGGAAAACCCGAAGTGAGCCGATGATCGCAGATGCAATCAGAGTTATGTGCCTTGTGATTTGGCGCCTTCGGCGTTTATCGGATCAGTTCGTGGCGTGGGTTCCATTCGTTCACTTCGGGTTTTCTGCGTGTACAAGGTGTGATGTTCAAATGGCACTAGCCGTTCCAGGCTAGCGTAAATAGTGCAGTTTGGCTCGCCGCTAGACAAGTTGGGACAAGTATCGAACATATTTAATAAACCTAGGCAGTAAAAAAAAATTAAACTCTAACAAATGAATACAAATAAATCATATTTTAAAATAATGTTTATGAAAAAAAATCTGTCTCTGTCGAATAGTGAGAGGCGGGCACATACGAATCGTTCCGCGGGCGCCCGCGGGCACAGAGTTGGGAACCTCTGTTCTAAAGTATGCCAAAAACAAAAAAATGGTTGAACGTTGGATGTTTGAACGTTGGATGTTTGAATGTTGGATGTTTTTGAATGTTTGATTTTGTAAGTTGGGTGTTTAAGTGTCTGATGTTTGAATGTTGATTGTTCAAATGTTGGATGTTTGGGAAAAGCATGGTGATATCACAAAAAAAAACAACTGAATTTACAAATAGATCTACATGTTGGCTGTTCGTTAAACAAAAAAACTGTCAAACTTGAAGGTGTTGGTATTTCACTCTATAGCAACCTTCTCATTTTCATTAGTTAAGTTCATATTTAAATAAAAGGGGAAAAAAAACTATTATATTGTTGAACCCCCAATGTCAAAGGGAAAAGAGGTCGGCCGAGAAGCACCTGGACGCGAATATGGAAACTGATGTTAAAAAGCTTGGGCTTAACTTGGGTCAGATAGAGGAATTGACCCAGGATTGGGATACCTGGAGGACTCTTGTTGGTGGCCTATGTCCCAGGTAGGGTGAAAGGCATAGGTAAGTAAGTAAATTTTGTTTGAACATCTCAACCGCCCCTCGTTCCTTATTGTCCCCCACCCATTGCCCTTGTAAAAAAAAAGTTACGTATCCAGTCGGGCTAAATTGATCAAAGGGACTAATATATATGACCCACGTAGTGTAGATACATATATATATATATTGCTGATTGAGTGGTGATAGAAGAGTGGAATGGTGATGGCGCGATATTAGAGAGGTGGTTTGAGTGGCAATACGTTGCTACTTAATGGTGACCGTTGCTACTTAATGGTGACCGAAGTGGTGATGTATATTTGTGATGGATGCTTGGCTTGCTACAGCTCATCTTTAAAACCTGGCTCTAATGTAGTGCTCTGAATCGGGGGGGGGGGGGCGGAAAAGGGCTCGAATCTCGGACGGTGCCTAACAGGCATTATGCCCTTGAGTTGTTACAGTTGTGGATAGAAAATGTAATTCAGTGGTAATGGGGGCGGTGCTTCAAGTGGTGATAGAGGGGCAATCAAGTGGTGATAGAGTGGTAATCAAGTGGTGATAGAGTGGTAATCAAGTGGTGATAGAGTGGTAATCAAGTGGTGATAGAGTGGTAATGGGAGCGGTGCTTCAAGTGGTGATAGAGGGGCAATCAAGTGGTGATAGAGTGGTAATCAAGTGGTGATAGAGTGGTAATCAAGTGGTGATAGAGTGGTAATCAAGTGGTGATAGAGTGGTAATCAAGTGGTGATAGAGTGGTAATCAAGTGGTGATAGAGTGGTAATCAAGTGGTGATAGAGGGGCAATGAAAGAAGAGTTAAGTTGTGATAGAGCAGGGGTAGGCAACCTTTTGATAATAGTGAGCCAAAGTGGGATTTCTAATTCATTCAGCGTGCCAACAGCCTAAAACTCACCCTGCTTTAGCACTCAATTTCTAATAGAAGATACTTAAATAGTTTTTTTAGGAGTCTTCCGCGTGCCATTGAAAATTGTTCTGCGTGCCAAGTGTAGCACGCGTCCCGTAGGTTGCCGACCCCTTGTGATAGATTGTAAATTGAGTGGTGATGAAATGTTGATGGCGTGGTCCTAAAGTGGTGATAGATACAATTTTCTATGAATAAAACGAAGCTGCTCACTGATTCGGCGACTGCCATTGCACATTGGTAAGTAAGGAAACAAACAATTGAAACAGTTGAGGTGTGAGCATTTGGAGAGCTTAAATATTAATCACCTCCATCAAAAGTAAGTAAACACAATATAATGTAGCATTTAGCAGTCTGCTAGTTATAGAATAGATCGATAAATAACAACTTCATTAAAAATTCCGTGGAGGTTTCAATTCACACGAGTTACCTCCCCCTGCCTCCCACACACACCTTTTTTTACGAGTTACTCCCCTTTACATGTTACTTCCCTTTAAACGAGTTACTCCACTTTAAATGAGTTACGCCCCTTTAGAAGAGTAACTTCCCTTTAAACTAGTTGCGCCTCTTTAAACTAGTTGCCCCCTTTTATAAGAGCTACGCTCCTTTAAACGAGTTACTCCCCTTTATCAGAGCTACTTCCCTTTACAAGAGTTACGACTCTTGTTTTTTCTTGTTCAGTATATTAACCATGCAACAGTTCAAGCAACATGCACATTGGAACCTTTGTTTGTAAAGGGAGGCTTCTGTGGAGAAATATTGCAGGGCTTATATATTTGTATGTATAAAAAAATCTAGTCTAGTGTGGGCGTGCGTCGTAAACAATCACGTGATAAGGGAGAAAAATAAAATGTAAGAGCTTTTCTCCCCAGGCGAGGCAAAGAAAATTATTGTATGATAAATGCAAATGGATGGATAGAGGTTAGCCATTAGTATTAGAAATGTTTGTTTTTTTCGGTAGCAGCGGTAGAAATTAGCTATCTATGTATTCTATTATATATATCTATTTATCTATGTGTGTCTATTTATGTGTTCATCTATCTATGTATCTATCTATCTATCTATGTATCTATGTATCTATCTATCTATCTATCTATCTATCTATCTATCTATATATATATATATATATATATATATATATATATCTATATATATATTGTCATGTATATTGTTTTTCCAAGAATTGGAACACGCAATGTTTATTCTCCTCTCTCTCTCTTTTCTTACTACACGCGATATTAGGACGTTTAGTAGGAAAACGAAAGGTTCTAGGTAATGCTGGGATTCTGTGTTGATCTCAAATTCTCAGAGTCTGGGAACGACTCATTATTTAATAGGGGAAGTTCATATCGTTTTGTTATGAGTTTTGTAATGTTACCATGATTTTCACCCCTACTGGTAGTGGGTCTGTCCCTTGCACCACTCGGATAGTATTTAATGATTTGTTTTGTCTGAAAGACAGAGAGTTTTCAAAAGATGTTCCTTTGAACGTTTGTGTTTGCACTATTTTATTCTAACTGTACATAATAGATATATTGTATATATTGAACATACCACCTGAAATAAACTATCAACAACAGTTACACTGAAGCTTCTTTGTCAAGTTACTATCCTATTGTGTTGTATACATTACTATAAGATTTATCTACTACCATAATTTACAAGAGAGGAAATGTTGGAATACAAATACTGAATTTCTGCCCAGGACTATAAGAAGAGTTCGTGTAATACTGAAACATAAATACTAATAATTAAAGTCTCCCCTAGGACTAACGAGAATTATCAGCAAGATCTACACAGCTCTGGCCACAAGGGGATTGTGGACGTAACAAAATTTGGTGGTCTCGCCCGGTATATTTGAGTTCTACTTTTCCTGACCTAGGATTGACAAGATTTGGTAGTCTCGTTCGGTAGATTTGAGTTCTACTTTTCTTGATCTAGCTGACCTATAAATATTTTGTGACATTAGTAGTACTGAGAGCGGCATATTTGTGTTTCGTTTTCAGGACTGTGAAACTATTCTTTTTAAAAAGAGGAGAGAACTGGTTTGCGTTCTTATTTCTTGGGAAGTGTGAAGATTCCACGAAGTGTTTAATATTATATTGTGCAAATTTCTGGACAAATCGTAAGTTGGAACTTTATATTTTATTATACAATACATACTACTCTACTATCACAAATATTTTGAACGCTACACTATGGCTTCGAATATATCAAGTGAGGAACTTAATGCCATGTCATTTGCTGAATTAAAAGAATTAGCTGAGTCCTTTGGGATTGAGGCAGGACAGGCAAGACCTAATCGTAATCGTTTGACCAAAGAAATTATGACATGTTTGAACGGGCAGAATGCCATGAACACTGGTAGTGTAGTTGAAGTGGGACAGAACGATATCAATGAAGGTTATGTAGCTCCCAGTGGGGGCGAGGTAATTGCCCACGGAGACGAGGTAAGAAATATGTCATCTAGATCATCAAACAATGATGAAGATGAAGGGTTGAGTGAAAACCTAAAATTCCAATTAGCTATGAAGAGAATGGAATTGGAAAGAATTAGGATTGAAAGCAGAGAAAGGATAGAGATGGCACGCATGAACAGACCTGACCATCGTAGGGACAGCAATGGTATGGATATTAGCGCAATGAAGCAACACTTGCCTATATTCAGAGAAGAAGATGTTCAAGATTTCTTTTTGCTTTTTGAGAGGATAGCTGTAGATTATCAGTTCCCTGATGATAAGATGGCTTTATTGTTAAGGTCAACTCTCAACAAAGGAAAAGCATTGGACGTAGTGTTGAGTTTAACACCCGAGGAAATAAATGACTATGAAGTAATCAAAGATAGGGTGCTAAAAAGTTATTCCCTGACACCAGAAAAATATAGAAAGCTATTTAGAGACAGAAAGAAGGCATATGATCAAACTCATGTAGACTTTTTGAGACAAAAGGAGAAAATGTTAGAACAGTGGCTAAGGTCACAGAATGTAAGTGAGTTTGATAAACTCAAGAACCTAATATTGTTTGAGGAATTCAATGATTGTATTCGAGTGGATATTAAAACCCACATCTCAGACCGAGGGGTTGAAGATGTGCATGAAGCTGCTAGATTGGCAGATAACTATGCCATAATTCACGCCAGCATAAAGCCATATTATGCTGACAAACCCAAAGTGCACAAACCAGAGTCCAAGGAGGCTAGTAAACCAAAAGAGACAAGTGAAAACAATAATAAGAACAGTGGTGTAAATAATAATAGTAACTTAGTTCATTTCAGGAAGCAGACAGATGTAAATAAAGCAAAGGTGGTATGTTTCAATTGCAAGAAAGAGGGCCACATGAAGAAAGATTGTTGGATCCTTACCAAGAAGCAAGGTGCTATTCTACACTGTGCCAGAGTGCAGAAAGATAGCAAGCAGACAGAAGAAGTGTGCAACACAGGGTCAAGAAACTCAAAAGAAATGCGGCCGGCATCGCCCATAGTTGTGGAGTCGATGGTTTTTGAGAACAGTCTATCTAAGGTAAAAGAGAATAGCTGTACTCAATCTATTATGCTTTCAGAAGGCCGTGAGGAACAGATGGTTCCTGAAGTCCCGGAAGAGGACGACCTATCCGATTTTCGACCCTTTGTCTACGAGGGGACAGTGTCGACAGAAGTCGATGTACTCAGCAAGAAGAAAATACAGATATTACGTGACACGGGTTCTGCTGTCAGCGTGATCCTGGAGGGCAGTGTGCCGTTAACGGATGCCACCAGTACCGGTGAGTCTGTTGTGCTGAGAGGTGCTAGTATGGAGGCTGTGGAAGCTCCACTGCACAGAATAAAACTCGAGTCGGATATTTTTACAGGTAACATCGTAGTGGGAGTGTGGCGCGCACTACCCGTCAAAGGCGTTTCCATGATATTAGGAAATGACATTATGGGCGGCAGAGTCACTGTCGAGCCCATGGTTAAAGTGTTGGAGACAAAGATGGCGGAGGACAAAAACCTACGTCCTGCCAATGAACGTCCAACATGTGCACTGACAAGAGCAATGCATAAAAAGAAGTCGGTAAAGACTCCTGCTACGCCGTGTAGTGCAACAAAAGATGTGTTTGTCTGTTCTGAAGACACACATGCGAATGAAACAGTGATAACAGAAACACCTGACATCGATTTAAGTGCTACGTTCTTTGCTGAACTAACAACTGGTGATGCAACCGAGAACGATAACATTTTGTCACCAAAGCAGAAATTGGTGAAAGAACAATTGAATGACGAAGTAATAATGCAACTCAGAATGAAAGCTGTTGATGAAAAGACTGCAGATGCAATGGCGGAATGTTTCTACATGAAAGATGAAGTGTTGATGAGAAAGTCGAAACCGCTCAACTCAGGTACAAACGAGTGGGACAGTATTCACCAGATTGTAATACCTAAGTGCTATCGTCAAGATATACTGCGTATGGCGCATGATCTTCCTTTCGCTGGTCACATGGGAGTCCGAAAAACGCACCACCGTATCCTCCCTTACTTCTACTGGCCAGGACTGAGAAGAGATGTCGAACAATACTGCAAGACTTGCCACGTATGCCAAATGGTAGGACGTCCTAACCAACGAATTCCTGTCGCTCCACTCCAGCCGATACCAGCGTTCGACGAACCATTCAGTCATATACTCATTGATTGCGTGGGCCCGTTGCCGAAAACAAAAGCCGGTTTTCAATACCTGCTCACAGTCATGTGTTCATCCACTCGCTTCCCGGAAGCCATTCCGTTGCGGAACATAACAACAGTGAAGGTGGTAGACGCCCTGACAAATTTCTTCACACGTTATGGCCTACCGAAGACAGTACAGTCCGACCAGGGGACTAACTTTACTTCGAACATTTTCAAACAAGTCATGGAACAATTAGGGATAAGCCATAGGCTATCAAGTGCCTATCATCCTGAGAGCCAGGGAGCTCTGGAAAGGTTTCATCAGACATTAAAATCGATGCTTAAAAAGTACTGTTATGAAAACGAGAAAGACTGGGATAAGGGTGTGCCTTATGTACTGTTCGCTGCAAGGGAGGCCACTCAGGAATCCCTGGGGTTTAGCCCATTCGAACTTGTGTATGGACACTCAGTCAGAGGTCCGTTGAAACTTCTACATGAAACTTGGCTAACGGACAGTGAACCGATTGGACTTTTGTCATATGTAGATAAATTTAAAAATAGGCTTTATCATGCTTTTAACCATGTGAAGATTCATTTTCCACAGATGCAGGAGCGTATGAGACAGAACTATGACCGTAAAGCTACAGCTAGAACTTTTGCACCAGGTGACAAAGTTCTTGTGTTTCTACCTTTGCAAAATCAGCCTTTAAGTGCAAAGTTTAGTGGACCCTATGAGATAGAGTCAAAGCTTGGCGAGGTCAATTATTTGATAAAGACTCCTGACCGGAGACAAAAACAGAGGGTATGCCATATTAATTTACTTAAGCCCTATGTTTCCAGGGAAAAGAGTAAACCACGGGAGGTCCCCATGATTTCGTTAGCTAGAGTCCCGACGGATTTATCTAGGATAGAATATAAGTTTGCAGAAAGTAAACTTAATAATACAGATGCCCTTAAGAGTTTAGATACAAGGCTAGAACATCTTCCGGTAGAAGATAAGGAGAAGATTATTGAGCTGGTACATGAAAATAAGTCAATGTTTACAAATGTTCCCAGTAGGACACATGTCATAGAGCACGATGTAGTGTTAACCGAGGGTGCCAGGTCTATTAAACAGCATCCATTTGACCCCATCAGACCTGAGCATATTAAATTAAATGTAAAGTATATGTTAGAAGATGACATAGGAGAAAAATGTGATAGCAAATGGTCTACACCCTGTGTGATGGTACCAAAAGCCGACCACACACTGCAGTTTTATAGAGACTTTGGGAAATTAAGTAATTTGACAAAGACCGACTGGTATCCCATTCCCCGTATCATCGACAAGATAGAGACAAGGTCATAGCTGATACTCTATCTCGGGTGCTACATGATTGACTGAATAACCCATACTTCTTTTTCAGATCATCTCACTTATTCATTAAGAATGTGTCATGATAACCTATCATTCGTTTGAATTTTGATTATGGAATACCTATAGAATACTTGTATCATACAGAAGTCAAGTCTTTTGAAAGTATTAATAATTCTTATAATCATGTATAATATTGATGTTCTGATATATTTTAAATTCATTTGATTATGGAAAAGAAATTCCATTTAAATGTTGATGCATGATGCAATAAATATATAATATGCACGTATTTACTTGATATGGATGGATAAAAGTAATTGTCATCACATGCAATTAAGTGGGAGAACTTTGAGCTAGTTGATTTATTATCTTGTTTTATTTTAGTTAATGAATGGAACTAAATAATAATATGTACAATTTTTATCCTAGAAAGAGATGTAATATCAATTGGTATAAATTAATAGATAATATTGGAAATCTATTGCTAAATTGTTATATCATGGCAATAGAATAAAAAAAAAAAAAAACTAGTGGATATTCACTATGTTGTATATAGGTTGTTATATATTCCATATATCCGGGAATGGAGGGAAACAAAGGTACCTAAAGGTGAGCACTCATTCAACCCTGAACAATCTTTTATATTAAACTTTTAAATTTGCCAAAAACGCATAATAGTGGATTACATTTTAATATTTAGATTACTGTAATAATCGTAACTAGAGTGTATTTTCTCCTCGTATTTGAGAAAAGGGGAAGTATCATCATCTTAGGTATGAACCCTGTTAATGTCAAGTTGACACTGTAATTTAAAGGGGAAGTAACCTATAGTTTGATTCGAGTTACGTATTACTTATCTTTTGGTTTGTATATTAGAAGTAAACTGTTGGAAATTGACAAGAGTTTGAGCAATGTTATATTTGTTTAATAGATTAAAACTTTTTGCAAATTTTTGGTGGAAATCCACACAACTGTACATAGTTAAAATAAGAATGACTAGAATATTTTTGAATTATTTGTACTTGTTGAGACATTAGTTAATATTAATACTAACGGTGAAATATTTGTCCATCACGTTATAATCACAATTACCATTGGGTAGTGACACTTTTTATAATTTAGTTGTGCCAGTGAGCCATGTTTGCTTAAATTGTCTAATAATCTTCCATTGATTGTTGGTTATTAAAACGATAGTGTTAAGTACGAAAAATGTACCATGTTGAGTATTACTTGGGTAATTATGGTACATTATTTCTTTCATTGGGTGGGGGCGTGTCATGTATATTGTTTTTCCAAGAATTGGAACACGCAATGTTTATTCTCCTCTCTCTCTCTTTTCTTACTACACGCGATATTAGGACGTTTAGTAGGAAAACGAAAGGTTCTAGGTAATGCTGGGATTCTGTGTTGATCTCAAATTCTCAGAGTCTGGGAACGACTCATTATTTAATAGGGGAAGTTCATATCGTTTTGTTATGAGTTTTGTAATGTTACCATGATTTTCACCCCTACTGGTAGTGGGTCTGTCCCTTGCACCACTCGGATAGTATTTAATGATTTGTTTTGTCTGAAAGACAGAGAGTTTTCAAAAGATGTTCCTTTGAACGTTTGTGTTTGCACTATTTTATTCTAACTGTACATAATAGATATATTGTATATATTGAACATACCACCTGAAATAAACTATCAACAACAGTTACACTGAAGCTTCTTTGTCAAGTTACTATCCTATTGTGTTGTATACATTACTATAAGATTTATCTACTACCATAATTTACAAGAGAGGAAATGTTGGAATACAAATACTGAATTTCTGCCCAGGACTATAAGAAGAGTTCGTGTAATACTGAAACATAAATACTAATAATTAAAGTCTCCCCTAGGACTAACGAGAATTATCAGCAAGATCTACACAGCTCTGGCCACAAGGGGATTGTGGACGTAACAATATATATATATATATATCAATTTATCTATCTAAGTAAAATGTGTTTGTCTTTATGTTTATGGGAGAATTGTAATACATATCTATTTGATAAATGTTTGTCGCGGAAAAGTCCCCCCCCCCCCCCATGAAAAAAAAACTGCATTCGCACCTGCGTGTGTCCCATTTTCACTAAAAGAAAGAGATAAAAAGAAGAAAGAGAGAGAGAGAGAGAGAGAGAGAGAGAGAGAGAGAGAAAAAGAGTAGGTCTAGTTATTGAATGAATCTTTAATGATATAAGAGCAAAAGTTCGGGAAAAAAAACATTACTTCAATCCGTCAATGAATAACAGAGTGCTAGAAATTCTGTTTTTGTTTAGTTTCAGGCCCATTACCGAATGTAGAGATATATCGACTGGAGCATTTACATTGTAATGGTAATTTATATATAGCGCTTCTATCCACGCTATATTAGCATGCTCAGTGCGCTCTAGAAGACTATTAATCTGTGAGAGGTTTCACTGCTGCCGGTTAAGCGCATGTGATAACAACTCAATATTAACGTCATCTAGTCCCAAAACTCCTGTAGGGCGACAGGGATCTGCCGGTGGCGGGGCTCGAACCCGCGACGTGTCAAGTGGTTTTTTGGTTGACAGTCTGGTGAGCTAACCGCTAGGCCAGCCGGCTTCACATTAGGGCCTACTGTCTGGTATACATGCTCTGCTCTCCATCACGAAGACGTGAAATTTAAATTTAAAAAAACAAAAGAAAGATCTTATTGACAGAAAACAACAAAAAAACAACAACAAAATCATAGAGAAAAAATAGAAATACAACAAATAAAGCAGATAGAGAAATAAAGCAAAGGGGAATTAACTCTAAAACGTTACCGTGCTTCCTCATGCAAGGGTGAAGAAGAAAAAGAAGAGAATAAAAATGAGTTGTCGCCCTCTTACCGTAATCTCTCGATTTAGCCATCGTTAGTGTGACGACGACTTCATGCGTTAGTCCACAAACTATAGAAAGCAACAACTACTGCCTAGAGACAGACATAGAATGGGGGACACATTGATTGAACATTGACTAAACGGTCAAGCAAAAAATAGTTATCTATGTAAATATATATACAGGGGCAAAGCCTGATTTTTTTTTTGCCATGGGGGACTGAACTTTCGCGAGACGAATATTTACCAAATATTTTTCAAATAATTTTTTAATTCCATTGGGAGGGGGGGGTAGCCTTCCTCAGCTTCGCCCCTGTCTATATATATATGTCACACTGAATAAAGATTGATTATACATTAAAGCAAATAAGAGTTATCTATCTATCTATACATATGTCACACTGAATGAAGATTGATAATACATTAAAGCAAATAAGAGTTATCTATCTATCTATACATATGTCACACTGAATGAAGATTGATAATACATAAAAGCAAAAAACAGTTATATATCTATCTATCTATCTATCTATCTATCTATCTATATATATATATATATGTCACACTGAATGAAGATTGATTATACATTAAAGCAAAAATTAGTTGTCTATCTATCTATCTATCTATATATATATATATATATATATGTCACACTAAATGAAGATTGATTATACATTTAAGCAAAAAATACATATATATATATATCTAAATTTAAAATAAGTGCACTTAAAACGAGGATAAACTAATAAAACATCAAAAAGCAACAACGATGCCCAATACATTGATCGCATTTTGCCCCAAAAAACGTTCAGAAAGGGTAGACATCCAAACATCAAGCAGGAAGTGTTCGTACAAAGGTAAAATAAAAAGTTTTAGATTCGAACTCCATATATTCTCCAATCCTAATCCTAATCACCACAAGGCTTCTTTTTTTTTATATGTTCTAAGACATGAGAAAGATGTTCTATTCGGAGAAAAAAAAAATATTGATCAGAATTAACCAAGATATCGGTCTTGTTGGGCTAATGCCAATTTGTAATAATAATAATAATAATATTAGGCCTACTGTAGGCCATTAAAGACTTATCACAAGAGATAATTGATATACCATGCTCAGAAGTGGTAAGGCGCTTTTGTTTTTATATTGTTTACCAAGTCTAATGCTATTAAAGATTGTAAAGAATTTCAGGACTTAAAGCTTTCGTGAAAGTAAAATCTAATAATTACATTTAGACGTAAACGGGAAAGGGGTGTTCTATTCTCATCCAGGGATTCTGCTAACACATGTCTATTTTTTAAACCCGATTACAATATTTATTTTTAAAAGTTTTATTATAGCTTTCTGTAGGCCCACATGGTATCTGTAGCTTTCTGTAGGCCCACATGGTAACTGTAGCTTTCTGTAGGCCCACATGGTAACTGTAGCTATCTGTAGGCCCACATGGTATCTGTAGCTTTCTGTAGGCCCACATGGTATCTG